>NC_061160.1:27529416-27624938 GCF_022113875.1 Hydra vulgaris | reverse complement strand
ATATATATTTATAGTATATATATATACTATATATATATATATATATATATATATATATATATATATATATATATATATATATATATATATATATATATTATATATATATACTATATATATATACATATATATTTATATATATATACATATATATATATATATACTATATATATATATATATATATATATATATATATATATATATATATATATATATATATATATATATATACATATATACATATACATACATATAAAATATGTTCAATAAACTCAGGACAACTCAACCCTCAACAATATAAACTAATTTTGAAATTCCACTTAAGCTTTTTTTTATATATTATACTCTCAATAACTCTAATTTTCTAAAACTAAACTAATTTCAAAAAAAATAAACTCATTTCTTTGTCCTTTAAAGGCGTGGGTTATCTAGAGTTTACTTTAACATGTTCTGCTATTTAATTAATTGTTGTGATGTTTTATGCTAATAGGCTTAGCTCACTTTCACGTTGATCTGTCAGGGTTATGGAAAAATAAAAAATAAGTTTCTTATCCACTTATGCGCATTTTTGAGTTTTTTAAAAAATTAATTTATTGCATGACACGTTAACTTGTAATTAATGTGTATTATGTGTTTAAAATAATTTTGTTCCATTTTTAGGTCGAGTTCCTTTTCTTATGGCTGACTTGATTATGGCTTACCTAAAGCCTCATAATAATGAAACAATGTTTCAATTTAAATTGTTTTTTAAGTATTTTTGTTACTTTTTATTAAATATAATATTTTTTTGTAATTTTTTTAAAAGTTTATATTTTTATTTTATCTCAAGAAAAATATTTTTTTTGTTTCTTAAGCAAATATCTATATTTGTTTATTTTAGGATTTATTGTTTCAAATGGATATATTGATAATTTTTGCTTTGTTTTTTATATTTCTGTTGCTTTCTATATATATGAATGGAAACCATTTATACTTAAATCTCATTTTGTACTCAAAGTTTCCATTTGCATTAAGTATCGATTTTTAGAACAAACAACTTAATAACTTCGGATGTAAAAAGCTTAATTTAATGAATTTGTTAACAGTTTTGTTTTTTACAGCAACGCTTTTATCAAATGGATAAAGCTAACTTATTAAAAATAACAAGTCTCTTAGACTCGTTTTCTAACGTATAAACTTGTTTTTTAAATAAATCTTGGTGAGAGTGTAAAATCTTGATTATAACCTAAGTTTTCAAAAACACCTGAAGAAATGTTACGCAACTGTCTCTATTATGTTAAAGATTCTTTTATGTATAAAATATTGGAATACAGTAAATAAGTACAGCTTCTAAAGTATATTAAGTCAATTGTTAACCAAAAACTTTAAATCGCCTAATTTTTTGCTGTTTACTTAAGGTATAGAAACCTAACTAAGAACAAGTTTGGAAATAGCTGGATGTAGATGTAGCTGTTTACGGAAAGGCTTTTATAAAATATATCAAGCAGATAAAGCTAACTTATTTGAAATAACTAGGTCTCTTTGGTCCATTTTTCAATGTCCAAATTTGCTTTTTAAATAAATCCTTATGAGAGAATTAAAATATTATCTTAGCCTAAGTTTCACACAACTGTCTTATATGCTAAAGATACTTTTATTATGTAAAAAATATTAAAGTAAATAAGTAATAAGTAAAAATACTAATTAGTTCTAAAGAATAGTAAATTAAAAATCAAGAAATTTAAGTAGTCAATAAAATGCAAACTGTGTACTTTTTAGCGAACCAAGACATTTTAATGACCACAACAGTAATGATATTAAAAACATTTGCTCATCGATTTTTTAAATTAAATATATTGGTATTTGATATATTTTATTTAAATTAGACTTTTTTTTTGAATTAATTATAATTTAACAAGCAATTAAAGTTTGATTTAATTTTCTTAAGAGCTCACATTTTACCATCTGGTAGATGGTAAAATGCAAACTTAAATTGCAAACCAAAAATTATAATTTATGGCTCGCAATTAAAATTTGTACTTTACCATCTACCAGAACTTTAAATTGATTTTATTTTTGCCATTTACTAAAATAAATTAAAGTATAAAGACTAAGGAACAAGTTTAGAAATTATCGAGTGTGGAATAGACTTGCCACGACCCGTATCGTTCGGGTCATACTAGCTAGTTTACTATTATTAAGTAAATAAGTTTAAAAGTTCTTTTGTAAACTTAAAAAATAAAATCATATAACTATATAATATTAAAAACAATTATCAATAATTATTACAGGTATATTAAAGAGAATAATTTAACAGGTATATACATATTATTTTAAGTAAAATGCAATATTCTATAAATATTATACAAATATTATTGTATTATATTTAAACAATAATATTTGTAAAAATATTATTGTATTAAATTTATACAAATACTAGTCTATAAATATTATAAAAAATACTTTTTTAGCATATATAATTTTGTGTTTGAAAATTTAATGAAAAAATTTAATACAAATAAAACTCACTGAAAAAGATTCAATAATATGAGGATGAAGTGTCATATTCAATTCTGGTTCTTTTGGTCTCAATGAAGATAATTTTCGATTAACCTTAGTTTGAGTACCTGGTTTGGGAAAATGGGGTCCAAAATGAACTAAAAACAATAATACAATTTAAAACAAAATTTTTTATTTGTTGATTCCTGATTAAAGAAGAAAATAATGCATTCTTACAGTTTTCTTGTGGTGTCATTCTTATTGCAAGATGTGACTGATGAATAATGGGGGCAACTGTTTCTATAAATTCTTCAGGGTATGTTTGCAATAACTCATGAAGTAAATCTAATAAAAAAAAAAAAACAAGACTAAAAACATTGTTTCTAATACAAATACTTCACCCTCCCACCTCTCATAAAAAAAAAGAAAAGCAAATACTATTTTAGAAAAAATATGTAAATAAATTACAACAACATTATTTTAAATGTTTATTTATTTTTTTGTAATGAACTGCTTATATTCTTTAAACCTAAATCAGATATATTGTACAAACAACCTGATATAGTTATGGATGTAGAAATTATTAATATAACTTTATAGTTAAGCACCCAGCACTCATCATTTCTCATTGGTCAAAAGAAATTTTTATCTGGTCCACGTGAATCCATGAATTTAAATTTTATATCAAATTCAATTACATCTTCAGCAATCTCCATCCACCAAAACTCATCATAAAAACATTCAATATAGCCTATTTTTTTAATGTTCAATTAAATCTCCTTAATATTTTTGTTTTTTAGAATAATATCAAATATTTCAATATGTGTAAGAACACTTACTATTTTCTATTTTTTTTTTTTTTAAATATTTATTTTTCTATTTATTTATTTTTTATAACTTGTTCTATTTATTTATTTTTTTAAGGGGTAAACAGATTCTTTTTTTTAACCAGATTTGTACCCCTTCCTCATCTATTGGGCTGGCGCAGATGTATTTATAATACATTGTTTCCAGTTTAGGATGTTGAACGCTGGATCTTCTTGAATCAATGCATGGGTTTTGCTTGTGTCTCTGTTTTTATGACTAGTCAATTAATTCTTTTATCTCCTAATAAGGGTACAACTCAAAAACTCAGTTTTATGTTTCTGAGGCCGGCTGGTAGTCAGGATTCGAACTTTGTGGTAGCTCGCAGAAAGGCTGATTCCATCAACAGCTGAAAAATATCAGAGTACTAACAGTACCATGTTGCACATGGATGGTGTCCCTATTTGTACTTTTGGTGTGCACTGTCCAGGCCACATTTGGAGCCCTTTGTTACCGCTTAGGGTTAATTAATAGAAGAGGCAATTGCTTGGGCTATTAAAACGTGTACTGAGTACTGTCTATGCTTTCAGTCAAGTTCTTTAACAAATTTAAAAATGAATAAAGTACCACAAACTATAAAACACAAAAAACCATTGTCATCACCAAGTTCTTTAAACCTATCATTCACTAATATTCGTGGTCTTTGAAGTAACTTTTCTTATGATGAGTCTTATCTCTTGCAAAGTTCACTAGACCTAATTGATCTTTATGAGACTAAATTTGAGTTCAGCTGTCTCATCTTGTGATCTTAGTGCTAATTGTTATCTTCCTTTAATTCATAAAGACTCCAATAATCATGGGCTCGGCCTGGGCATTTACATTTGTAAGAGTTCACCTGGAAACTAGATTTGAATCTGGAAACTAGATTTGAATCCACAGACTATTTTTCAAAATGCTTTTGTCTAGCACCACTTCATTCGATTGCCTTTTTCTTTATTCTATAATGCTCTCCTTCATCTCAAGACTGCACTCTTCTTGATGTTATTTCTGATCAAATTGATCAGGCCCTCTCTCTTTATCCATTAGCCAATATTGTGGTTGTTGGTGGCTTTAATGCTCATCACACTGAATAGCTTGGCTCTAGTGTCAGTGACTTTGCAGACATTAAAGCCCACAACTTTTGCCTTTCTCAATCCCTAACTCAAATAGTCAACTTTCCATCTCGCTTTCCAGACAACCCGAATCATTTACCTTCTCTACTCGACTTATGTCTTGTTTCTGATTCTTTTGAATCCACAGACTATTTTTCTGTAAAATGATGTAGCAATAAAACAATTCTAAGACCAAAAGGTGACTAAAGGTAGTCTGGATGATTTCATTTGTAATGGTCCTCAAGTACACATAAACCCGACAAACATAGATGTAAAAAAATGTACACATAAACCTGACAAATAGATGTAAAAAAAAGGCATTGTAAGAACTTGTTACACATCATTGTATCGCAACATGTTATCAATATCTTAACAACCAAAGAAAAGTTCTAAGTTATCAAATTGTATATACCATTTTTATAATTTATAACCATTTTTACATCATTTAAGAATTTTATTTTTATAAAGATAAAATAAATTTTACCTAAACAAGATTTTTGTATTTCTTTTGCAACAAATGAATTTAACATCGACAATGCTTTTATCATTACATCAGCTCGATCTTCCCAAGAATGCAAAACTTTATATAATGGATCTAAATTTTTGACAAAAAAAAAAAAAAAATCAAAAACTTATAAGATTTTGAATAAAAAATTATTGGCTTATATAAATAAAATATAAAATACCTATGTCAGATATGTGAGATTGGCAATACCCAAGTACTGTTTGTAAAAGATTTGTAACTTCAAGAATATCATTTGTTATATTACATGCAGTGGCTTCATAGTACATGAGATGAAGTGTACAAAAAGCCTAATATTGAAAACATATTAGCTGTAAGCAACTTGTTTATAACAATTCAAGAAATACTACTACTACTACTACTACTACTACTACTACTACTACTACTACTACTACTACTACTACTACTACTACTACTACTACTACTACTACTACTACTACTACTACTACTACTTTAACTACTATTACTACAACTACAACAACAACTAATACTACAGGCATGGTCAAGAAAAGGGAGCGATCGCTCTCGAATACTGACCACGGAAATTACATTTAGTTGCAAAAAACTGGCCAGGTTTTTGAGTCGTTTTGAGAACATTAAAGTTTATGTACAAAACAAAAATTTTTTGTTTTACAGACATACATGGAAACATAAAAAACTTAAATGTTCTCAAAACATCTCAAAAGATTATTCGCAAACTCTAAAAACCCGCCAAATAAACAAACAAACTAATTCTATTGGTTCAAAAAATACACTGACTAAGCAAAATAAAGTTGTAGAGTATTCTGTTGTAATGTTTTAGAAATTGTATTATTCATGATTTGTTATATTAGCATGAGTTGTTTTAAGATATATTATCGATTCTATGGCTTGTTCTCGGAGCCACATCTACAAAGTCAAGCTTGTTCTCGGAGCCACATCTCGGAGCCACATCTCGGAGCCACAAAGTCGTAAATCTTATAAACTATTATTATTTGTTTACAAAAATAATTGCTTTAAATAAAAATTATTTAAATTGTCAAACTTTTGAAAGTTTATTATAAATTATAGATTTTATTAGTTCATACTTATTTTATATTTAAAAAGTATGTAAATGTAATTTTGTGTATCTGTTTTTTATCGATTTAATTTGTAAACAAAGACTTACAAAAATAATTGCGCTTTCAATGAAGTTATTAATAATCATTAAAGTTAATAAAACTAATAATGTAACAAACATATAAGAAGTTTCTGGTTACTAAACACAAACAATGTGTACAAAATAACTTGGGGATGAACAAGCAATGCGCCTGAGGTCATGACAGAACACAAATATATATAACAAGTTATTAGATATAAAGAAAAGTTTCTAGATATTGGTTTACTAAATCTAATTATTTTCGCTTAAGTTGCCATTCTTAAAAACTCGATATACTTTTTTCTGATTTAAATACTAGTTAAAATTAAAAAGCCCACTCACTAAACATCATCAGCAATATTATGAAACAGTTTCACTTCCTTGTCATAAAGTATTTTTAACCTTTTTAGTTGATTTCTATCTAGTTAATTTAATTTCTATAGTAATTCAAAGATTTAATTATTTTATTTGTTTATCTTACTAAGAAGAATGGTTTTAAATATGTTAAACTTTTTATACTACGCGAAACATAAAATAGGTATTAAAAAAATTTTAATACCTATTTTTTATTTATAAAATAATTTAGTTTAGATAAAACTAAAACTTGCAAACTTTGATAAATAAAGAACATTTGTTTACTTTTTAAACAATCGTAGGATGTTTTTTTATATCAAAAACATCGCCTAATTTTATAAAAAAATTATAAAAGAGCGATGTTTCGAAATATTTGTTAAAAACGTAAATTTATTTTGCTTTAAGTTTTTTCTCGTTAAAAGATATATATATATATATTTTTAATTGCCTCTCATTGGTCCAATTAATTTTTTGCGCATTTTTTTTTGCTTTTTGAAATTTTCGCAAAATGACTAAAAAGTCTGGCCAGCTTTTTGCAACTAAATATTATATCCATGGTCAGCAATCGAGAGCGATCACTCCCGCTTCCCAACCAAGCCTGCTACTACTATTACTTCTGCTGCTACCACTACTACAATTGCATTGCATATGATACAATAAAAAAAAAAAAATTTTGTAAAAATTCAAAAAACTCATTAAAAATTCACAACTTTCAACATTCGAAAATTAATTTAATACCTTTGTGTCAAATATAATTCAACTTTTACTAAACAGATATTTTCTATATGATTAAGTATTGATTTTTTATTAAAATGTTGAAGGATTAAAGAAAAAAAATTCACATCCATAACAAAGAAATATTTTGTTTAAAAAGTAAACTGTCTAGAAAGTTGAAAAAAAAATTCTGTATTCAAATGATAAAAAAATTTTTTTTTAATTAAAAAAGTCAGAATGCAAGTGCATGATGATTTGAACAAAGCATGTTATAATTGACTTATAATGCCCAACACAAAAACTGTGTCTTGAAGTCATAGTGTCTATAACCATTTCTAAAATCAAAGCTTTGTACTATGCATAAGAATTGGAGGATGACCATCTAATAGACGAAAAAAAGTTGTAAAGAGATAGGAAAAAAGAAATTAAGTTTATTTTAAAACAGTATCAGGTATTTTATCATTTTATTGTACATTAATAAAATTATTATTGGAAAGTTTTCTATTTAAAACATCTATACAACTGTTTGAACAGGGAATACATGGAATACTCTCATTCTCATTTTATCACCCAAATTATTCACCCAAATTATTATTATAAATATCACCCAAATTATTCACCCAAATTATTATTATAAATATCACCCAAATTATTCACCCAAATTATTATTATAAATATCACCCAAATTATTCATTTATCAATTCATTTTGTTTTAATTTGTTAAAAGTTCAATTGAAAAGCTGGAGACACCTTATGCAATACAGTTACATCATTATCTCACAATGCACAAAACCCTAAAAAATTTATTTAGCATTTTATCTTTAAAATATAAATCTCAAATTTAAAAGCAAATAAAATTGCTGTTGATTTTAAATTATTTTATTCATTTGTCTTAGTGAAAGTGAAGATGTTACCATTGAAATAATGGTTTCTTTGAGAGAAACAACTTTTTGATAACATTGTCTTGATAGAACTCCCAAAATATATATATTTAAAGCAGATGAACTTGGTTTATTTTATAAAGCACTTATATTGAAAAGTATACATTTGAAAGACCAGAAATAAAGTGGAGGCAAGAATTGTAAGATTCAGCAAAATGGGATTTCTACAGCTAACATGTACAAAAAAAATTCCTGTATTTGTTATTGAGAAATCAATCAAACCATATTGTTTAAGGGAATTAAAAGCACTACATACCATTACTGTACATAAAAAAACAGGGTGGACTCTTAACTATTTGAAGAGGAAGTCAGAGAACAGAAAGTTTGCATTAAAAGCCATAAAGTAGCATTGGCTTTTGATAATTGCATTGTTAACAGTTTTGATAATTGCTCGTCTGAATATTGAGGATCTTCTACTTTCTTCCCCAAAATATAACTTCCTATTTGCAGCCTACATTAATCTGCTTTCTTCCCCCAAATACAACTTTCTATTTGTAGCCTACAATTCAAGGAATCATTTGATCATTGAAGTTCCAATACAGCATTTAAAAAAATAAACGATATTGACGAATTTAACAAAATAAACGATATTGACAGAAAACAAATGATTTCAATCTCTATACTTAATGCTAGAAAAATGTTTGTTCATTCTTGGAATAAAGTTTCAAATACAACTATTATTATCTGTTTTCGCAAAGTGGAATTTAAGGAAAGAGTAGACAAAAATAATGATTACTTCTCTGTATTTAAATGTTTAATTGATCAGTATGAGGAGGATCTTATTCAGAATGAATTTACCTACATTAAATTGTTTTAACATTTGACAATACTTTGATTATAGGAAATGTTATAATGTAAGATACAAATTTTTAAGATGTTGAGGTAGTTAAGAAAGGAGAAAAAGAAAATGTTGAAATGGTGACAAACCAATGACTAAAGAAACCTGTAAAGTTATTGATACTGTGGAAATTTTAATTTGTGATATTATTGGTTTTGTTAATTATTTACTCAAATCACAATCACATTTTTACTATTGTTATGCTTTACATAATGATCATTAATTGTTGACAAGAGTCACAAGTTGTATCTTTAATACTGTATTATAGTAAGCAATTTTTTCTTTAATACAAACAATATAAATCATTAAAACTTTTCAGGTCAGGTGACAACTGAACTTAATGCAACAAACTTATTTTACATTGGGATAAAACAAAAATCATTTCAGAGTGATGTCAAAGTTTGCCTTTGAAAGATATTTTTCACAACTTTCTTCACAACTAGATTTCAATTATGACCAGATTTGCAATTAGAGCTAGACAAAAAAAAAAAAAAAGCCTACTCACAACATTTTAAAGTTACATGTCTTGACTCCTTGTAAGGCTTGTGGACTTGACATTGGTTGATATTAACTGTAATTCTCAACATGAAAACACATGTTATGGAGTTTAAGGTACAGATAATCAGAGAGAAAAACCTAGATAAAAAAGTTTTACAAGTTTGGGTACATTTTGATACAAAAATTTTGAAAAGATAAAATTGGAAAAAAGGAATATCTAAATGAGAACAGAATTAGCATTTGCCAGAGTCTGTTCTCTAGATTTCCTTTTTGGCATCTAAGAAATTGAAAACACCAAGGGAAGTGATCAAGCTATTTCTATTCAAACAATGCTTAAATACTATGAGATGTCTGATCAAGTTACAAGATTGTGTTTTGAAATAACATCCAGTTACGTTGACATAATAAAAGGTGCCATAAACATTATCATTTCATATGTGCAGACATCACATCTATGATAAAGGTGTGGCTTATATGATGAATTATTAAATTCATATTTCATAATTCATATTTAATAGCATTCCATATTGCTTTGCAGCTACAAACAGTAGATGAGTTTAAAGAATTTACAGCTGTAGGTTTTTTTTGCCATAACCTCATTTGTCACATTTGATCTCAGTCCCTCCAACAAATAATTTTTGTTCTTAAAGAATTGAAAACTGAAGTTAACACCAACATGTTAAACAAGTTTCTTTTATATGATATACCAGAGTTGAGAGAACTGGTTAAAAAGAAACTCATATTAAAATTATTCCTCATCAATATTAAGACTTATAAAACTTATAAATAAGTCAATGAACAATTCTACCATTTTATTTCCGCTGTTGAAAATCTCTAAGAAGAAACTTTTGATCTTGAAAGATAAATGACATAGAAGTGAAAATAACAACATTTCTAAGTCTTACACTTACTTTTCAATATGTAAAAATACTTGTAGCTGTAAATGGCCATTCAGAATGCCACATCATGATAACTCAAGATTTTATAGAAAGAACACACAATGAAGACAGGCTTCAGGATACTCTCCAGATATTTTATTATATAACAAAGAATATATATGAAATTTTTTATTAAATATTAATAATGATGGTTATTGATGTAGTATTACTTTTTATAAATAATTTAGGTAGTCCAGAATAATTGGCAGAATATTTCAAAGATTTTTGTTTAAAAACAGTTTAGTTTAATATTATTTGTATTAATTATATTATTTGAAATCTCAAAATTTTAAAAATTGTTTGTTAAAATGCTCATTTTGTTACATTTAAAAACAAATATTTCTCTAAAACCTATTATTGATTTAACAAAATTATTTGTGATCTAACAATATGATTGAAATCAATTTTATGTCAAATTTTATTATTTAAAATAACAGTAGATTTATCTAAATAACCTTCTGCTTGAGACTTTATAGACAAAATGATGCCAAATGTAGTATTTCTCTTATACTAAAATTCAATGTATGATATATTTTCAAGACAACCTAGTATATATAATACATACTAAAGTATAAATAGTATATTTTATAATTAACATAAGATTATCAATTCTACATATACTTATATATAGAATTTATTAGGTACATTTGATTTTCTCAAAATTTTGTTAAGTCTTTTAAAAGTCCAATAATTTCGGTTAATTAGGACAATATATTTGATCCCCTTGAGGGTCCAAATAAACAGGATTCTACTGTACTGTTTCTATCTAGTAATAAAAATTACATTAAAAAACAACATATAAGTTTTGGGGACATAGGAGCTGGGTCTAGAACTTGTGTCATATTTGGTTCTTCTAATGATGTTTTTTTTCTTTTAAACAAGGTCCAAAAGGAAATGGACCTTTTAAAAAATTTCCTTGATTTTTAACTCTATTCTTTGTTTTCTAGTAACTCCCAACTTAATAGTTTATAACTTTCTCGTATTTTATAAAATTCTCGTATTAATTGCGGCCTTATTGGAATTAGAATTTAAAAAAAAAAAAAAAGAACCACATTAAAGTGGGCAACATTAATACTTCGATGTTGCTTTACTATAACTTTTTATTAAAAACAATTTTAAATTTTAATTTATTCTTTTTATAGTTTTAATTAACAAATAAAAATTATAATTACTAAGAAAAATAAATTAATATGGATTATAAAATAATTCAACAAAAAAAATCCTACTTCGCCAAGTGGATTTAAACCATTACTGTAAACCACATGTAAACAATCTTCTTTTGAAGTAATCAACACCCGAAGTACACTAAAAAATAATCAGAAAAACATATGTGAACACCCAAAATGAATATTTAGCAACAAGAACAACAAAAAAATAATGTTAAGTATGTAGGTAACATACTTAACAAGGGTCATCCAAGCATTATGACCTTCAATTGAACTGCAAACAAGTTCTATTGTTTTTGTTTTAAAAGTTGATGCTAACACGAGATCTTCATTTGATGTGTATTTTGAACCGCAAAAAAGTTTTATCAAATTCAAAAGTTCTTCAATCACCTGAATACAAAATTATAAAAAGACATTAAAAAGATCTTATTTTTGAATTAAAAAACCATTAAAAACACATAACTGACCTGTGGATAATGATTAGCTCTTGGCAATAAATGTTCAAATGCCCATGTCATGTTAGGATGGACTGATAAAGTTTTGCAAAACTGTTTTGAATAATTACAAGCAAGTCTTAAAAGCCCATAATACATTGGAAGTGTAGAGTTGTTATACGAAATTACCTCCTGATCATCATTTGACCTAAAGTTATTATATTATTATTATTATCTTGTATATTTTCTACTATTAACTTACTTTAAAAAAGATTTACAAAATGTAGTTGTATGCAATATTGAATGCAACATCACGAGTTTCTGTGATGAACTTAACATTGTCTTCAAAATTTTCACAAGCATGATACCAAAAGGTCAGCAATGCCTAAAAAATAATTTGAAAGGAGTATTAATGATTTTTTTATTAAAACTTTTAAAAACACATTTATTTAGTTTACAACTTTTGTTTCTAATTGAAATACATATTTTTTTCGAGTTTTAATAAAAAATTAAAAAAATTATATAAAAGTTAATAAAATATCATTTTGAAATTTTTCCAGTGTTAATTTTCAACTTTCTATTTATGTTGCAATCATCTCATTGCATTATCCAAATGATTTTGCTACTACTTTGTATGTTTAAAGTTTATACATGGGCCACCATAGTGCAACATTTGACTCATGCAGGTGGTTAATATAAGTAATAAAAAACACAATATAATATAAGTAATAAAAAACACAATATAATGTAAGTAATAAAAAATACAATATAATTGTATTTTTTATTACTTACATTATAATCTGCTCAATTCGGAGTCTTTCTTTTAATGCAGCAAAATTTTTAAAATATCAGACATAAGTTGTGATGGTTTGAAATGATTTTTTTGAAATGAATAAGAAATGATTTTCTATAAGATCATCTTTCTCGAAACAATTTATAATTGTTACTTAATAAAAGATAATTTTGCAGAACAGAAGTTAAACACCTTAAAATTATTTTTAAAATAAATTTTGAGTAAAAAATATTTGAACCTAGTAGATAAATTTGATGAATGTTGGCTGCTGTTTTTTCTTTTTATTATTTGAAAAAGTGAGTAAAATTTGAGGGCAAGTTATTGCAACATTTTAAGTAAAACATATCCATATTTTTGTTAAAAAAGAACCTTTCAGATTATATGTCTTGAGTAAAATAATTATACTCATTAAAACTAATTCAAGTGTTATTTTTTTGTCACATACACATCTGCAAAAATTAGGTTGCGTCACTGAACTAACAGTTTGAAAAAAATTTAATTATCAAAATGAAATTAAGCTTTAAGGTCAAGTTTTTATAGAAATTCTATATTTTAATGTAAACTTTCCATCACTATTAAAAAAAAATTGGTTAAAAAGCATTATATTAAATTATAAATTTAGTTTAAAAGCTTTTGCGTCACTGAACCCAACAACAAGATAATTAGATTTTATAAAATAGCATGTTAAAGAAGTCAAAATATTATCCAAATGTTCAGATTTTGTTGTGGATTTTGGTTGAATAAATTTTTTATTTTAGTCTTGTGAAGGGCTATTAGTAAATAATTGTAAAGTATTTGGCATTTTCTTATAAAATTGTGAATTTTTAAGGAATATAATTAAAATTAGAAGTAAGAAAAAAACTTTATGCAGAATACCAAGCTAACTATGTTTCTCGTAATGCTGATAAAAAGAAAGAAACATTCAGAGTAAGTCCTAAAAGATATTGAGAAAAATTGAAAACCGATCCTAATAAAAAAGCAGCTTATGCTGCTGAAGCAAAATTGAGAGTTGTAAAATGTCGAGCTCTAAAAAGAAGAATTTTAAATCAATCTCAAAGACTAAGCTCGTCTTTTAAAAATGTTAAACAAAGAGGAAAACCAACAAAAAGTTTTAAAAGCACTACCAACTTCAATGAAGAAACAATCTGAAACTCTTTCCATTGTTACAAATAGCTCTGCTTGTAAAGATAATTCAGGTTGTAAACTTTTATAATGAAGATGAAGTTTCCCAAGTATCACCAAACAAAAATCCACTCAAATTCAATTATCTGACAGAAAAACAAACAATATTCTGATACGTTATTATATTGTACGATAAAATTGTTCGAGTTAAGAATTTTGCAACCTTTGTCCGCGCAATGTGAAATCTGTTAAAAAAATTTTCTCATAATGTCTGCATGAAAATATGCAATTAGCCTTAAATGCATTAAAAAAATCAATTCAAGCGCCTTTAATCAATGTTGGATCTGAAATGATAAATAACTTTGTTTGCAAACCAATTGCGCCTATGACAAATGTATTGCCTGCAAAAGTATGAAACAGTTTGATAAACACTTTTAAACAGTTAATAGATTTGGTTTCGAAGTATCCTGGGATGAGAGGAGAAAGCCTGAAACTAAAAAATATGCAAAAATTTCAAAGAAGTTTACCGTAACAGAACTCATCCAACATATATAAGCAATGCGCAATAAGTTTGTTAAACATGCATTTGTAAAGAAAAATCAATCAACAACTTTTAAGAAACTAAAGGAAGTTTCGATGAATATTAATTCTAAAACTGCAGGAATCAAAGTTGACTGGGCTGAAAACGCTAGGTGTTTCTATCAAAATGAAATCAAGTTTCTATAATGACCCTTGCAATCTAAAACATTGAGTTAAAAACATTCTTTATAGTTTCTGATTCAACTGATCATACAAAGTCTTCAGTTATACCATACATTGACAAAATCCTTCACTTTATTCTTGATTGAGTCAAAGAAGTACACATGTTTAGTGACAGTCCTTTCTTAGTTTAAAAACAAAAGCATTATGGCTGCAATGGTTGTGTTTGAAAAACATTTTCAGAAAAAATTCTTCTGGCATTTCTTTGCAACAATGCACATTAAAAAAGGAATGGTTGCAAAATTTAAGCTAGTGTTAAGCGAATCGCAGCCTTGAGAATTAAATCTAGTCAATGTGAGATCAGGTCAGCAGCAGATTTTGAGTTAGCATTACAAGATTTGTAAATATCTGTAATTCAGATGCCAGAAAACGACACAAGACAACAAAAAAACGAACTTAGATTCAATTTTAAGTTAAAAAAAATCAGATATATCAAAATCACATTATTTTTATGTTAAGAATGATAATGTTGTTCTGATACTATTTTAAATGATTTTAATTTCATCTTTTTGTTTCGTCACTGAATGTTGCGTCACTGTACTGATATTTTTTTCTGTAAAATAAAACAATATAAAAAATTTGTTGTTTGTGGCCTTTTTTATGACTGCCTTATTTTCAAATGAATAAATTACAACAAAAAAATCTAATTAGCCTAGCAAGAATTTAAATTTAAGCAAAAGGTCCATTTAAAAGTATGCTGATAAAAAAAACACTTTTTTCCACGTTGTGTCACTGAACTCATTTTTTAATTTTTGCTATTTTTGTGTCAGTGTTATGTTAATACAATTGTGTTTAATTTATGTTATAAAATTTTAATTCAAGATTGATTAAAAATAATAAAAAATTATTTATAGAAAAAAATTTTATTACAGAAAATCTCTCTGCATGATGTGTCACTGAACTGTGGAATTAGCCATATATATATATATATATATATATATATATATATATATATATATATATATATATATATATATATATATATATATATATATATATATATATATATATATATATATATATATATATATATATATATATGTGCATATATATATATGTGTATATATATATGTGTATATATATATATATATGTATATATATATATATATATATATATATATATATATATATATATATATATATATATATATATATATATGTGTATATATATATGTGTATATATATATATATGTATATATATATATATATATATATATATATATATATATATATATATATATATATATATATATATACATATATATATATATATATATATATATATATATATATATATATATATATATATATATATATATATATATATATATATATATATATATATATATATATATATATGTATGTATATATTATAATGCTGAAATAAAACAACCTGCTTGTTGAAATGAATTGAAACATCTGGTTCAGACATCAGTGGATGATATAATCTCCATAAATCAATGCTGAAAGGTGTAAACTAATAAAAACAAAACAAATTTCAAATCAATGTTACAGGAGATAATAAAAATAATGAAAATTATAAATCAATGCTGCAGGAGATAATAAAAATAAGGATTATTATAAATCAATGCTGAAGGAGATAATAAAAATAAGAATTGTTATAAATCAATGCTGAAGGAGAATAAAAAAAGTGAATTATAAACAAACTTCATAAAAAAATTACCATTGCTTTTTCATCATTTGATATACAGCAGTAATTCAAAAGTGTAAAATAGTTAACTAGTCTTGTTGTACCAAGGTGAGACTTATCTGTTCGAAAATGTTATTTTTATTAAATAATATAACTCTTTAAAATAAATATTTTTTAGTACAATGTTTGCTATGTAACTAAAATGTGATGGGTGAAATATAAATTTTACTTACTAAATATTCATATTTGACTTACATATTACAGGTCATGTATCATACAAATCTTACATGACCCATATAATACAGGTCATGGTAATTCAGGGCGTGGAATAGACTTGTATAATATGGGTCTATTCCACACAAACCATTTTTATATCTATTCTTTATACAATCATTTTTTATTTCAATAGTTTTTTGCAAATGGTAGAAAATTTTTAAAATCGTTGTTTATTTTATAACTTTCTCGTATTTTATAAATTTCTCGTATTTTGTAAAATTCTAAAACTTATTTAAAAAAATGGGGATGATTATATAAAAATTATTATATAAAAATTATATAAAAAAGTGAGGGCGGGTTAACATTTTTCTATATTAAGTTTATATTAAGTTTTATTACATTTTTATCAGATCATCGCAAAGATCATCCGGGTCATATTTTAAAAATCCGGAAAATTATTTAGGTAAAGTAAATCTGAATTATATTTTTGCTTATTTGAATATCCGTAAAAACTATAAATTGAGAAAAATATCCGGATTTCCGGAAATATCTTGAAAAAGAAAATCCCTGGAACATCTGTAGCTTATTAGAACCTTTGCCCCATTAATTAATTTTGAACAAAATAAATGTTAAATGTTTATGAACGACTATCTTCCTATAAGCAAGTTAGTCATCTTTTTAACGAGTGTTGCAAAGAATTAACTAATTACCTAAATAACCAAAGACCTAACATTGATATCATATATTGACATGTGCAAAAAATTAATCCTTGCTGTTTTGATATTTATAGAAATTTTATGCTTTTTTAAAAACTCTCTTTTTTGCTTGTTTTAGTATATAATACCTTTATATATGTTATGCATATAACATAAATAATACCTTTATATATGTTATGTATATAACATAAATAATACCTTTATATATGTTATGTGTATAACATAAATAATACCTTTATATATGTTATGTGTATATCAATAAAACTTTAAAAGTGTTATATTTTGTATTTTAGAAAATTGAAAAAGATAAAAAAAAAATCATTTGTGCAGGATTTGAACTATTGGGATGTACTTTGGAAACACAGCAAACTTTGGCCACTAAGGAATACAAATCTTATAATTTTTAACACTTTCAATATAATTCAACATTTAATAAATAAAAAACAGTATAACTTTATAAAATGGCAAATAAACACTTTAAACAAAAATGAAAGAGATTTTGCTTCAAATTTTCAAGTGAAAGTAAAAATGTAAAACTTCATATAATTTTTAACATTAACTAGTTTGAATTTTACTTAATTGAGATATTTGCATACATTATCATTCACATTTTCTTATAAAAAAAAGTACAGTAAATCTTTTTTGCCATTAACTTGGTTGTAATGGCTGCCATGAGTTCCGTTTCAAACACTCCTGAATTAAGTTGCTCAATATGTATGATTCTTTCAAAAAAGTTTTGTAAAACACAGACATATGTATAAATAAATAATTATTTTTCAAATTATTTTCAAAAATTTTATTAAAAACGAATATTTGAATAATTATGTGGTCAAGAAAAAATAAAAACGATTATTCAATTCTTTAAAAAAAACAAAAACTTACCACAATATTTTCCTAGTGACGGCAACATTTTTAAAAGAAATTCATACACCTAAATAAAAAAACTTTAGAAAAAAAAAAAAACAGATAAACCAAAATAAGTTTTAGATGAAATTTTCATTAAATCTAATTAAATATAAGAACAGTAAATTAAATAAAACAAAATTTGACAAAATTACCTTTTTCAAAATTAGTTTAGCTTCTTCACTCATCTAAAGAAAAAACGAACAAACATTAATTGCTGATTTAAGAAAGCAAATAATTAATAGTAATTATATATTTAATTCAAAAAGAAGTCAAGTATTAAAGTTGTTTGCCATGAGTTTTACATGTGTTAACATCATGTATTATTACATTATGTGTTAACATCATGTGTTATTACATTATGTGATAATTTCATGTGTTTTAGAACTTTTAGAATTCTTAAAAACTCAAAGATTGTAAATAATGAAAAACCAAAGGAAATTAAAAAAAAAAAAAGACTAAATTTATTTGTAATATTTAATATATTTTTATACTTCATATGTTTTTTAATGTTTTTATACTTAGTATGTTTTTATATGAAAAAAGTAAAGTTAAAAATAATCAAGTACCTTTATTTGTTTTTGTGGAGTTGAAAACAACCTCCCTCTAAAAAGTAATAGAAAACTCAAAAATATTGACATTCAAATATGACAGGAACAATACCCTTTAAACAAGTAGAATTAAATGTTTTATTACTAAATGTCTGTAAGGAAATAAAAGAGTTTTATGAAAACTTTTTTTTTTTTTAAATTATCTTTGCTTCCAACAAGGCTGCAAGCAACCACTAATTAGTGTTGGAAGTTACTAGAAGAGAAAAGATGAAGATTGGAGAGCAAGATAACGATTGACAGACGACTTAAAAGATTGCAAATTGTATGAATCAGGAAAGCAAGATGAAGGAAGCGAATTCCAAAGAACTGATGTACGAGGAAAAAAACTAGACGAATAAGAGTTTTTGGAGCACTCAGGAACAGTAACAGAAAAAGGATGAGACTTAATTGAATGACGAGTAACACGAGAATGAATTTTAGTAGATGACACAAGAGACGCTAGCTCTTTTGAGCAGTGACCATTATAGTATTTGTAGAAAAGAGAAAGAGAAGCAACATTACGACAATGTGACAGAGGTTGAAGGTTGGCTGCAAGAGCAGGTCCAACTATGTTTACAATGCGTTTTTGCACCTTGTCTAAAAGAGAAAGGGCATCATTTGAAGATCCGCCCCAGATATGGCAACAGTATTCCATACAAGGCCGAATTTGAGATTTATAGAGATAGAGAATAGAATCCAGAGTAAGAAAGTGACGAGCTCGATAAAGAGAAGCAACTTTAGCAGATGCTAATTTTGCAACGGATTTGATATAAGGTTTCCAAGAAAGATCAGAAGTATTATTAGGTAAAAAACTATTTATAGGTAAAAAATTTCAATAAAAATATGTACATATATACTTTTTAAATAACACATGGTGAATTAAAAATATATGTACACATGTAATTTACACTTATTGCTTAGCCAATTTTCCTAAAAGATTTCCTTCTCTTTTATCAGATTTATTTTATTTTACAAAATGAGATTTTATTCAACACTTATTTTTTTTTCAAAGTCAATAAACATTTCAATAGATCCAACAACAGTCAATAAACATATCAATAAATCAAATTACAGTCAATGAACATATCAATAAATCAACAAATTTCCTTTTATATTAATTTATTCAATTAACTTCATAATCAAACCTTCATCAATACTAATCCATGTTTGGGTTGTTAGGACAGTATTGATAGCCACACTTTGTAAGAAAAAGATACCTTAGTGGAAAAACCACTTAACTCTTTCATTTAACTCTTTCATTTAACTTTACCACTTAAGCCGGTAAAATTTAAAAAAAATTATAAATGAATCAAAGAACATCAAAATACTTGTATCTATTTATTTTTAATTTTTTTTTCCATCTTTATTTAAAAAAAGTATAAATAAATAAAAGAAGTGTATCTATAAATAATATAAAAATAAATATATTTACACTTTAAATTACTTTGGCTTCGTTTTTTTGTGTAAATAATTTCATTTTATTAAGATTAATTTTAGTTAAAATTAATTTTAAATATAACTTTTTTAAATATATATAATATACACAAAAGAAAAAAAAAAATAAACAAACCTAAATGATTGAGGAAAGTGGATGTTTGGCACAAGAGAAACTAATAAATATGCTGCACCTAAAATTTATTAACATAAAATTGAGTAAACAATTTAAGTAATTTTTCCATTAATATACTATAATAAATCTTTAGACTTAAAAGCTGTGTTAAAGATTAAACTAATAACCTGTAATAACAAACCATATGCTAATAATAATGATCAATGAACAAATGATATGTAATTATAATGATCAAAGAACAAATGATATGCTGATAATAATGATCAATGAACAAACGATATGCTGATAATAATGATCAATGAACAAACGATATGATGATTATAATGATCAATGAACAATGTTCCACAAATATTTAATTAGTTGTTTTACTAACATCATATAAAAACAGAATTTAAAATTAGTCTAACTACTTCTTATGATAGAACATTTGTTAAAAATATTAAAATTTTTAAATTTTAATAAATGTTTTTATAGTCCAATACTTGGAGAAAAAAAAAAATTTTTAAACAACTTAAAGTAATTTTTTTTTTTTTTTACTTGTAAATGCAAAACATATATGCATATATTTTCACTTTTCAATGCTAAACATATATATATATATATATATATATATATATATATATATATATATATATATATATATATATATATATATATATATATATATATATATATATATATATATATATATATATATATATATATATATATATATATATATATATATATATGGTTAACTCCATCTCAAATTAGCAGACTCATATTACCCAATGTTTTGGATTTTGCTAATTTTTTTTATATTATAGGGTTTATAAAAATGAAAAAAATCTAAAATTTGGAACCTCCAACTCCTTATAGTTTTTGAGATATTCAGGATTCGATTTTCTTATTTATGGTGATTCAACATTTTTTTTTTAATTTATTTTTTTATTTATGCTGATTCACTTTTTTGTTGTCAAATATCAATACGAAGAAGAGGGGAAGGGAGAAGTAAAGGAAGGGGTTCAATTAGCCCCTCCTCCTTTCCTCCTTACAAATTGTTAATATTTTCTAAAATAAATATTTTTCAAAATTAAAAATTTTGTTTTGTTAAAAATTTTTATTTTAAGCTTTTTAAAGGCCTTATGGAGCAATAATGATTACTATATGTTTGGTATATAAAATAAAATTTAATTACCTTTTAATCATGCATAAGAGGAAATCATATAATATGACACATCCAATTAAATAAAAATGTATAAATAATTTACCATAAATTAAATAATGTTAACGGTATTTCTTAAGATTTCTTTTTAAAATATTGTAAAATTAGATTTTTTTGAATAAATTTGAAAGTTAAATAAAATAAAATTAAATAAACTAAAGAAATAATAAGACAAAAAAATGCTTTTTAAAAAACCCAAAATCAATTTTGGGTTTTATTGGGTAAATTTGGGTTTTACTTGTATTTTTTATCTGTTAAAATTTTTGTTTTTTGTTTAATGATATTGAAAATTAGTATAATTTTCTAATTTAATTTTATTTAAAATATATTTTACATAATGTTATTCAATAATTTAATAAAGGAAGTTTTCAAATTATTTTGAAAAAGATTTTTAAACATAATTTTAAATTCTAATAGAAAAAAAAAAATTTCACGTTAAATCTATATGTACTGATTTATTTTAAAGTTGTTTCTCTGTGCATTAGTTCATAAAAGTTCGTGTTTCGGAGTTGAGAGAGGGTTTTGACCACAATAAGGTAGCCTCCTCAACTGTAGTAGCCTTTTCAGCCTTTGAAGGTGAATAACATAAAAGATAAAAAAAAATTGCAATCTATACAATTATTTGAATAAAAATTGTAATAATTTATTTCTGAATAATGATTCAAATATTAGTAATCTACTCTGATAGCTGTTATTATTGGTTATAATAATTAATAATAATAGTTAATAATAATTTAGTTAACAATAATAGTTAATAATTAATTTAGTTAATAATATAATAGTTATAATGTTAATGTTGGTTATAATAAATCATAAAATTATCAAATATCTTTAAAAAAACCCAATAAAACCCAGATTGTCTGGGTTTTTTTAGGCAGATTTATTTGGGCAGGTTTTTTAATGCCCTGATTTTGCACACCACTAACATCTTCAACTGATAACCATAAAATTGACCATCTAAGCTCACTTTTAAATCAATTAAAAGAATAACTAAAAAATGACATACTTTGCAAAAATACAGATATTAAACTCCATCACTCCCAAAATCTGCAGAATTTTTTGATGTATC
This sequence comes from Hydra vulgaris, assembly GCF_022113875.1. Classification (NCBI taxonomy): domain Eukaryota; kingdom Metazoa; phylum Cnidaria; class Hydrozoa; order Anthoathecata; family Hydridae; genus Hydra; species Hydra vulgaris. The sequence goes on along the minus strand of NC_061160.1, from coordinate 27,602,388 downwards.
TATTTACCTTATACAAAAGACTAGAAAAGCTAAAAAAACAACATGGAATTTTGTATAAACCATCATCATAAAAAGGAAAGTCGCTTTTCCCATGAAACCATTGATCTGTGACAAGTACACACGAATGCTGCCTGGAAAAAAAGATTTTTTCAGTATAGGGTACAGGCAGCACATGCAAAAAAGATTAATATTGATTAATTTAAAAGAGATTCATGTAGCATTTAAATCTGAACACTCTAATTTAAATGTTGGATTTTCAAAGTTTTGCAGTCTTTGCCCAATATGGTGTGTAACCCAGACGTTATCTGTAAAACAATAACTTTTGCGATTGCAGCTTTGGTAATGATTGTAAATAATTCATAATCTCTATCGATTTCATCATCACTTGGATTTTTAATGGAGTCTGCATCATGTAAATATTGCAAAACACTTGAAATTTCTGTTTGTCTTTCAAGAACACATACTTTTAAAGCTGTTTTCAATTCATAACTTAATGAACATGGATGGCCAGTTATTGATTTCATCATTAATTGAATAGCAGCATCTGCAGATAACAAAGTTGCATCTTGTTGGCAGATAGCTTCAATTGTTAGATTATTAGGAAGTAAAACTGAAAAGATATTGAAGCTGAAATTTCAAACTCTGCATCTGAAAAAAAATTAGGTGATTTTAAATCTATTAGACTGTTTTTGATGCAATTTTTTAATTTGAAAAAACATTTTATTATAGACACCAAACTATTCCTTCGTGTTTTTGAGTCTAAAACCAGAGACAATTCTTTCTCAAACTCTTCTTCTACATATTTTTGTAGGATTTTGTGATTTTTGTAGGCAAAGAACAAAATATTTTGACCTTTTTTTATTATTATTTGGAACTTTTTTAATTAATAGTAATGTTTGCAGATGTACCAGAAAAGTAGAATTATCATCATCGTTTTCAGTGGAGATTATGAGTGAGCCATTTTCATTTTCATAATTTTCATCAATTAATTCATCGTCATCTGTGGAATTCTGCTTTTTTTCAAATCTAGGTGTAGGAAATGATGCAACGTTGGCATTTTCTTCATTATGCAGACTACCCTCATTATTAGGTTTTTTGTAGAGCACGCCAATAACAGCCAACTGAATTCCATGCGCTAAACATAGCTGCTGATTTGCTTCAATTAACCTGCCTACCTTTGTCATGTCTGCAGCACTATCAGTGGTAATACCTACAATATTCTTGATTGAAATCTTAAAATCACCTAACCTATCATTGACAAGCTCAACACATTTTTCTGTGGGAATTGTTCCAAAAGCACAAATTAATTCTAGATTCCAAAATTCTTTGTCAGAGTGGAAATTAATATTTATGTAATGTCTATTTCTTATTGATGTCCATTCATCGAAAGTTAGAGAAAATCTGTTTCCATTAGCAATTCTGCTCAATAATTCTTTAATTACTTCGTCTCATATATTTTTACTGTAATTCAAGACCATTTTGTGAATTATTTTGTGATCCTTTGGTATGTTAGAAAAGCCTCTGGCTGTTAAGCCTTTTCTGATATCATATGATGTGCAGATAATGTCAAATGATAAACCATCAAACACAGTCATCCTAGCTAAAATAGCTGGCAATGAATCATCTATTTTATCCCTTTTAAAGAAGTTGTTTATAGTTACGGAAGGTTTTGATTTCTGTGCAAATTCTGAAGAATCTAAGACAGTGGGGCTACCTACATCTCTTTTTAATAAATTGATTTTATGAATTGTTTTTAAATGGGTATGAAGACTGTGTGTAGAACCTCCATGTATTTTTAGTATTTTCTTACACAATTTGCATTTAGCACACTGTCCTGCTTTTTCTCTTACAAAATGAAACCATGGTAAACTTTTATCATTTGCTTTGGAATGCTCAAAATCTTGAATATTCATATTGGTGTAAAACACGAAACACGATAACAAAATGTATAACTTATAATGTATAATTTAACTTTCCGTTAAATTTTATATAATATTTTAATTTAACTAAAAATAACCAATATAATATACCGACATTTAATTTTGTTTCTATTTATAAGATCAATAAAAATTTTAAACCTTTTAGGCTTTCGAATGGTTAAATTATTTTGAATGGTAAAATTATTTTGAATACCAAAATAATGGTATTAAACTTTTTTAATACTGGTATTTCGGCAACTATAAATTGTTCCAAATACCGGTATCCAGGTATTCCAAACCATAGATAGAACTACAGAAATCAATTAAAAAATCAATATTGAAGATCTTAGTAACCTTATATGTAATAAAATAGATCAACTAACATCTCATTCACTTAAAGAGTTATTAAATCACAATGAGTGTAAAACTTTCAATTGTTCAGAATGAGGTGCAATGAATCAACTGCAATGTTACAACTGGAATAAACCAAAATATACTGGAATGAGGTGCAATGTTACAACTGGAATAAACCAAAATATACATTCATCCTATTATTATATACTATAAATTAAATGGTAAAGTGATATCTAAGTCATTGTACTTTCTTTCTTATGGCATTGAGCATGATGTATACTTGGTATACAAAATACAACAGCTCATTACCAATTACATTTAGGCAAACATTCTACAAATTAGTAATATTAAATATTTCACTGATGGATATGCACAATATGAAAAACTTTAAAAAATTTATTAATCTTTGCCATCACAAAGTCTTCTTTGCCATCACAAAGTCTTCTTTGTCATCACAAAGAAGACTTTGATATTGATGCTGAACTGTTTTTTTTTACTACAAACATGGTGAATCTGCTTGTGATGACATTGTTTTTTTTTTTTTTACTACAAACATGATGAATCTGCTTAAGATGACATTGTTTTTTTTTTTACTACAAACATGGTGAATCTGCTTGAGATGACATTGTTTTTTTTTTTACTACAAACATGGTGAATCTGCTTGTGATGAAATTGGGGACACAATAAAAAAATAACTGTACAAGCCAGTTTGAAAAGGACAGTCACTAGAATTTTAGATGTAGATAAGATGTTTGACTTTTGTGTAACTAAAACAAAAAATATTCAATTCATTTTGGTTTATAAAACAAAAATAAATGAAGTTTGATCATTATTACAATCAAGGTTTATATGAAGAACCTTGCAAGGAACAAGGTGCTTCCACTATTTTATACCAATTAAAAAATGTACAATTTCTTATTAAAGAATGAGTCAACAAACTGATGTTCAGACATTTAACATTTTGCAAATAACAAATGAGCTTGTTGTGCAGCAGGTTATTTATAACCATATGGATTATATAGCTTGCAAGAATGACAACTTTGGTGGATTGGAATTATAACCAAAAAAGGTGAAAGAGAAGTAGATTATAAATTTTAATTTATGGATACACATAGTCCCAGCTCAAGTTTTTCTTAACCCGCATAGGAAGATTTGTGTTAGGTCCTATCAAAATCATGTTTTATCTACCATTGATCCGCCATCTACAACAAATAGTCGAATATATAAAATTTCAGAAATTGAGATGAAAAAAATTATTGAACAAAATTATTAAGATTTAAAGAAAAAATTTCTAATGCATTTTTATTTTTATATTTGTATGCTATTTTTTACATTTGTATGCTATTTTTTATATATGTATGCTATTTTTTATATTTGTATGCTATTTTTTATATTTGTATGTTATTTTTTATATTTGTATGCTATTTTTTATATTTGTATGCTATTTTTTATATTTGTATGCTAATTTTTTTATATTTGTATGCTATTTTTTATATTTGTATGCTATTTTTTATATTTGTATGCTATTTTTTATATTTGTATGCTATTTTTTAAAATATAGTTAAGATATAACTTTATGTATGTGTAATTAGCGCAATTTAGTTACAAAAAAAATTCTCCTGAATACTTGTCATTTTGTTTTTAAAAAAAAAACAAAAAACTAACCCTAACCCTCAAGGGAAAAGGGGTTGCTAATTGCCCCTCTCTTCCCCTAATTTATAAATTAATTATAAATTTATTATTATCTTCAAAATCTTTAAAAATAACTTTTTACAACATAAAATTAAGATATAGCTAATTTTGTCATAAGTTGGCAATAAATTTTATAATGACTAAGCATTTATATATATATATATATATATATATATATATATATATATATATATATATATATATATATATATATATATATATATATATATATATATATATATATATATATATATATATATATATTTATATATATATGCTTAGTCATTATAAATAATATTTATAATGACTAAGCATATATATAAGCTTTACTTAAAAGACTGTATTTAGAAAAGTTGAAAAATACAGTAATATATTTTAATTAAAAGTGATGATCTATATCGCAAGTTACAACAATGCCTCAAAAAAAAGATCAAGGTAACATCACTATTTTGACCATCAAAATACCCTAATATATATATGCCTTTATTTTCTAATTTACATGTAATTAAGGTGGTCAAAAATACATTCAATTTAAAATTTGTATCCGCCATGTATAAGATTGTCTATGCTTTTCTATTGTCTAAAATTTTAGGATGATACTTTATTTGGTTCATAAAATATTGTCATTTAACAACAAAAAAGTATTTTTGAGAATAAAAAAAAATTGAATCCTAAATATCTCAATATCTTAACATCTCAAGAAACATAAAACGTTGGAGGTTCCAAATTTCAGATTTTCCTAAATTATATATATATATATATATATATATATATATATATATATATATATATATATATATATATATATATATATATATATATATATATATATATATATATATATATATATATATATATATATATATATATATATGTAAATTTTCGCAAGAGAGGCAGTCATATCATTTGACACTCTTTAAGCTATTAAAAATGAACCAAAAATTGAAATAACTTGAAACTTTCTAGAAATGTGAAATACTATCATATAATTTAGTATTATTTAGTAGTATACAAAATTTACAGCATTAAAGTCAAAAAACTTTTTTAAAAAAATTAACTCTATGTAGCATGACGGTCATAATGTTTACTTTTTACCACTTCTGAAGAAAACAACTTTGTTAGACTTAATGCAGCGGGCAACGTGGTAAAAAAAAAAAAAAAAAATCATTTTATGTGTGTATTTAGCACATATTGATATTATTATATGCTGAGTTTCATAGTTTTTACTTGAAGTTTTACAAGCGTTTTTATGTTGTTTTTTTTGTTGTTGTTGTGACAGTTGTAACCGTGATGGTTGTAAAAAAAAATCCATTATTAAGAAACAACAAATAAAATGACCCAGTCAATGATGTAAGAAAAAAAGTATAAATGATTATTTAAAACCATGTAAATCATGTTTAAAAAATGTACTATAACATTATTAAAGTTCTCAATTATGTTTGGGATTGTAAATAAATGTCAAAACATGTTTTTACAACCCATACACCTTTAAAACCATGTTATGGTATGATAAAATTATTTTTTTAATGACTTTTTTCCTTAAAAGTATTATTAAATTGTTAAAAAAAGAGTAATGGAGTTTAGTGTGTTTTCATAACTTTTTTTGCTTTTTTTTTTTCCTCCTCTTTCTCAAGGAATTGCCCATATATAAATATAAATATATATATAAATATAAATATATATATAAATATAAATATATATATAAATATAAATATATATATAAATATAAATATATATATAAATATATATATAGATATAAATATATAAATATATATATATATATATATATATATATATATATATATATATATATATATATATATATATATATATATATATATATATATATATATATATATATATATATATATATATATATATATATATATATATATATATATATATATATATATATATATATATATATATATATATATATATATATATATATATATATATGAAGATCACATGGGTAAAACCACAGATGTCAACTTTTTGAAAATTTCAAGTTTTTTATATTTTTATGATATTTTAGTACTAAGCTAATTTTAATTTAAAAATTCATAACAAAAAAACTATGTTTCAAGATTCTATGGTCATTTAAAAAAAAGGGCAACTTTGAAACAACCACTATTGTTCAATGTTTACCACATAAAAAACAAAGTTGTCCAAGTTATTTATAACTAAACCAATGATAATAAAAGTGTAAGTCACATGACTAACTATACGGATGAAGTAAACAAAATTACGTTTACAGAAAAACATTAAAAAAAACATATATATATATATATATATATATATGTATATCTATATATATCTATATATATATATCTATATATATATATATATATATATATATATATATATATATATATATATATATATATATATATATATATATATATATATATATATATATATATATATATATATATATATATATATATAGTAGAAAATAAAACTACGTGATTTTCACAACTTTAAGTTTCATGCTGTTGCAATCATCAGGTGAAATACAAATATAGTTTGTTCCTTTAAAAAATTATATACAATTAAAACTATACAGGAAAAACCTATACGGAAAAAACTTTTTTTTTTATTGTTAAGACCACGTGTATCTAATCTTCAGGTTTGTGGTTGCTCAATAGAAATTTATTTTCGTGACGACACTTGGAGATCAACTCTGTTTTTTTATTGAGTATTTTTATAAAGCAAAATAATCAGTTTTTCATATAAACATAGTAAACATTTTTTTGTTTCATTGTTGTAGGCGGGGGCTTTTTTTAGGATAGACCAAGTTAATTCTGGTGTTTCTTTCAGTTTTTCTCTAGTTCCCCATATATGTTTTGAGAGAGTGGTTGCATTTGAAAGTTTCTTATTTGAAAATGATTGCTTGTGGTTTGCATACCTCTTTTTCCACACTCCTTCTGATAAACCAATGTATGCTTTGCTGGGAGTGTTGGGGAAGATGTTACACATTTGTAAATGATGTTTGCCGCTCTACAATTTTTATTCAGCGGGCAGATTTTTTTTTGCTTGCAATTGCAAGGGAGATTTTCAGTGGTGTTAATTAAATGTATTTTTTTGTTGTGGCTTTTTATAATTTTTGAAATGTTGTTTGAGCAGCCGTAGCTAATTTTTGTAATGTTTCGATTGAATAGTTTATGTAATGGATTTGAAGGTGGGAAATGTTTATCTATTAATTGCAAAAAGATTTGACCAACATTGGTGGAGACGCTTTTATTGTAGGGTGGGTTAAACCAAATTATATTCCTTTTTCTTTTGGGAGGTGTCTTATTTTTTGGGTGGTACTTTAAGTTAAAGTTTTTAAAACCGTTTTGTTCAAGTGCTTCTTCGTATATATATATATATATATATATATATATATATATATATATATATATATATATATATATATATATTTTATTATAAAATATAAAAATTTTCTCTTGGATTATTTTCACTTTTTTTTTAATTCATAAGGTGTACTTTTTGTATTCTAAAAAAAGTAGAAACTGTATAATATTAATAATGTATAATATTCCAGACAATACCTGTTTTAACTAATATACTTTTAATCCAAAAACTATGTTTTTATTGCAATAATGAAACTGTTGGAAACAGATGGTCTGATGTTGTATGTTCTATACTGCACGAATTTAAATTATCAATTGTCTCAAGTGTAAAGGATATTAAATTGATTTGCAATTTATGTGCTAGGCAAAATACAAAATGAAAAGTTTCAATTTGATTTTATTATCTAGTTTATAAAACTGAAAAACTTGACAGCATTACTGTTTGATTACCAATTAGAACTCTGTCACATTATGTATAGGCATTACACGTCTGAAAAATGTGACAGAAACATTGGTCATTGCAAATCAAAAGTTCCTTCCAGAAACACTAGATGATCTCACAAAAAACCATAACAATTCAATATTGTATATAAACATGATCTAAGAAAAATTTCTGAAATTTGCAGAATTTCAAAGCCATACTTCTAGGTTGTCTGTTCATTTAAGACATGTTCACTTAGAGAAATTGAAATATTAAAAGTTATGAAATAATAAAAGTTAAAGTTTAATTATATGGAAAAATGGAAATATTTAATTTTATGTGTGTTACATCCATATGTTTTGATATATAATTGAAGTGCCTGATAAACTGAAACAAGCATACATAGCTCTGTTGCTTTTTTTTGTTAAAAACTTAAAGACTTATTAAAGCAAAACATTTTCTGTATGGAAAAAGTAAGACTTTATTTGATCTTATTTGATCTTCTTTTTATAATTTATTTTAATTTTCTTTGAAATTAAAAACAAAACATTTTTATTAACGTTGTGTTCACAATTGGATTTTGTATGGTTTATACAAACATGATATAAAGTGATGGAACACAGACATCATGGAATTATCTGTGGTAATTAGATGAAGTTGGGGAAGAGATAAGGTTGAAATGCTATTTTGTAAAAAGTTAAAAAAAACTTTCATATAATATTTTGTTCAAATTTTTTTTATTAAAGGAAGGAAGGGGGGGGGGAGGGCGGCGGCTTAAGTTAAAGTACTTCAATCATATGTTTGTTGACATCTGAGTGTCTTTTCTAAAAGATTTAAATAATGTGCAAAACACCCATATATTAAAAGATTTGGAAGTGTTTCTTTGATTATATCTCTCATTTTATAAACTTATTTTCATTATCTTTTACCTCAGCCAGTGCTCGAAATAATAATTCGAAATTATAATTTTATAACTTTCAATTAATTATAATTTTATAACTTTTGCTGTTTTAATTTTAGTTATTCTCTTTAGAATTTAAGTAAATCGTTCATTTTGCCGTTTTGAATTTATTAATTCTATTTAGAATTTAAGTATACCATTAGTTTTGCCGTTTTTCTTTTTGTATTATTTTGTATATATATAACATTGCTGCTTTTTTAATTAATCTAACTATTTTATTTAGAATTTATATAAATCATTTGTTTTGCCGTATTTCTTTTTAATTATACCAATTTGAGTATAAATAAAACATTACCGTTTTTATTATTTTGTTTGGATTTTAAATTACCATAGTTATGCCATATTTATTTTAGTTATTTTAATTAGAATTTAAGCAAATATTTGTTTAAATTTTATTGAGAATTTAAAGAAAATGATCTTTTGCTGTTTTTATTTCAATTATTTTATTTAGAATTGAAATAAATCCTATGTGGTTTTTAATTCAATTATTTTATTTAGAATTGAAATAAATCCTATGTGGTTTTTATTTCAATTATTTTATTTAGAATTGAAATAAATCCTATGTGGTTTTTATTTCAATTATTTTATTTAGAATTGAAATAAATCTTATGTCGTTTTTATTTCAATTATTTTATTTAGAATTAAAATAAATCCTATGTAGTTTTTATTTCAATTATTTTATTTAGAATTGAAATAAATCCTATGTCGTTTTTATTTCAATTATTTTATTTAGAATTGAAATAAATCCTATGTTGTTTTTATTTCAATTATTTTATTTAGAATTGAAATAAATCCTATGTCGTTTTTATTTCAATTATTTTATTTAGAATTGAAATAAATCCTATGTCGTTTTTATTTCAATTATTTTATTTAGAATTGAAATAAATCCTATGTCGTTTTTATTTCAATTATTTTATTTAGAATTGAAATAAATTGTTTATTTTATCGTGTTTTTTTAAATTATTTTATTTTGAATCAAAATAAAACTTTGTTGTTTGTTTTTTTATATATATTTTATTTAGAATATAAATATAATGTTTGTTTTCCCATTTTTATCCTAATTATTTTATTTAAAATATAAATTTATTTTCTATGTCCTGATTTTATTTCCTTTTATTATAGAAAATAAACAAATGGTTTGCTTTGCCGTTTTTATTGTATTTAGAATTATAAAACTTTGAATTATAATAAAACAAAGAATTTAAATAAGTTGTTTGTTTTGCAGTTTTTACTTATTTTATTTAGAATATAATTCATTTCAAAATAATTTTGATGCTAATTAAATTTTAACTTTCTGTATTTAAAATGTTTTTGTATGATTATTACAAAAGTTTGACTAGTAACTTCTGCCAAAAATTTGATCGGCCAGATTTAATTTTAGGCGATCAAAATTTTTAACACTTTTAATTTTACTTTGTTGACTTTAAAAAGTCACTAGGAGATTATTTCAACAATAAACTTAAAAAGTCACTAGGAGATTATTTCAACAATAAACTTAAAAAGTCACTAGGAGATTATTTCAACAATAAACTTAAAAAGTCACTAGGAGATTATTTCAACAATAAACTTAAAAAGTCACTAGGAGATTATTTCAACAATAAACTTAAAAAGTCACAAGGAGATTATTTCAACAATAAACTTAAAAAGTCACTAGGAGATTATTTCAACAATAAACTTAAAAAGTCACTAGGAGATTATTTCAACAATAAACTTAAAAAGTCACTAGGAGATTATTTCAACAATAAACTTAAAAAGTCACTAGGAGATTATTTCAACAATAAACTTAAAAAATCACTAGGAGATTATTTCAACAATAAACTTAAGCGATCTGGTCAAATAAATAATTCAGCATTTAAAGCTAACCAGATACTTGGTACTCTAAAAGAACTTTTATTAATAATCCAATCACATTTTCAAAACTATCTACTAATTTTAATTTTGCGCTTCAGTATGGAATCCCTATTTAAAGAAAGATATGAAGAGACTCGAAAAAAATGCAGAGTAAAAAAACTAGTTCCTCAATTAAGAAATATGAACTATGAATCTCGATTGGCAAATTAACTTTATTTGAGATAACTTTCAGATTAATGAATGAGGCAATTCGGTATTTCAAAATCTACAAGAATTTTAATGAAAATTAAAATTCTTGTCGATTTGAAGTTCCAAAATCCAAATATAACACCCACTTGTTTTTCAAATCGTCCTGAAGGAAACTTATAAAACAAAATCCACACACTATGTAATTGTCAGAGGAATTTCAAATAACTTGCATAGATTTATTATCTAATAAAATTGCATCCCAATCGAATGCCTTACTTTTTTCCTGTTGTTTCATCACATTCTGTCAACGAATGTAAAAACAAACAAACAAATTTTTGCCATTCCACTAGAATAAAGTCTACTATAGCAGGGCCTCATTAGATGTCCAGTTCATAAAAGCTAACTAATTCTACTGTAGATTATTTATAACAATAATAAAAAAAGGTTTAACAAAAATTTTATATTTTTTAATTACAGTTTCAAATTATTTTAAAAAATCTTTTTGAAAATAATTTTAAAAAAATTCTTTTTATAAATTATTAAATAACATTATATAAAATTCATAATATTTAAAATTAAGTTAACATACATGAAGTAAAAAAAACAACCTAACAAGGCTTTTTTGGGTTTTATGCCAGGGTTTTTTATTTAAAATCCGGGTTTTTGCCTACCCTAATTCTAAAGTGTTTTGTAGTCAAAGGTTATGGTCAATAGCGTTGTCATAATAAACACTGTTTCTATGTCCAAGATAAATATATGTTAGTAGGAAATCAATGATGAGCAAATGATTAAAAAGGTAAAATATCATAGAAAATAATTAATAAATAAATAATGAAGGTAAAATATGATAGATAATTAATAATAAATAAATAATGAAAAAAATTTTAATGAAGAAACGAAAAAATAAATAAAGTAAGATCTACAAGAAAAAAGCTGATGGAAAATATTTTATTTTTCATGTTTTTTTAATCAAATAAATATGCTGAAGCTTTCAATGTTCAAAGACAACACAAATCTTTGCTCTGTTGGACGTTTACTTAAAATTTCAAAGTCCTACCATTTTAAGTTTAACAGGACTTCCCTCCTCCTTGTTTTCTCTCCTGAATCAAAGTTATTTTTTGTAAATTTTCAAGTTTGATGCTAAAAGAAAAATTTACACTAGTTTTATTAGACCATTTGAAATTCGCTATTTTAACCATTTGAAACTCTCCACTGAATTCCCCATATTCTTGATGTTGAATGGGTATGCAACTTAAACCAAGCCTTTGGAGCTGATTGAATTAGCAAAAACAAAAATATCATTATATTACCACCTTACAACATTAGTTATATTACCTATCCATGTTTCCAATTATTAAATAAAAAGTAAAAAGCTAACAAATATATCAGTTTTTTGAATCATGTACAGCAGCTACAGTGAAAAAGATATTTTTGAAAACTCATCAGAAGTTCTCATTGAAAGTTTTTACTTATAAAAAAAATTGACTATTAAGTTCATTTTATAGTAAAACTATAGGAAAGTAAACCAGATCATGCTTTATCTATATACATTTTTATCAAGTGTAAATTTTAACTTTTTTCTTTTGTTACTAAATTTTAGTTGCTTTTTGCTAATCATTTGTGTATAAATAAAATAAATAAAACCACAAGTGATCATATAGCATTAACAAATTAATGTAGCATCCACAAATCTATAAACAGTAAAATATCTTGTTAAATAATTAGAGTAAAATATCTTGTTAAATAAAATTTTGTATTTTTAAGTTTCTATAAAATTTCTTTTTACTTTTCTTTTTAAGTTTAACAACCAAAATTACCCTTTTCACAAAATTAACAATTTAATATATGCACATGGTTTGGATGGGTTTCCACAATACCATTTTTTTTTAAAACACATTAACGAAAAATTGATGCAATACTTTACAACTAGATGCTCTTCCTGGTGTTAACCTGTTTTGCAGATCAGGACAGTGTTTTTATTGTTATACCACTAGGACAGTGTTTTTATTGTTATATTACCACTAGGACAGTGTTTTTTATTGTTATATTACTACTAGGAAAATTAAAAAGGATTAAAGATTAATTAAAAAGTTCCTCTAACACTTACAATTATTCAAAGAAAAAAAAAACAGATCTTTTTCAGAATAGCAAATAAAAAAGTTTAAAAACATATACTGTTTATTATAAATAAATTTAAGATAAACCTAAACTTTAATTATGCACAATAATAAAATCTAAACATTTTTTGACTGGTATTTTTTAAGAATAATATAAACAATAAGCTATTATTTATTTTTACAACTTTTAAAAATAATACAACCAATACGCGGTTTATTTTTACACTATTCATTTTTATGACTACACAACAACAACTTTTAATAAAATGAAAATATTAGTTAAATGTAAACAATTTGTATTATCAAGTATTTAAACACACAATCCTAAAATAACTTTATAAATTGCAATTGTTGACAGTTAACATTTGTATTGGAACATTTGTTTGCTAACTATGAAGGTTTATAAAAAAGCTTTTACTATAAATTGATAAAAATAAATTTGAAGAACAAAAGAGTTTTGATAAATTAATAAATTAAATTCTAAATTAGCTTCAGGTTTTAAAGTAGTGAAAATTTACTAAATAATCAAAATATATAAATAATGAAAAATAACTAAATAAATTAAATAATGAAAAATAACCTCCACGTATTCTTGGATTAGGATCAATGATCAGATATTTTTCAACCCATTTTTCCATATTCTCTATCACAAACTTATGAATCTAATCATGTGTTAAAACATCTTTTAAAAAAACTTTCTAGGTGTATCTTTTTAAAAACTTAGATTTAATAGTTTACCTCTTTGTTTCTTGAAACATGGTTTGAAATCCAATCTAATGTTAATGCAGGACTATATTCTGCTGTCTATAATATAAGAATGTTTTCTATAAAAAATACAAAAAGTACTAAAATTTCAGGCATTCAAAGAAAAATATTTTATTTACAATCTTCTATAGACATTCATTCATAGACACATACAAACATTTTCAAAATGTAGCATAACAATTTTAAAAATGGTTTATTTATGTTAATATGATAGCTATCATGAGCTCAAACTCATATCATAATGGCTATCATTCAAAACCTCATAATGGCTATCATTCAAAACCTATTATGTAGCTTAACACTTTAACACTAAAATACAAGACTGGAAAAACTTTTTTTTTTCTTTTAATTAAAAGATTGTTTGCCCAAACCAAAACCCTTAGTCAAAGATTATTCCGCTGCACCTATGAAAGGAACAAATGGATATTACACTAAAAAAAAAAAGAAGTTATTTCATCAAATATAAAAATTACATACCTGCCATATTTTAGAGAGCACAATTGCAGTATATGATGGCAATCCAGGTAAACCATTTTCTCCTACCTCAATTAATAGAGACAAAACTTTGAAAAAATTTTGTGACTGATCAATAGAAAGCTTTTGTATAGTTGATAGTATAAGATGCACAATCATTTCTGCCATTTGTTGATTGTAACAAGATAAATGAAATATAATGTTTGCTGTTTGTCTTAAATTAATACCATCCATTATAATTTGACACAAGAATGGCACCTCCTAAAAAATATTGATTGAAATTTAAAATCATTGGTTTTATTTAAATATGTTTTTTATTAAAAACATAATAAAAAAAAATGTTTTAATTTTTCATAAAATTGATTTTTATTTTAAACTATTGTTATTTCTAAAAACTATGAAACTTTGGTTCTTTTGAAACCCAGATTAATATACTTTAGAGACCCAGATTAATATACCTTGAGACCTCATTATTATACTTTTTGGAAAAAATTTACTAAAGGACCCAGCATGAAGACAGATGGTGTGGGGTGAGCTTTTTCATAAGAAAATAAAATCAATGAATTTTTAGTTACATTTCAAAGTTCATCTATTTTTCATACATGAAACTGATTGAAAAATTATAAAGCTATGAAGTTTATAAGAAAGCTCCAAAGAACTGATGTTCGAGGAAAAAAACTAGACAAATAAGAGTTTTTGCACTTAGTAAAAGTCACAGAATAGATGAGACTTAGTTGAATGACGAGTAACACAAGAATAAATTTTAGTACAACAGCACAAGAGACACTAGCTCTTTAGAGCAGTGACCAGTATAGTATTTGTAGAAAAGAGAAAGAGAAACAATGTTATAACGATATGATAATGGTCGGAAGATGGCTGTAAGAGCAGGTCCAACTATCTTTACAATATATTTTTGCACCTTGTATAAAAGAGAAAGGGCATCATTAAAAGATCTGCCC
The DNA here is from genome assembly GCF_022113875.1 of Hydra vulgaris. Classification (NCBI taxonomy): domain Eukaryota; kingdom Metazoa; phylum Cnidaria; class Hydrozoa; order Anthoathecata; family Hydridae; genus Hydra; species Hydra vulgaris. Next base: position 27,587,330 of record NC_061160.1, on the reverse strand, counting down.
CTGATATGGCAACAGTATTCCATACAAAGACAGATTTGAGATTTATAGAGATAAAGAATAGAATCCGGAGTAAGAAATTGTTGAGCACAAGATGCAACATTAGCAGATGCTAATTTTGCAATGAATTTTATATATATCGTCCAAAAAAGACCGGAAGTAAGAGTTAATTCTAGAAGATGAAGGGTAGATATTAATACATCACCGTTCATAAATATAGGAAAATCTCAATTATTGTGATAGCGATTAACTGAAAAAAAAGTTTTATCTGAATTAAAGTTCACCAGCCATTAACAGCCCCATGCTGTAGCAGAAGTGAGATCTATAGAACAAGAAGATTGAAATCCATATTGATAATCAGAAAGTAAGTTATTAGATTCAAGATGAAAGATTAGATGTTTGTTAATTAAAGATTCTTGCTTATGATAGGAAGAAGACTAATGGAACGGTAGTTAGACAAGTCAGATCATTCTCCAGAATTTTTGAAAATAGGGATAACAGATGCCAGACTATCATTATGCCAGAGTCTTGTTTTCCAGCTGGCTGGAAAACAAGACTCTGGTAAGAACTTATTAAATAGTTTTGAAAGTATAGACAACAGCTCTGGAGAACACTTCTGCAAGACTATAACAGGTATGTTGTCCAGACCACAAGCTGTAGAAGAGTCCAAGCAGGAAATCACTTTAGATACAGAAGCTGGAGTGATACAAATTTCAAGCAATGGATCAACCTGTTTGACAACTAACTCAGGTAGAACTTAACTGGTGGAATCAAGAAATGATATTAATGAAAAGTTCTTAGCAAACAAATCGGCTTTGTCTTTTGGTGAGGTGACAATATATATATATATATATATATATATATATATATATATATATATATATATATATATATATATATATATATATATATATATATATATATATATATATATATATATTTGTATATATATTTATATATACATATATACAAATATATATATACATATATGCAAATATATATATATATATATATATACAAATATATATATATATATATATATTTGTATATATGTATATGTATTTATATATAAATATATATTTATATATATAAATATATATTTGTATATATAAATATATATTTGTATATATAAATATATATTTGTATACATATATATTTACGTATATAAACAAATATACTAATATATATACATATAAACGAATATATATATACATATATACGAATATATATACATATATACGAATATATATATATATATATATATATATATATATATATATATGTATATACATATATATATATGTATATACATATATATATATATATATATATATATATATATATATATATATATATATATATATATATATATATATATATATATTCCATTATTGAATTTTAGACAATTTTTCAAAAGAATGCGACTTCCAGAATCTCACATTTATTCGTACATCAAATTCAAGCAAAAACATTTATATATTGGACAATGGATTTAACACTACAAAACTTATTTTATAATTGATGACATATTTTTATAAACAAAGACATTAGACATTATGGGGTTGTAAAATAAATTTTATTTTAATTGATTGAAAATATTATATTTATACTAATTGTTTAAAAATAGTTTTTCTTTTCTTTATTGCCAGATATTGCAATATAAATTGAATTTTTAGGAAAGTCGTTGTTTATATTTTAATTTTGGCTCAAAGCAACTTGCTTAAATATCTTAAATAAGAATAATTAAATATTAAATATCTATTACATAATTATATATTATATAAATATTTGATAATTAAAAATGTTCAAGAATTCAAAAAAGTATCCATGCAACGTTAACAATAATGTAAAAACAATGAACAGTTCAATGAAGAACTATAACGGGTTCATTAAAGTACCTTATTTTAAGGTTCTTCCAAAGAACCCTTTCAAATGGTTCTTTGAAGAACCTCTATGGGTGCTCCACCAGCGTCAACGCGAAGAACCTTCAAAGGTTCTTTAAAGAATCTTACTTTAAGGTTCTTTAAAGAACCTTACTTTAAGGTACCTTAAAGAACCTTACTTGAAGACCATTCGGCTAAAGAGTGTAATGCCTTGAAGTTAATAAATGCCTTTTAGCTGATTATGGAAGAAAGTGATCAGTTATAGAGATCAAATAATGTAAATTGGCTGTGTAATGAATTAATTAGGAGTAGAAATAGAATTAAATAGAGAGACTGTAAGACAGAAGTGTTACAAAACTATAGCACACAAAAGTATTGAAATACAAGAAAACTATAAAGATGAATTAAGAGGTAAAAAACTTGTTTTCCATTTTGATGGTTTAGTAGTTAGCCATATTAAAGAGAAATTGAAGTAAAAACTGTGATTGAATTGCTGTTTCTGTTACAAGTCTAGAATTTGGGTATAAAGATGATCTTCTAGGAGTTGTACAAAATAACACTGGAAAAGTACTTAATCAGGTTTTAGTTATATAAAATCTGTTGGAGTATTTTGAAGTAATCGAACAAGTTTTTGTAGTTTGTACTGACACTACTGCAATAAATACAGGCAGTATTTATGGCAGTAGTGTCATTATATATATATATATATATATATATATATATATATATATATATATATATATATATATATATATATATATATATATATATATATATATATATATATATTAGGGTGGTAAAAACATAAAACAGAGTGCTTAAATATGAACTCCAACCCTTTTTTTGCATTCCTTTCAACGAAAAAATAAATTGTTCAAAATATTATTAAGATATTTTAATATCTAGTGGTTGCTCAATGAGCTTGATATTATCAGATTTAAGGGTCAATAAAGAATCAAAACAAATGTATTTTTATTTTTTTCTAATACAAAACTTCTAATACAATTAATTATTTTATTTGAACTTAGTGTTGTTTAAATGATTTTATTGTTATTAAAGATAGTTCACTTATTTTTAATTGTTGGTTGTTACTTGTTTTCATTAATGCATTCCCAATTGTGGCCTTTGGCATATCTGGAATTTGATGGCAATGTTCTTACACGGTTTGTAAAATCTTTTGCAAATGTAGGGGGCTGATTAGGTTTAAGCACTCGATAATTTTGTCTTCCCCATTGTTGAGGAATTCTAGGTAGAGATGGCTGTTAGGTTTGAGTTTAGGTTAATGGCAAATAAAAATAAAGGTAAAGCTAATAAAATTGCGCACACCAGCCTAAAAATGAGATTTTTAGGTCACCTTTTTAGGTCACTTTTCGTTTTTTTCAATTTTAAACGAAGAAGACTAAATATATAAATATATATTTGTGCTTTCAATTTAAACAATTTTTTTTAATAAAAATTCTTTTTTTTTTAATCCATTTTTTCATATTTTCATTTGAATTCATTTGTTACAAGCATAGCAAAGTCATCATTCAAAGGTATTCATATTATATCATTCAAAGGGTAAAAATTTCAAAACTTTCAAATTGTTGTTCTCGCATTCTTTACTCAAAATTGTAGCACAAAAATTATGTTATCAAATTTTAAAATCTAATATTAATTTATTTAAGTGAAACAGTTCATTTACAAGTTTAGGTTATTTTAATATTATTTCCATATATTAATATTTTTAACATTATATTTTTATATAATTGATATTTTCATATAATAATAAGATCAGAAAAATTATTACAAAAGTTTAAAGTCTTAGTTAAACTCAAGTTAGAGAAGAAAAAAAGAATAAAAAAATAATTATAAAAAACATATTAAGAAATAAACTTCTTTTAAATTTAAAAAAAGTTAAAGTTTTTATTATAATCATAGATGAGTTTTTGACTTTATGAAAATCCTGGAAATTTTTTTCTTTGAAAATCCCGGAAAATCCCGGAAAGTCATTTTCATGAAAATTCCGGAAAATCCCGGAAAAATTTAGGGTCAATAAATTGACGAAGGTATGTAGGTAAATTCTGGAACGTTGGTAAAGGGATAAATAAAGAAACTAAAAACTACTCATTAATTATGTTTCTCTAAAATGAAATATAATATCTCAGTTTTAACATAAGCAACCTGCAAAGCACAATAATTTCTTTATATTTAAAATATAAAATGTAAGACAATGGAATAAATGTCAGGAATCAATACTTTTTTTTCTTATAATTTTCTGTTGTGAAGCATTCGTCAGCTTTTCTTTTTCTGCACTTTTTTGCATGATCAATAATAGATTCTTTAACTTTTTTTGCACTGTTCATGTAAGGCAATTTTTTTTTTCCACGTTGAATTTATATTTAAAAATCTTTCTTCAACTTTTCTATTTTTCCGATGGAATTTCATTTTTTTATTATAGCGTTTGCTTGCAGTTTGCAAATGACCACAGATATTTTTGTTAACTGAGTCATGCAATATATCTCGCCTTTTAAAGTACCCTACTGCTGTGGTCTCGTTTGCTAATAATTGATACTTAACTGAAGCTATAGCAGAGTACGTTAAAGTATCAAGACGGTTTGTCTTTTTGTTAACTATGGTGTTCATCATGCTGAATGATTGCTCAACATGAGGACTACTAAAAATACTTAAGCATGCCTTGATAATCTTACTAAGCTCTAAATATTTTTTTTCACTTAAAAACTTCAGCCCACCAATAGTCAAGACGTACGGGCTTCCCATCATCAAATACGGGTGGAAGCGCTATATCTATCTGAAGCTGCATAACTTCTCGATTAAATATTTATTTATTTATATCTACAGAGGGAAAGAAAGTTGAGAGTTTTTTTAGCATTCTCTCTGTAATTTCGTGACCTTGAGACATTGGGTCGATCGCAGAGAGGCATTTTAATAAAGGGTTGTTAAAGGGTAATTTATTAAGTAAGTAAACTGACGATTCAAGGTAAGCTTTTAGCAAGGTCTTTAAAAACGATGATTTGAAATCAGGATTTCGAATAAGTATTCTTGACAAATATTTTTCAGCATTACTTCCAAGGTATATGTAGTTCGAATGGCGATACATTTTTTTATCTTTCTTTTAAAATTTTATATAACTTTTTACAAATCAATAGCAAAAAGCATCCGGAATTTCCCGGAAACTTGATGTGAATTTCCGGAATTCCGGGAATTCCCGGAAAAAACTCATCTATGAAATTATATATAAAAATAATAAAATAAAAAATATAATATATATAGTTTTAATAACATAAAAAAATTAAAGTTTTTATATATAAAAATAATAAAATATAATATATATAGTTTTAATAACATAAAAAAGTTAAAGTTTTAATTATATATAAAAATAATAAAATATAAAATATAATATATATAGTTTTAATAACATAAAAAAGTTAAAGTTTTTATTATATATAAAAATATAAAATATAAAATATAATATATATAGTTTTAATAACACATAAAAGTATCAAGCTTTAAAAATTTTTTTTTACTTTTAACTTTTTATCCAAATATCTTTGTATTAGATGTTTTGTGTGTGTAGGAAGAAGGTGAAATTTGAAAAAAAATAATTGGGGGTTTTGGTACCCTTGTAAGACATCGCGTCTGTCAACCTAGTCGCAAGAGGATTTGTACACACTTTATCTAGCAATCATGGTTGAAATTCCATATTTGTTAATTCAAAGTATCTTTTTCTCATATTCCACACTCCAAAAAATTCTTTGATTTCAATGTCAATACATTTAATTCTAGATATTGGAATAATGACTTCTTATAATTAATGTTTCTGCATCTACCATCAATCAAAACATGAATGAAAAGTATATTTTCAGCTATTTTTATTTGTAAAACTTGTCAAGATGACTTTTTCATACTACTTTTGGCTGAACTTTTATAGACAATCATTATATCTTTGTTAAGTTTTTTTTTTTTGCTGAACTTTTATAGACAATCGTTATTTTTTGTTAAGTTACTATTGGCTAAACTTTTTTTTTTTTGAATTAATTCTGATTCCAAAAAAGACTGCAAGCTATTAAGTTAGAAGTTTAAAAAAAAAAAAAAAAGGCAAGGAAAAAAAGGAAAAAAAAAGCGGTTGACATGAAAACATGAAGGAGAGAGTTCTGAAGGGTTTAAGTGCGGGAAAAAAAACTAGATAAATAAAAGTTTTTAGAGTATGCAGGGGCAGATACAATGAAAGAATGAGACTTTGCTGATTAACAAGTCAAGCAAGATTAAGTTTTAGTTAATGGAATTAGAGATGATAGTTCCTTTGAGCAGCAACCATAATAGTATTTTTAGAAAAGAGAAAGTGATGCAACTTTTTAATAATGGCAATAAGGATCAAGTTTAGCGAAAACAGCGGGATAAAAAAAGAATGTCTAACAATGAGTTAACCTATTTAATTGGAATGAAAGAAAGAGTATGGCCATAAAATTCAAGAGCCAAATTTGAAGAAAAGTATTTTAAATTTAATTTGAAAGCCTTATCCTTGGGAGAGGTAATAAGATCAGTCCCATGAATGAGAGATGGAACATTAGGCTTTGTTAATGGCACTGTTTAAGATTTTCCAAAAGTCTTTAGAAAAAGTCTTTAGAGCCTGATTTCTTAGATGTGAAATTGAGTGAACTGAGAAAAATAAAATAAAAGCTTAGCATCAGACAACACCTTCTTACATCAATTACCAATTTCTTGCAATAATAAATAGCCATTTTTATTGAAGATTGGTAAAGAACAAAGAGAAAGGTGATAAAGTGAAAAGGTGCTAACAAAAGTGGAAACACATAAAAGAATGGTCAAAAGATTCGAACCTGAAATCATGACAAATTGGTGAGTTGATAAGAATGTATACCACCAAGTTTCAAATTTATAGACAATCATTACTTTTTAGTTACTTAAAAGTAAAAGATGATAATGGATCTTTTCATAGCAAAAAAAAAAAAAAAAAAAAAACCTATTTTTAAAATCACAATCAGAGCAAAGAAGATATCATGACAAAAATCATGACAAAATATCAACAGTATTATGATTAAAGAGGCAAACAAAATGTTTCACAGAAGATATCATGACAAAATATCAACAGTATTATGATTAAAGAGGCAAACAAAATGTTTCACAGAAGATATCATGACAAAATATCAACAGTATTATGATTAAAGAGGCAAACAAAATGTTTCACAGAAGATATCATGACAAAATATCAACAGTATTATGATTAAAGAGGCAAACAAAATGTTTCACAGAAGATATCATGACAAAATATCAACAGTATTATGATTAAAGAGGCAAACAAAATGTTTCACAGAAGATATCATGACAAAATATCAACAGTATTATGATTAAAGAGGCAAACAAAATGTTTCACAGAAGATATCATGACAAAATATCAACAGTATTATGATTAAAGAGGCAAACAAAATGTTTCACAGAAGATATCATGACAAAATATCAACAGTATTATGATTAAAGAGGCAAACAAAATGTTTCACAGAAGATATCATGACAAAATATCAACAGTATTATGATTAAAGAGGCAAACAAAATGTTTCACAGAAGATATCATGACAAAATATCAACAGTATTATGATTAAAGAGGCAAACAAAATGTTTCACAGAAGATATCATGACAAAATATCAACAGTATTATGATTAAAGAGGCAAACAAAATGTTTCACAGAAGATATCATGACAAAATATCAACAGTATTATGATTAAAGAGGCAAACAAAATGTTTCACAGAAGATATCATGACAAAATATCAACAGTATTATGATTAAAGAGGCAAACAAAATGTTTCACAGTGACATTGTTATGAAACTTTATGTATTTATTAGGTAAAAAAGTAAAAATATATTTTTACCACTATAATATTTCAAATGCAAGTAAATATGCAAAAAAAAAAAAAAAAAAAAAAAAAAAAAAAAAAAAAAAAAAAAAAAACTGAAATTTTTTTTTCAATAGTTTAGAAATTTTCATGATTTTTTTAGTTTTTTTTTTCAAAAATTTATTTCAAAAAAGCATTAACATCTTAAAATATTGTTATTTAGATTCTAATGTTATTATGTTATTAGAATAAATTAAACCAGAAAATTTGTCAACAGTTCTGTGTAGTCAGCCAGTCAACATTAGTGAACAGTTCTGCGTAGTCAGCCAGCCAACATTTGTGAGCAGTTCTGCGTAGTCAGCCAGTCAACATTTGTGAGCAGTTCTGCGTAGTCAGCCAGTCAACATTTGTGAACAGTTCTGTGTAGTCAGCCAGTCAACATTAGTCAACAGTTCTGTGTAGCAATAAGTAAACTTTTAATAAACTTTAGTAAAAATTTGTTTAAAATTTTCTTATTTCGTTATGACAGGTGTACTTATTATTATTTCATTATGATAGGTGTACTTATAATTATTTTATTAGGACAGATGTACTTATAATTATTTTATTAGGACAGATGTACTTATTATTAGTTATTATTCATTATTAGTTATTTAAAAGATTATAACATCAAGATTTAAATCAAAACTGTTTTGTGGTTGAATGTTTCAATTGTTTTAAAACAGTGATCAAAAGAAATTCAGTTTCAGTTTTGTGCTTAAATGTTTCAATTGTTTTAAAACAGTGATCAAAAGAAATTCTGTTTCAGTTTTGCGGTTGAATGTTTCAATTGTTTTAAAACAGTGGTCAAAAGAAATTCTGTTTCAGTTTTCGTTTTGGCATAAAATACAAACTGATACAGAAATTTAATTACTATTGTAAATTTAGGTTTAAATACTTTTATGAATTTAGTAGAAAAGAAAATTTTATTTTCTATTAAATTCATAAAAGTAAAGTACTAAATTCATAAAATCATTTAATTTTATGAATTTAGTACTTTACTTTTATTTGAATTTTAATTTGAATTTAGTACTCAAATGATTTTAAATTTTTATTTAATTTAGAAAATTTGTTTTTTTGGCAAAATCCACAAGATATTTTACCATTTCAAAATGAAATTTTAAACCCATAGTACAACAATTTTTCAATTTTTTAGTTAGTAAATAGTAAATATTCGTCAGCTTTAAAAAAAAATAAAACCATATACAAACAAACCATGACAGTGCACGCAATATTTGGATAAAAAGCTTCTACTGAAATTTTGATGTTAGTTTCGGTAAAATATTTACTAAAATGTTGGTTTAGATATTGGAATTGTATACCCAAAATTTTGTTTTTGGCATATTTTCTGTTTTAAGTAATTTTAAGTAATTTCTAAAGATTAGATGAAATTTCTTATCATTACATTTAAAAATGAGTAAAATTTACAACAAAGCCTTAGAAAATTATAAAAAGTTTTAATATTGATTTTAAAACAAAAATAAAGAGAAAATACTTTTGTTGATGTAAAACACTGTAAATCTGAATCAGACAAATGTAGTTCCCTAAAATAAAAAAACAACTGATCCACTATATCAAATTCCTAAGAACTGAGACAAACTAGTAAAATGCTACATAAATTCCTGGAGTTAAAAGTCAAAAACTGCAAGTAAATGTAATTCCTTAAACGGAATAAAAACAACAAGTGAAACACTCTATAATCAAATATAATTCCTTAAAATAAAATGAAGAAAAACAAGTAAAACACTATGCAATCAAAATTGATTATTTCGAATCAAAGAAAAAAAATGTCACACAAATCAAATTTAAAAAAAATTATTTTACTCAAACCCAAATTACATGAAAACATTGCTTACTAGTTCCTGTGTTTTTTTTTGTTTTTTTTGTTTTTATTTAATTTAAATTAAGTAATTCTACTGCTGCTGTAGTGTACTCTACTTATAAATTTAACTTACAAACAGCTATCAGTTCCCTATCAGCTTACGAACTATCCCTATCAGCTTACAAACTATCCCTATCAGCTTATACCAAAAAACTTGACTTATGAACCATCCCAAGCAGTTTTTACTAAATTTAACTTATGTTTTATCCATCTACTACCAAAAAATTTAACTTACAGACCATTCCTAGCAGCTTCTACAATTAAATTGAACTTACGGACCATCCCTAGCAGCTTCTACTAATAAAGCAATTGAGCCAATCATTTTCTCTAATGCATTTGGATAAAACTTATCCTCAGGAAACATTGATAATATATCTTCATCTTCTAAATCTAGTTCTTCCTCTTCTTCAGCTATTGATTCTGACTATAAAAATATTAAATGACTAAAATGTTAAATTCTACAACAAAAAATATCTAAAAACACTAATATAAGGTTGTCTATAAAGTATGTATCATAGGGGAAAGGGAAAGGTCCTTCAAATAGCTTAAAAAACTGCATTGTTTTTTTAATTTATCACAATTAACAAGGGTTATTATCTAAATGTTTTTCAATAATTAAAAAAAAAAAAAAACTTTGACAGTTCCTATTATTTGACAGTTTAAGTGGGGAATGGAGAGGTGAGAGGTGGGGAATGGAGAGGTGAATAAAGAGACAGTTTAGGTGGGGGAATGGAGATAGGAATGTGCATACACTTAAAAAATAAGAAAAAAAATAGAATGTAATTGTCACCCATAATTTGCCAGGAAATCAATTAAAAAGTTAACTATTTTTATAAAAATCCTAGTTTGCCAAAATAAAAGAGTGAATGAGAGTGTATGCATAGGGGAGGAGAGATAGTGTCACCCTATACAAACTTACAAAAGGAAGGTGCCTGAAATGAAGCTTATTAAATTAAACTGTCATTAACCCCTAATGAAGCTTATTAAGTAAAAATATCAACAAATAATGGTCTAGCAGTCAACTAACATGTCAAAAAACCTGTGCCTGTGATTCAAATACAACAATTATTAGACACTTCTAGGAATAAATAAGCTTTTGGTATCTGGTTCAAAGAGACTTGACTAAATATTTATTTGAGTGAAAATTAAAAATTTTTTAAACTTTTAACTCACTTAGCTTAGAAAATTTTTTCTCTATTCATATAGTAATAATTTACAAGAAAAAATAAGTTTTTATTAAACAAAAATATAGATAAGCACAACTATTTTTTAAAATAAAATTCTTACAGGTTCATTTGCTTTTAGACAACTATAAAATTGAACCAACATTGTTATGGCATCTATTTGCAGTAAAAATGAACACTAAAAAAGTATTAAAATAAGCTGTATATAGCATTTTTTTTTAAATAAAATTAAAATATCATGCATAACTAGCCTTGTATGAAACGCCATTGATGACACTGTACTGAAATAGCTATCTACAGGGCCTTGAGTACTAACATCAACTGAGGGTTGGAGCAAGTACTATATGAGGTATGAGGAACTTTTGTTATGACTAAAATAGTTTTTTTATAAATATTGTCATTCTTCAAATTTTTTTAATTATTTTTCTGTAAAAAAACTCTTCTTTAGTCTGCATTCTATTACGTGAAGAGTGCAAAATATATTAGAACAGTACCAGCATAAATCAGAGAGAAAGTATTTTATGCAAGGCTAAGTAGGCAAAGATAAATGTGTGGGTGAGAGAGTATGTGTGTTCGTGTGTGTGTTTATGTGTATGTGTGTGTGTGTAATTATTAAATAAAATATAAAAGTTGAAACTATTTTGTTATTACTTAACTTATTGTTGTTTTTTTTTAAACATCACTTCCAACAAGGCTGAAAGCAACCACTATTAGAGTTGGAAGTTATTGGAAGAGAAATGATGAAGATTATAAAACAAGAAAATGATTAACAAACAACTTAAAAGATTCCAAATTATATGAATCAGGAAACAAGATAAAAGGAGCGAATTCTAAAGAACTGATGTTCGAGGAAAAAAAACTAAACAAAAAGAATTTTTGGAGCACATAAGAGCAGTCACAGTAAAAGGATGAGACTTCATTCAATGACGAGTAATACAAGAATGAAGTTTAGTAGACGACATAAGTGATGCTAGTTCTTTAGAACAGCACCCATTATAGCATTTGTAGAAAAGTGAAAGAGAAGCAACATTATAATGATGTGACAATGGTTGAACGCTGGCTGCAAAAGCATGTCCAACTTTCAATGCATTACAATGCATTTTGCACCTAGTCTAAAATAGAAAAAAGATTATTTGAAAATCGGCTCCAGATATGGCAACAGAATTTCAAACAAGGATAGATTTGAGATTTATAAAGATAAAGAGTAGAATCCGGAGTAAGAAAGTGGTAGGCATGATAAAGAAGTACAACCTTAGCAAATGCTATTTTTTCAAAAGTAAGACTTAATCCAAGAAGACGAAGGTAAATAACTTATAGAGTACATTACCGTTCATAAATATAGGAAGATCTAGATTGTTGCTATAACAATTAGCTGAAAAAATTGAGTTTTATCTGAACTAAAGTTCACCAGCCACTGAGAGCCCCATGCTGTAGTAGAAGTGAGATCCTTTTGAAGCTCATATGCCCCCTCCAAGCAATCAAAGAGTGTTAACTTCTTATTAATAGAAGAATAAATGGTATTATCATCAGCAAACAATGCCACCTTAGATGTGAGAATTTATGGGAAATCATTCATGTAAATTAAAAAAGGATTGGGCCTAGGATAGAATTTTGAGGAACCCCAGAAGTTATAGGAAATGTAAACAAAGGCTGTCAATCGAGGACAACTTTTATACTACGATCGGTAAGGAAGGATTCAATAATCTTGAAGATGTTACCAGATACACCATAAGAAGAAAACTTATGGAGAAGATTAGCATGTCAAACTTCATCAGAGGCTTTAGAAATGTTGAGAACAACAGCCCTATAATAGCTATCTATCTAATGCACAATAAATGCTAACAAGAAGATTGAAATCCATATTGATGATCAGAAAGTCAGTTATTAGATTCAAGATGAGAAATTAAGTGTTTGTTAATTAAAGAATCAAAAATCTTGCTTATGATAGGAAGACTAATGGGACAGTAGTTAGACAAGTCAGATCGCTCTCCATAATTTTTGAAAATAGGGATAACCTTTCCAGCAGACTGTAACACAAGATTCTGATAAGCATAACTGCTATGTTGTCCAGACCACAAACTGTAGAAGGCGATAGATATGGAGGATAATGAAATAGTATTTTGGCAATTGATATGGAAGAAATGGTTACAACTCGAAATTGCAGCAGCACAATTATAGGCAAGTCATGGATAAGAGTGAGGCTTGACTTAGAATTGTTGAGAGGGAATAAAAAATTTCATGTTAGCCTGGATCCAAGAAGTTACATAAGAAGCACATTTGTCAGTAGGAAGACAAAAGTTTTCTACCCAAAAGCCATCACAAAAATCAAGGAAAGAACCCTAGTCAGCTTTAAGGTAATAGGTACAATGATAAAAGGATTCTGATGTTGAAGAAGAATGAGATTCTTCTTCAACTTCAGAAGTTTTAGAGAGATTTATGCTTGATCAGAAGCACCTAAAGGTTAATGTGGAGAAACTGAGCACTGACTAGGATCACAAACATGATATAGATTAAGTAGAGAAGGTAAATGATTCTGATTGTCTGGAAAGCAAGTTGGAAAATTGATTATTTGTGTTGGAAATTGAGAAAGGCAAAAGTTATGCACCTTAACGCATGCAGTAAGTCACTGACACTAGAGCCAAGCCACCAACAACAAAGATATTGGTTGAAGAATAAAGAGAGAGGGCTTGGTCAATTATCAAAAAGAGTGCAGTCTTGAGAGGAAGGAGAGCAAAGTGATAAAGAGAAAAGTGAAGTGGTACTAAACAAAAGCACATAAAAAAATAGTCTGTGGATTCAAACCTAGTTTCCCAACTAATGGGTGAATTCTTACGAATGTAAATGCCCAGGCCAAGCATGTGACTATTGGAGTCTATACGAAGTAAAGGAAGATAACCATCAATACTAAGATCACAAGATGAGACAGCTGAACTCAAATTAGTTTTACAGAGAGCACATAAATCTGGTGAACTTTGCAAGAGATAGAATTCAACAGAAAAAAATTACTTCAAAGATTACAAATATTAGTGAATGATCGATTTAGAGAAATCGGTGATGACAATGGTTTTTTGTGTTTTAGAACTTGACTCAAAGAACTAATTGGTTAAAGAACTTGACTTAAAACACAGATAGTACACAGTGTACTATTTAATAGTTCAAGCAATTGCCTCATTATTTTTAATAAACCCTAAGCCATAACAAAGGGCTCTGAATGCCTCGACAAAGCACAACAAAAGTATGAACTAGGACACCATGTGTAACATGACACTGGTAGCACTCTGATACTTTAGAGCTGTTGAAGAAATGATTCTCTCTGAGAGCTACCACAGATTTCAGGAAACCTGACTACCAGCCAACCTCAGAACCATAAAACTGAGTTTTAAAGCTCGTCAACAGATAAAATCTGTTTACCTTTTAAGTCTTTGCCTAGGAGGCCTTCTTTAAGACAGCAGCTAGATGCATTTAATGTCTGCCTTAAATGAGTATTTTTAGTGAGACACTGAAAAAATTTTAATTTACAGTTTTAAAAAAGCAATACACTAAGTAATAACTAAACATTACTAAAAAGATGTTTAAGATATTTGACATGATAATAAAAAAGTTTCTTCATATAATTTTACTAAATACAAAAAAAATTTTTTTTTAGTAATGCCAAATATATTAAACATCTTTTTAATAATGTCAAACATCTTAAACATGTTTTTAATAATTTCAAGTAATTTAAAAATCTTTTTATTAATGTCAAGTATTTTAAACATTTTTTTAATAATGTCAAATATCTCAAAGATCCTTGTCAACAACATTTACTTATTCAACCAAAGTTCAATTCAAAATGAAAAGATAAAAACTATATTAATATGGAGGTAGCTGTTAAAAACATTTCTAAGGTTACAAATGGTTATTAGAATTAGAATTATAAATTTAGTATTAAAAAAATCAAAAAATTTCTCTGAAATTTGAACAAAATGAAGATATTTAAACAAAACTTTTATTTCAAAACATGATATCATCAAATATTCTGTAAAATAACAGAACATTTTTTTCAAAACATAATATCAAATGTTCTGTAAAATAAATCAGATATTCTAAAAATTAAAAAAAATCCTTTCTATAAAATATATAAATTTTTGTAAAACTAAACAAAAACTTAAAACAACTATTAAAATAAAAAAATTTTATTGTAAATAAAACCTCTTCATGACCAAAGGATAGAAATTGATACATAAAGTGGAATAGTTCAGCTAAATTTTTACAATAACCACGTGGAATATCTTCAAGCTGAAAATTTAACCAAATGCATAAAACAAGATATTAATAAAATGTAATTGTAAGTAAAAATTGTAAAAAGATCAGAGATATAGAGAAGAATGCTTCTAGATACATCATATAAAAAGATCAGAGATAAATAGAGAAAAATGATTCTAGATAAAAATTATATCATATAGAGAGTTCTATCAGAAATACAAATAGATATGAGAAAACCTTTTTATTATTGTTTTTTTTTTTTTTTTTTTTAATTGTTATGTAAAATACTTTTTATTATTGTTATGTAAAATACTTTTTGCAGGATAAGAATTCATATAGATAAAATGAAAATAAAAGTTTTTAAACTATTTCTCAGTAATGTTAGGGTAAACATTACATCCTCATATAATTATCAGATAAATATAAACGTAAAAAAGCTATTAAAATATACATATAGACAAATATAACTATTTGCACAAATGTATGTTAGCAATAAATTACTTAGATTTATACAAATCTATCTATTAAGTTAATAAGCTCTAGATAGAGAAATAAACATCATATTTTAATGCATAAAATATTTAAAAAATATTAAGAAAATATACTTACTAGTATCAAAATAGCTTTGATAAATCTTGTGATTGGTGAACAAGAGCCAATATCGTCCTCATCAGATATTCTGAAAATTTAACATTTTTTTTTTTTAAAATAAGAAAAAAGAGTAAACTAAGATAGCTGTATATAAAATGCTAAAAATTAAAATTACTATGCCTTTCATTATCATGAATAACTGTCATTGATTAACTTCGTAAAAATATGAAGTTTTTATCAAATGATTTAATTGTTACTTAAGTATTATTTTATATTAACAATAGATAACCAAAAATGATTTCAAAACTGATTAAAAAAATAAAAGATGTTTACAACATTACAAGAAAAAAACAAAAACAAATAACAGTATTTTTTTAATTAAAAAATTTGTCAGTAATTTTTTAAGAACTACTGTTTAAAAAATGAATGATTAGTATTTTAAAAAGCAGAGAAAATATGCATGTGTTGCAAAAGAATTGTTCATAATAGTCCAGGTTTTCAGTATTATACAATAAAAACTGTTAGTTAATAAAGACAATTATTTTTTTTATAATCACACATTTGTTTAGATAAAGACATTTTTTTTTGTATAATTATGATTTCTTCATATTTTATTTTCGCTTTTATACTTGCGTCTTATTTAATACATTTATATTTTACAGCAAAAATAAAATAATACTGCATTTAATACCCTTCTATTGGTTCTATTCATAAAAAAATGTAAAAAAGATTTGTTTGTTTTTTAATAAATATAACACTTTTTTTTTATACACGCCTATATTATATAAGAATATATTTAAGAAGTATATATTTAAGAAGTATATATACCAGAATCTTAAAAAATATATATGTAATAAGTCTCTTAGAAACTAAAAATTAGATGACCTCAAATTTTATATTACATATCACACCAACATAACATAGAGTAAAACAGGTTAAAATAAAATAGCGGGTAGAATGAAATAGTTATGACAATGTTTATTCTTTCACTCTTAATTAACTATTGAATAATTTTATTGAAAATATTTTTTGATTTATATTGTAGAGAATATTTTTCTGTGTAAGATATAAAATTTTATTTTTGATTAAAATTTTTTTGTCATAAATTTGTAAATTATTTTTTTATTTGTTTGAAAAGGGAACTTAAAACTCTCTGAAATCAAAAATGGTTCTAATAAATGAATGAAATACGCTGGTTACTTGTTAATTGCAGTTTTATTAATTAAGTGACCAGTTTTATTAATTAAGTGACCAAGCAATCTCTATAAATTTCAACACCAAGGTCAGTCTCATTTGTTTCCTTAAAGTACACCAGGAAGAGATTTGTATAACCTTTTCATAAACTGGTGGAGTCATAGTTTGAGCATCAGAGTCATAGTTTGAGCATCAGAGTCATAGTTTGAGCATCAGAGTCATAGTTTGAGCATCAGAGTCATAGTTTGAGCATCAGAGGCAATTTTCATTACTCAGAGCAGCTTCATGCACACAAAAGGTAGTAGCAAAGTATCTCAAACACACTGCAAAGGTAGTAGCAAAGTATCTCAAACACACTGCAAAGAGAATTCAATATAGCAGGTATCAACGCAAATAGTCCATGTCATTTGTGGAATTTTAATGAAACTGGCTTCTCTGGTGATCAAGGTAAGCAATATATAATTTTTCCGCGTGATGCAAACCACCATTGAAATTGGTTGGCATCAATGAAAAAATCCATTATACAGTTGGAAATTGGATTAATGCTGCTGGTAATCGTCTTGCTCCATACATTATTTTCAAATCATAAAAACGTCTGTACAGAGATTGGTGTTTAAGTGGTCCAGATGATGCAATATACGCCATATCTCCATCCAGTTGGATGGAAGATAAGCAATTTGTGCAGTGGCTCACTAATGTGTATGTTCCCGCCATTATGAAAATTCCAGGTAATTAGTTTAATTTAATTTTAGTTATCTAATTATATTTATCTAATTTTACATTCACAAAATATTACATCAGTCTAATTATAGTTATCTTATTTTAGTCATAGATGGACATGTGACACATGTCACTTATCGAGTCGTACTTACATGCATCGAAAACAATATCTTGTTAATTTGTTTACCAGCTCACTTGTGTGTTAATGTTGTTTTAATTACACTTATATTTGTATGTTTCATTCTCCCCGAATGTCAGTGTAGAATGGAATAAATTTTTTTAATCAAATGAAGTTTTATAAAAAAACTTTACAAAAAAACTGAAATGATTTTAATATAGCTCAATGCTCTCTACAACTTTAAAAAAAAAAAGGAAAAATCTTTTTTCCATAAAAAAGAAATAATTAAAATCCTTAACTATTCCATTTGATCCCATTTTACTCTATATCTTCTCCAAAAATCCGAAAAGAATATAAAATCAATTATGAGTTCATAAAAGAGTATGATAGTAAATTGACTGGAAACGATAGTAATAAATCAAATTTTAGTCTAAAAAGTTGAAAAACAATGGTAAAAGAATAGAACTCTTTGGTTCAAGGTTTATTTATAAAAAGCTTTCAATATAATTGTCACTATATCTTCATAGCTTAGAGATATCACGGTTAAATTTTTAAAATTTAATATAATTTACAAAGCACAAGAAAAATGAATTAACTAAAGAAGCGCAATAAAAAATTTTATATTTTATTCCATTATTTTAATAAGACAGTATATTAATACTCAAATGGATCTTGCAAATTGCTTTGTTCATTGCAAAATTTTTTATGTAAATGTCAAGATGCTTGAATAAAGAAATGTGATGGTTGCAAAAAGTTTTTTACTGCAATTTTTTGAGTTGCTTTTGGTTTGATTATATCTGGAATAAACTCAACAAAAATCCAATTAACTGATAAAACTGATAAAACTGAATTAACTGGTAAAACTGATAAAACTGATATTTTTTGTTCTGTTAAAATAATCAACTCTCTAGAGCAATTTTTTTTTTTGAAGTTTTCAGATTTTTGCTTTTGCATTTATTACAATTATTTTTGCTTTTATTACAATTATTTTTTTTGAAGTTTGAATCAGATTTTTGCATTTATTACAATTATTGATTGAGACTGACATTTGTGGGTAAATTACTATTATTAATTGGGTAGATCCACACAGTTGAATTTAAGCTGGTAGAAGTTATGAAAAGATTGAACAGATATAGATTAAGTGTCTTTTGGTAGTTGAAATATCTTAGCAATTTTTTAATTTGAATTTGTGAACTTCGTCTTTTTCTTCTTTTGTTTATTTTGTAGAAATAAGCTAGGGTTTGAAACACTGCAATAGGTTATAGAGGTGTGAAACATTTAAAGAATTTCAATTGCAAAAAAACATTTTAGGAATTTTAAAATTGCTGCATAGTGAGTTAGTGTAACAGAGTGGCCACACTTTTTTTGCCTGAAAAATTAATATAATGTAGGTATTAATATAAATGTAAATTAATATAATGTAAAAATTAATATAATGTAGTATTTTACAAGGTTTTTAAGGAGATTTACTGGGAAATTTAGGAAAAATAATTAAAATCTTAGGAAATTTTAGAGGATTTAAGAAATAAGGTGGCACTAAAATATTTTTATTTTATTTTAAAAATGTAAGAATGCCTAGCTAAAATAATTAAGATAAAATTAGGGCCCAAACACTGTTATTTAAGAAATAAAAAGAAATCAAATTAGAAAAAAAAAATTGATTGAAAAACATCCAAATCTAAATCTCAGCTTTCTTGTCTTTTTAATAATGATAAAAATTAAGTACTTTTTTTGAAGCTGTAATTTTATCTAGTAAGTCTAGCTTTTCAGAAGTAACCCTCTTTAGCGCATTAGATTTTAGAATTGTTGACTTTTTTCTATCAATTCTATCAATGATTTCTGCTTTTCTGCTTACAATGTATACTCATCTCCATCATATCTGAGCTGAAATATGGTACCTTCAAGAGTGTGAATTTGTTCATTATAACTGGTAATCTTTTTATTAAAATTTTTCAGTTTAGTATCACGGTCAGTTTTTAAGGCCTTCAGGGACTTACTGACTGCTAAAGTATAGTTTTCGTGCATCCTTGACATTTCCATAAGTTTAGTTGTCATAACCAATTAGGATGATTTTATATTTTTATTGCACATGTGGTCATGTACAATTTTCTGTGCAACAAGAGTACCAGTTAGCATATTATTATCCAGAAGTTGATCGTTTATACTAAATCCACGCTCTACTTGTACTTGGCCATGGGACTATATTAGTAACAATTAGTAAATTTTAAAAAAAGTCCTTGAACCTTGAAGCATCTTTATATTGAACCAAAAAAGAATCTAATCTATCACTTTCTTTTTTAAACCCAAGAAATTTTTCCTTGTTGACTTTCACAACAGTAGTTAAAAAATGTGAATACTGCCATTTGGCTTGATCAGCAGCTGAAGGTGATACCTTTTTATAAGCAACTTATTTCAGCAACAATTTGTCAAAATAAAGTTCACACATTTCATGAGATTCCACCGTGTACAAAGGTAATAAACAAAAAGTATCTGGCAAAGTATGAGTTTAGAACACTTTTTTCAATCATATGTTTGCACATTGTAACTAAAAACTGTTGAACTTCTGTTTTAAAATTATTTTGCCTCAGTAACTTTTTTTCTAGATTTCAGTTGCTTGAGCTGCAACTCATATTTTATTCCAAACCCAAGATCAATATTTGTGACCAACAATAATGTGGATGCTTCAGACAAAACTTCTTTTTTGATAAATTTTGATAAAAATAGTCTGAGTAAATTCTTAAGTGTTTCCACAAGGAAAGGTGTCATAGGATAAGTTAGGAAAACTAACAAGAAAGAATTTAATAATTTTGCAGTTTCCTTAAAAAATTGAAACTATATAGGGACTAACACATCTTTATAGCATAAAGAAAGGTATTCATAACTAGTATTTTGCCCAGGCAAAATACTAGTTATGAATAAAAAGTTACTCATAAACCAAGTTGCTTGTTTTTTGTAAATTTTTCCAAAAGTCAATAATCACAATAACCTTGGGCCATAGTTTTCTTTGCTACTTTCTCATTTTCAATGCAACAATGGCTATAGAACTGTAGAGCATAGTCTGAAGACTGAGCTTGAGAAAGATTTTCAAAATACATGCATGAATGGTGGAGCTGGCTCCGGAGCCAGCTCCACCCTTTTGATAATTTGAAATATCAAATTTCCATAAAGTTATTATTTTATATGAGATTTTTTTAAAGAATTTAAACAATTATTATATTTAAACAATTATTATCTTTAAAATAATTATAATTTCTGAATATAATGCATTTTTTCATAAGATTTATAAAAAAAAAAAAAAAGATTTTTTTTTTTTTAGAATTTAATTTTTATCCAATTATTTTGTGTAATATGTCATGTGGTTTTTATTGTAGAGTATAAGTTACTTTAAAACAATACTTCTAAACAATGTCAATGATTGGTTATGGGATCGTCCATAAAGTATGTAAGTTTTTTTGCCCCCCCCCTTCCCATCCTGAATTTTGCTTTACACTTTTTTGAAATTAAAAGGGTAGGTACTTTTTTTACCTAAAAGTACCTACCCTTTTAACCTACCTACTCAACATTTTATGATATTTTTTTAAATTTAGTGTCTCTTTACTTTTATAATTGACCCCTCTCCCCCTTTCAAGTGTACTTTATGCATGATCTTTTATGTACATACTTTATGGACGATCCTTAACGAAAAAATACTTTTTCTATGTGTTAAGTCAGGTGATTTGTTTTAACGTTTTTAATTAGTTGAAACGTTTTTAATTAGTTAAAACATTTTAAAAATAGACATAAACATCATCAAAACATATCAAAGTTTTTTATAAAAATAGCTTCAAACTCAAATGATCCTGAGAGGTTTCTCATAAGTATTTTTTGATTGTATTTTTCAGTGATAAAACCACAAAACTGGTTACATGTAAAATTACAGAAAAGTTTAACCATAAAGTGACTTCATGCGCCATGCAAATAAAAAAATCAATATGAAACAATATGACACTATGAAAAAATATTTACAATATGAAACGGCATTTGGAAAAACCACATCTATCAGAATATAAAATTGTTGAATCTGAAATGAGCCTTATAGCCCAATGAAAATCTTCAAAATTATTTTATCACATTCCCAAGATTTCATTACTAAAAAAACAGATTACATTAGATTTTTTTGTTATTGCTAGTAGTTAAACTATAAATCAAGTTAGTGCTAAAACTTTTAAAATTGGAATTATTAAAATGGTAGTGCATAACAGAGTTTTGTTAAAAACATTTGCGCATAAAGAATGCGCATGAAGGATTTCAGTTGGTTACAGGCCAATTAGGTAAAACTCTTGGATTCAGTACCGGACACAATTCTGTAAAAAAAAAAAGTTGAAATAAAGGAAACATTGTTACAGAAATTTATTCATGTTAAAATAGATGCAGCCACAACCTATTGCTATTAAAAAAATAGTATAAAATAAGATACTCCATATAGATTTGGCATCAGCAATCATCAAATATATTTGCAAGTGTAGACAATGCAGCATAAAATGATTAGAGCATTCACAATTTTAAACAAATATTCAGGTGATGAAAATTTTTGAGATGAAGCTTTGCGTGATTAAGAAAAAGTGAAATTTTTACAACAGGATACAAATGAAGAAGGGAGTGAAAGAGCTCAGGAAGAGCTTTTTCACTCTAGCCTTTATCAACCCAGAATAGTGTCACATGATATGACAGTTAATCAAGATTACTCCAAAAAAAAAAGCTACATGATGTGACAGTTAATCAACATTACTCCAGGAGAGTTTGTAAAGGAATGGTTGAAATTGAAATCTGACCTAGAGAAGAATCATGGACTATTTGCAGAAAATATTTCAAAATCTATGCAGAAACAAGTGGAAAAACCTTTTAATAATGATATGATATATTTTGATAAAAATACTTTTAGTACAACTTTTTAGAGCGGATAATGGAAGAAATGTTCGAAAGTAAATTGTAGGATAATGGAAGAAATGTTCAAAAGTAAATTTAGCTTTTAAGTAAATTGAAGATTACCCAAAAAGAATACAAGAAGCGTGCAGAGCTGTCACTTGTATATCTCACAAGTAAGTGTAGAGAGGCTATTTTTTACTATTAAGTTTTGAGTGAAAAATGCAGATCGAGCGTTTTTTAACTAAAACATGATACTTTAGATTTATTTTTAAGGATGAATCAAGATTTTGATTAACAAAATGTTAATAGTACTTAAGTTACTGTCATAAAACATTTTTAAAAAATTTTGATTCGTTTTTTTTTGCGGAGCCACTCCGGAGCTGGAGCCAAAAATTCTAATAGAGCCGGAGCCAGTTTTTAGACCTCAGCTCCAAAGCCCTAGAATGAACAATGAATTGTGTGAAGGCTGCATGATTCAATGGATACTGTCTGAGTTCACATTCACTTCTCATAGCATTCAAATTAGAGAGGAAAGACATGTTAACATTTTGACCATCTATGGAAACCTGGGGCATTTTATCTTCTTCTAAACCACTCATGCATTTACGGAAATTTATCATGTTATCGACAGCAGCAGCTTTTCCAAAGAATTCAGAGTTGAAATATCTTGTTTTTACCATCTTTAATGAGGAGTCCCAATATCTTACATGCAAATCCATTTTGACTCTTCTTGACAACTTGGTTGTAAGATTTATCAAATTGGCAAATAAACTGATCAAGCTCTGATGCCTCACGCAATTTTTTCTTTAAAATAATTCCAAAGCAATACCAAAGGACACAAGATAAGTGCACTTTTATAGATAAGTGTTTTTCCACAAGAAAATTGTTTAGCTATTTGAATATCACTAAACATTGCAGTAAATAATTCAGATGTGTTTACACTTGATCGAAAAGAATGTTTTGAAAGCACAACATCAACTGGCCACATTATCTCTGTTTTCTTTGCTAACTGCGACTCTGCAACAAATGCAATAGAAGTTTGCTGAGGACAGTGCCGCTTTTGGGCTAGCTAATGGTTCTACAACAGTTTTTAATGCATATTTATCACAGACAGGCATAAGTTGTTTATGTTTGTTACCATTAGCATGTTTTTCCAATGCCTTTGTACTTAGACCCGCAACAGATATAACTTTCAAACATATCTTACATTTTACCATATACAAATTGTTGGGACATTTTTGTACCCATTGTTTTATAATTATTATCATTTAACCAATGATCTTGAAATTTAGTTTTGTATTTGACTGACATTTTCTATTCTATAAATACAAAAATATTTAGGTTAACTTAATAAAATAAAAATGTGAATAAAATTAATTTTAATTCTAAGAATTGCCACTGAAAAAAAAAAAAAAAAGTAGAGCTAAAAACTAGAATAACAAAGTATCCTTTGAAAATATAAAAACTTGTACCCGGTATTAAAACTTACATTTTTTACACATTATGGCAGTGTAAAGTTAGAAAAATTAACAGAACACAATACTTTTTATAATAAACAAAATTTAATAACATTTTTTCGTAATATGTTAAATGTATTCATACATAGATAAATAAATAAAATAAATATGTATAAAAACTAAATTTTGCATATATGCAAAAGCATGTTAAAAAAAAATTTCAAAACAAATACTGTTAAATATTACCCATGTTACAATATTAAACTTACATTGTTAAATTTATACCATTAAAAAATATAACTTAAGTGTACAGTGTACATTTTTAGCGCAACTGGTGGCTTAATAACTGTTTGCATTTCTTATATTACTCATAGGCATATATTCCTTATATTTTCATTCATTAACATGTATTTTCAATGTGTTTTTATATAGATCTGCAACAGACATAACCTTCAAACACATATTTCATATAACATTCCCAAATACATGTTTTTTGCATTAACATGTATTTTCAATATTATTGCCTTTTAAACGCTCTTAAAATTTAAAAACTGATGTTTTCTATTCTGAAAGTGCAAAAATATTTTAGGTCAACTTATTTAAAATAAAATTTTAATAAAAATAATTTTGATGTTAAGAACTTAGACAAATAAGAAAAAAGAGCTTAAATTTTATTAGAATAAAATTTTTAAATAATTTAAATATTAAAAAAATATTAAATTTGAGTAACTTATTTTCTCTCAGTATACAACAGTACTAACTCTCAGTTTGACTTTTTGACCATTTCATTAACTTTATTTTTGATTGGCCAATAATAGTTTATACATTATACTTGGGACAAATAAATTAAGATAATTTAGGAGTATTTAAGAAAATTATCTATACTTTATGAGAAATTAGGTCTTTTTAGGATGTTTTTCAAATATTAAGATATTTTAGGAGGCGTGGCCGCCCTGTGTACCATAGTTATCTATAAAATGTCATACATAAATGATGCTTTATAAAATAAGTAAAAAGATTTTATTTAAACTTTTTTGTTTGTCATTGATTGAATCTTTCTTGATTGATTGAGTATTTTATTGTTTTTCTGAGCTAATAATTTATATATTTATAATATATTTTTTTTTACATAAAATTATATAGAGTCAAAGCCTGAATTATCTATATTGGTGAACCCTAATTATATAAGGACTTGATGCGTAATAAAATTTAATTAACAAGCATGAATTACAGTTTGTTTAATTAATCAAGAAAACTTTTTTACTTTGGCTTTTTCTTCATAACTTTGTAATACATTCAAATCTGAGTTTACATCGAAATTTATTATTTCTGAAACTAGAAAGTCAGATAATTAAAATTTTCTAAAAAATTATCTTCTGCATGGAGAATGTTTTATTTGATTTAAATTAAATATTCTGATGAAAATTTTTACATGAAGATTTTTATAATCTAATGATCTAAAAGAATTATTATAATAATAAGAACAATTATTTAATATTATTTTTGTGCTAAATATCAGAAAATTTTTTCAATTTATTCAAGACATCATAACTATCAAACCATGATTTCTCCATTTAGCAAAACTGTTGGTGGTAACCTTTTTGATCTGAGCCTACAATAGGGTAGTGCAAAAAAGCAAAAAAAAAAAAAAAAAAAAAAAATTTTTGATGAAAATAATGATGTACTTTTTTTCAAGTTGATTTGATGATTGGAGAAATTTGATTGCTGACCAGTATATGAAATTACCTAGGCAATTGTATCTTTCCAATTATCATGAAGTTATTCACTGAGCAACCAACTATCATGAAGTTATTTACTAAGCAACCAACTGTTTTTTTTCAATTATAAAGTTATTCACTAATCAAATTATTGTAAAGGATTAAAACCCAATATGTGAATAATAATAAACTTGTTAAAACTAAAAAAACTATCATTTTTTTTATACATTATAAATATATAAATATACAAATTTTTTTGTTACAAAAATAAAACAAAATTGTTTAAAACATTAAAGAATTTCCTTTTTTAAAACTAATGTACAGTGCAATCCAATAAAAACTGACCTAAATATTATTTGCTAGAAAAAATATTATTTGCTAAAAAAAATATTATTTGCTAAAAAATAACAAATAAAACCTTTAAAAACTTACCCTTCTTCTGTGCTCATTGTATAAAAATATACTTGTGAAGATCTCAAATTTTTTATTGGAATTAAACACAAGTGACCAAACATCTAAATATTAAAAAATTATTTTTCAATGTAAAATATTATTATTTAAAAAGATTATTATAGGTCATCTCAAACAGATTTTGTGAATCTATTTTTTGAAAATATTTTTCTTCTTTTTTTTCCACCCATAATTCCTGAAAATCTCATGATCAACTTTATGTTCACACACACACACACACACACACACACACACACACACACACACACACACACACACACACACACACACACACACACACACACACACACAAATAATCTAATATACTATAGATAAAAAAATCCCAAAATCTTTTGTCTTTTGTGATTTGTACCTCCAATAATACCTGTATTCGATGTTGCATATTTAAATTTAAAAAAAACTGTTTTTCCTTTATTGAATTTGTTTTTTGATATGGTGATATAATCAAATGAAGAGTGGGTAACAACCCATGGTTAGAAAGCTAATCAAATTTACTTTTAATGACAATAAATATTAAATTTATTTATTTAATAAATTTTATTAAACATGAAAATCAGTCATCTACTAAAAAATATTGATACAAAATCAATTAAAGTCAACATTAATGGATTCGGAAAAAAAACGAACCCTTTTAAAACATCTCCATTTTGCAAAAAAAATTAAATTTCGATATGTCCTTAATTAACTGCAAAAGAAAAAAAATGTTTTTGCTGATGAAAAAAATTGGATGCTCCAAAAAAAGATTTGAAAATGTATTGTTATATTGAAAATTGTTATATCAAAAAAAACATTGCAAAAAAATCAGCTTAATAAAAAAATTGAAACCTGAATATCTCAAGAATCATAAAGAGTTGGAGAACTTTCAGATTTTCATAAACCTTATAACATATATAAAAATTAGTAAAATCTAAATCATGGGATTCCATTTTTTTGGTTTTTGCTGTGGACTTGACAGAGTTATTCATATTCAAAATTTATTGTTTCTTTAGATAAATTTAGATTAGTTTCTTTAAATAGAATAATTAAATTTCATAGTTTCTTTAGATAAAATTATTAAGTCACATTTCTATAGCCCATAACTTCTTAATATCTTTAATTTTGTGTCTTGTGAAATAACTTTTAAAATAATGCAAGCATACCTGAAAAAACACCTCAGCCCTTTAAAAATCATAAAATAAAAATTGTTTTCAAAATTTTTAACTACAACCAAAAGTTGAAATCAATTTTTTCAAAATTTTCTTTTAACCTTTAATCAAAGTATTTATGAACTCCTCATTTTATACTAAAACAATTATACAAAAATTTAAAGTTTGCTTAAAAGTTAACTTTCAATACTAAAAACAATAATATGTATTTAAACTTACTTGTCGAAGATGTTGAGCAGGACATTTCACAAACATCTGCTGAAGCCACCAATCATCCTGTGTCATAGAGTCTAAGAACCATTCACAAGCACTTTGTGAATTATCAAAACCATGCACTATAAGTTCTACCCAATTTTTTATATGAGGTTTTTCACGAGAATGGACAAGAGTTTCAAGCAAAAAAGAGATGGCTAACTTTGTAACATGAAAGGTAACTGAAACTGATAAAGTTTTAGGGATATTATTACAAAACTGCCATAAAAAACTAAAATAATTTGGTTCAAATACAAGTTTATCTTGCAGAAACTGATGGTTGTCTTCACTAATTAACTCTTGTAGATCTTTAGGTAAATTAATGTGACTTGTTTGAATCTCTTTATCCATTTCACAGTGTTCATAAAAGAGCATGTATGCACTATGCGTTTTTTCAAATGAAAAATCCATATACTTCTCAGTCATTGCATCAAACGTTTTTGTCTAAAAAAAATCTACTTTTATTTTACCAAAATAATAAAATATAAAAAAAAAAAAGTTCAAAAAGAATAGTAATAGCATAAAATGAAAAAATAAAACAAACTATAGTAGATCATGTGATCATATGAGACAATGTTAAAACAAACTATAGTAGATCATGTGATCTTGTGAGTCAATGTTAAAACAAACTATAGTAGGTAATGATCATGTGAGATAATGTTAACAAGACAACTGTTAGTTAAAACAACAAAAACTGAAATAAAATAAACAGATTAAAGATATGTAGAGGTTGTAAATTATTTAGCATTTATTTATCATTCACATCAAAAGATTTTGTATGCAAATTTATCTGCATTAATAATATAACCATAGAATTATAATATAACAATAGAACAAATGTTGCAAGCTTTAATAAATCACAAGTTAACAAACTAAAACAGATCAAAAAATGATAACTTATGACTTGTAGTTTATTAAAGGGTAGAGGCTTGTTCACTGATGTATGATGTTCACATTTTATGTTGAGGTAGGAGTGGGGTGTGGGGGGGCGTGGTGTCCTCTTTCACTACTACTATACTAATAGTTATAGTAGTCATAGAAAAAAATCGAATGACAAAAATGACAGCGCTTTTAATTTTTCTTCTTAAAATAAATCTGTATTTATTCTGAACATCTATTTTTGTTTTTATTACTTATCCTCCTTTATATAAAAAGTTTTTTCAATAGAAATGTTTCATATTTCTCTGTGGGCTTTTATTGCCCAGTCTAGTTCAAGTACCGCAGATTACCTGCATCAAGTACAAAAATATGACAATTAAAAAAATCCTAGTAAAAAATAATTAAATAAAGAGATTAATAAAGAAAATAATAAAGAAATTTATTATTTTATTAATTAAATTATATTAAATTAATTAATAAGAAAATAATAAAAAGATTTATTACTAAAAAGATCCTTAAAAAATATAGACACATAAAATACATTAAATTAATAAGGATAAATTTAGTTTATTAGTAAGTAAATATTACTGTCATTTCGCCTCCAAAGCATTCTGCAGCAATTTGCATAGGGTCAAATGTTTTTACTTCAGCATCGTTAAATAAATACCAATTATTTTCTTTTGAACATCTGTCACGAATAAAACTATAGTAATGACCACCATCAGCAGTGCCTGTGTGGACAACTACCCCTGCTAGATTATACCAGTGACTTGGATTGTCATCAGGATCTATAAAAAAACTTTAAATTAGGTTAAAAAGTTGATCAGGAATGCAATGTCAATAAAATACCTCTTACAATTTATAAATAAATTGCAAATAAATTCTATGTAGTAATAATGTAGTTTATGGATAGTTTAAGTAGATTATTTTATTAAAAATGTTTTAACAATTGAAAATTGTCATTTAATCTCTAGTTGCAATGGTGACATAAACCAAAGTATTTATTAAACAAGTTTGTCAAAATTAAATTTTATATAGTCATCTAAAAAAAATTAACTTTAAATGGTGGAAGGAAAATGTAAAGTCTAATGTAAAACTTAGAAATTAAAGTAGTAAAGAATTTTCTTTAATATGAGCATGTTCACCACTTTTTTAAAACCTGTATTTAAAAAAAAATTTTTTTGAGAACCTAAATATTTAACTGCATCATGAATAGAGATCACTGCTCATTGTTTATTCTCAAAAACTATTTATTTGTAAAATTATTGGATCCAGCATGAATATTTTTGAAAATATTCCAATTTTCGTTTAAGGTGCTCATAATACCCTAATCTACCCTATAAAAAAGGATATATTATTATTTTATAGCTTTGTAAGTATTAAATTTTTGTAAATGGTATATATATTTTTACGTCAGAAATTATGTACAATCCCACTTGCAAACCTAAATTTAATATGACATGCATTCAATCACTAGAACAATTAAGTTTTTATAGTTATCACTTTAAATGATCATCATTGTCCTTAATTACTTTAACTATTGCTTCCTTCTTCTGTGCTTTTTTTTCGTTAAATGCGCACCACGTTTTTCGTTTAAAATTTTACAAATATTATCGTAATTATTAAGAGTTCATAATCAAAATTTTTCATGTCACTTACTATCGACTCAATTAATTTTCAAAAATTTCTATAGCCACAAGAGAAAATTATTTTCTACTTTTTAGTTCATTACAAAAACGTGGTTTTATAAAAAGTTTTTTTAATTGTTATACTATTCACCAAAAAAACTTTGCTTTTGGCTTTATTATTTACAGAATTTAATGAAAGCATTACTTTAAAAAATTAATTGTAACTATTACTTTGCAGAACTTGTTTAAAGCTTTAGTTAACTGAATTTATTAAAAACATTACTTTACAGAATTCATTGAAAGTAATCATTTATAGAATTTATTAAAAACGTTACTTTACAAAATTTATTGAAAGTAATCATTTATAGAATTTATTAAAAACATTACTTTACAGAATTTATTGAAAGCATTACTTTACTGAATTTATTAAAAGCATTTTTTTACAGAATTTATTGAAAGAATTATTTTACTGAATTTATTTAAAGCATTACTTTATAGAACTTAATGAAAAGCATTACTTTACAGAACTTAAACAAATTTCTTATATTTACAGATTTCATAGATTAAATTTCAGCAATCTTAAAATAAGAACAAATTGCTGACATAATGTGATTAAAAGTAAACAATTCTTTACTTTGACAGTTTCCATAAAGAATTGTTTGGAAAAAAAATACTTAATTAAACTAAAAGTAATGAAATGCTAAATGATCTCTTTTAAGAAATAAAAAACTTGATAGTTAAAAAGATTTTATCTATAAATTTTATTATTGAGTAAAAATATTTAATAAACAAAAAACCTCCATCGCAGTTTTTGATAAGCAGATAATCTTCAGTGTATGCAGCCATATTAAGTTTCATAGGAAATGAAAAATGAGTATTTACTTTTTCTTTCATCATAGTTACCATGTTAAAAGTATAGCGCATTGTGTTAAAACATAAAACTTTTGGCAATGTCTTGAAACATGCTCTAAAATCATATAACCAAGAAAACATTTTTTTCTTAGCTCAAACTGTCACTACATAAAAAAAAAAATTTCTCAACTCGAACTTGTTATATAAAAAAACACCTTTTCTCAGCTCGAACTTTATCATTACATTGCGAGCAGGTATACTTGTTATCACCTTCTAATACATCTTTGACAGTAACTTCATCTAATGACTCCTATGCCAAAAAAAAAATTAACACTTAAAATATTAAAATCAATGAATATTTGAAAGTAAAATTTGAAGAGACAAACTTACATAAAGGTTTTTCATATCAGCAACTGTACAGCGTACTGAATAAAATTCTTCTTCTGTTTTACTAACATGTAAGCAATCCTAAAGAAAAATTTTATTTTAAATATTTAAAAAACTATAAGTTAAAGTTGCACAACTTTGCCTAACAGAAGTGATGGTAGAAAAGCTGGTGGGATTGTTATCTACATTTTTAACAATTTAAACTCGGTTTAAACAATTGATATCAAGTTGTGGAATGATAAATTTGAACAAAAATGAGTAACTTTAATAATCAGAAAAGAAATAATGCTAATTGAATGCAATTACAGACATCCAAACAACAATACTGATATAGAGATTGTTAAGTCTATTCGTGCTGCAAATAATAAATTAGATAATCAAAAATGCCATTGTGTATTTGTAAGGGAGACTTTTACTTTTCAAAAAAAATATTAAGGAAAAATGGAAGTATATATAGACTTTTTAATAAAAAGGGGGATGGGTCAGACCACACATTTGCAAATACAGTTGAGGATTGTTTTCCTTAACTGTATTTACAACACATTGATGCCTCAACTTTTCAAACACAAGATGGCACTTTTAAAGGAACTCTTGATTTGATTCTTTTTGAACAAAATAATAGGATTTGCAGTCTTAAGTATAATCAGATGTTTAGAGACTGCGATAAAGGCCATTTAGTACTGACTTAAAAGTTAGTTTTTTCAATAGCTCATAATAGTTCCAAAACAAAACTTGCTTTTAATTGTGGAAATTATAAAGATATAAAATCCTTCTTTGAAAACGTGAACTGAAAAAAAATAATCTATCAAATGTTTGATCAATATTTTGATATTACTGTTGAAAAATTATTCTGTATTATATTTTGATATTACTGTTGGAATTGAAAGATTATTCTGTATTATATTAGACATCTCCACATTAACCCATGGTCCAAAACTTTCAACTTGGCATTCAAGAGGTGACTTAATGCATATTTTTAAAACCAATATAATAGTGTAAATCTAACTTTCTTAGCGCAAATAAATATATAAAAAAATCAGATTTAGACATGTGGACACAACTTTAGATATGAAACCAACTTTACTAAAAGTTAGCTTAAATCAGTTTAAAAACAAACTTGACAAATACTTACAAAAGAACTATAAATAAACAATAATATGTAAATCACACTAGCTGTATTAATACAGTCTCAGCTTAATTACAAAAACAAAAATTAAAACATAAATAAATGTCAAACTTACCAGTGAAATAACATTATTTGTAATTACACCACAAAACAGCTCACGCATTAGCTCTTTCTACAAATAATTATTATGCAATTAAAGAAATTAAAAAAAGTTTTGATATTATTGATAAGATATAAAAATTTTCTGTGAATTAAAAATTGTAAAAAACAATCCTTGCAATGAGTTGAAAAATGAAAATATTTTAAAAGGAAAAATGAAAATATCTTATAAGGACATATATTTACACTTAATAAACTCTATGTTAGGTTAAATTTAAAGCATTATTTCTGGACCTCAGCCGAAGGATATTAAGTCAATTGATTTTAGAAGTGAGATTTTGACTTCTTTCTATATATTGTTAATATATGTAAATAAGTTGATACACCTTTACTGCTCAGTATTAAATTTATTGTATGCTTTTAATTTGAACATAAAAAACAACTTTTTCTTATCTTTCTGCACATTCTTGTAAGAAATCAATTATCTAGAACAGCTGATAAAAATAGGTCTTAATACCCTTACAAATTAGGTCTTAATACCCTTAATCTTAATATGCTTCTGAGATATAGATTTTTAGTTAACAAACAATTTACCATTTTGAAAATACTATTTTTTAAATTCATCTTAAACTACAAAATATTTTATACATTTACTTTTCAAACATTAAATATTATTTTAAATTTTTTAAAACTATTTTGCAAAAACATTACACACCCCATAACTGATCAAGTTACTTTGTTGTTGGGTTTGAAAAAATTAAAAATTATTACTATGCTAAAAATAATTATATTACTAAATCAAAAAAAAAATTTTTTTTAGTGATTCAATTATTTCAGTAATAATTCATTTTCATGAATTATTACTATATTTAATGGAAAACATAAAATGAGATATTTTTTATTATCAATTTCACCTATTCAAAGGTCCCTAAATTAATTAAAAGTAATTCTGCATTTATAGAGTGAAGTATCAATATACACTGACACACTAACATTCAAATTGTTTTCTTTTTAAGTCTTCATTTATAGACTCTTTAAAGAAATCTTTTCTTACAGACTTTTCAATGATGTTTTTCCATGTTTCACTGTTCTACTCCATAACACGTTAACATATAACACATTTCATTACTCCATTTCACATTAACACATAAAGTATAACATTTTTGTTTAATTTTTTAGGTGCACCTCTAGCTATTAAAAGAGGAGATAAAATTATTTGTTCAGAAACACCTTACTTAATCAAAACTGTAGATAGAAACATCAAGATGCTTCTCGTTAAACTTATTGACAAACCAAAATAACAATTATTATTCTTAATTTTATTTTACAAAAAAATGTTGCCATAAATGATTTTTTTTTGTTGTTGTTATTTTCTGATTATCTTTTTAAATAAATGTTTGCAAAAATAAATATCCAGGAAAAAATAAAATATCTTAATAGAAATGTTATATTGCAAATGTAATTGTGCAAACAATAACATTTGGAATGTCAACACAAACAATTAATATGCAAAAAAATTGTTAAAAGCAATTCAAAAAAAATTTCATTGTCCTAACAATTTTCAACAGTTTTTACAATTGTTAGAGTTTTGTTAAAAATTTTAAAACATAAATTTAAGTTACAAACATTTAAACATATAAACTATATATTTACCAGATCAGGTCCCATTTCTTCTAACTTGGAAACAAAGTCAGTAAAAAATTCAGTCATATCTTTTTGCTCGCAAGTATTAAGAGGTTGTTTATCCATTGTATATGTGCGACAAAATAGTTTTGGATTATATGCTTTTCGAATGCTGCTATGAAGATATGCAAACATTTTTTGAACTTCTTTTAAGATTGCTGAATGCTTAGTTTGAGATGTTATTTCTTCATTCAAAATAACGGATCTTGCTTTTGGTATCATGAACAACTGTTGTACACATGATGCCATATAACAGGTAGCACCTAAATTGATTAATCCTACATAACCAACAGATGATCTTTCTTGCTCATATGGCCAATAATTCCACCCATATGAACAATGGTTTTTATTTTTCTCATTTGGTCTGTGATGTTTAATAAAAAAAGTAAGAAGTTCTAAATACATTTCTTTACAACCACTAACTAACTGAAGCAGAAGTTCATAAGCTGCAAGACGAGAACCTTTTGCTTCATGATGCGGCTCTTGTATCTCACTAATAGAGGAGGGAAGATTAAATAAAATCTTACTAAAGACATTTTGCATTAAACCAAAACCTTCTGGAAGTAATTTAAAATCTGTATCATGTTGCAAAAGAGCTGTGCAAACTTGAAGCAAACCAACTAAGCAATAATCTCCATTATCGATACAACTTTTTGATTCTTTTATATACATAGACACTTCAGTAATTGCAGTGCGAATGCAAATTTCATCTTCACCATCAACTTTATTATACTTATTTATCAAGCGACATAACAACCAAAAATAATCTTTGTAATTTAGATTTGTAATTTTATGTGAAGATAAACTTGCCAGCTGTTCAGCTGACATATTTTTCAGTTGGACTAAATCAGAAAGCTTATTTAACATTATATTTAAAACTTTGTTTAGACCAACTTGACTACCGCAAAGACAAAGTTTATAGATGCCATGCGCTCCTTCAGTTCGTACAGACCTCTATAAATACAAATTTAAACTTTTTAAACTCTTCATTTAAATACAATTGAAGATTTTAAAACTTAAAAGAATGTTTAATAAAAAGTTAAAAAAAAATATTTTCAATCTATTTAAACATTTAACTTTTTATATATAGAGCATTACCAATGTTTAAACAATTATAAGCTGGTACTTAAAGCAATATGCATACTATTACAATTTTCTTAAAGAACAATTAAAACAAAAATATTATTATCATATTTTAGGCTACCTGAATTTTTCAATGCATATATTTTTATCATTTTATTTCTTTTTGTGTGTTGATGTTGCAATAATTTGGAAAATGTAGAATAATTTTCAAAACTCTACACTCGCTAAAACGCTAAAGTTAGCTAGAAATATTTGTAAACAGTATATTTATATTTCTCATCAAAAATATATTAAATGTGAGCTGTTGAAATATGAAATACTCAAAAACAATTTATTTTTATAAAAATAACTACATAAAATTGACAAATTTTCAACTTTGGTGGGTTACTTCCGCACACTAAAGTTGCAAATAATTTTCTATATAAATTAAAGTTTAATTATCTCGCAACAAAAAATTTTCTGTTCAGTGCGTGATTCTACTTCAAACTTTAAATATTCTTTGTTAGCATTACAAATGTATACCATTTTTTGTTTACAAAATATTTATATAGATTAGTACTAAATGACAGTAAATTAGAGATCGCCAGTTTTATTTTTATGAAAACATTAGACAAAACTTATAAGAGCTTAGAAGCACATAACTGTACTTGATTTTTTGGAAATGCCTATAGTATATCAACTTACTTAAAAATAAATAACTTACCTGTGGAGCATAAAAAACTAATCGCAACAGTAACGATGAAAATTTATCATGATGAAGAAGCTTTTTGCGTAACTCTTCATTACATGACACTGAACATACCAAAAAAGATAGACAATGATATACCACTAAACAAAAAAACTATTATTGGGAAATTATATACATACATACATACATACATACATACATACATACATACATACATACATACATACATACATACATACATACATACATACATATATACATACATACAGTATAGGACAAAAAAAGTGCAACCAAATAATGCTAATTGAATTTCTTTATATAAAAGTGCTGCATTTTTTCAATTTAGAGAAATAACTATGTAACTGTTTAGAGACAACGTTCTTTAAGATTTATTCATCACAAAGTTCATTATTTGTACACAAAAATTAATAAACTAATTGAAAGTATTAAAAAAAAGTTGATTTTTTTCTGGACAAAACAAGTACAACTCCACAAAATGTTGACCAAGCTGTATTTTTCTATCAATATTTCGTAACAAATCCTTTGTTGTCGATCACAGCCTTGCATCTTCGAGGCATAGATTCGATCAGGTGATCAATGAAACTTTGTGGAATCGCTGCCCAGGCCTTTTGGATTTGTTTAAACAGTTGATCCTTATTACGAACACCTTCACGATTAATTCTGCGGTTGACGATCTCCCACAAGTTTTTGATAGGGTTGAGATCCGGAGATTGAGGCGGCCAATCCATCACTGATAGGTGGTTGTCTTGAAACCACTGCTTGACTATTTTTGCAGTGTGTTTCGGATCGTTGTCTTACTGAAAGACAAGACATTTTATTGGCATATTCCATTCAGCATGAGGTAACATAACATCTTTCAGGATATTTTTATACATGAAACAGTCCATTATTCCATCGATTCGATGTATTGGACCTAGACCGCTAGCAGAAAAACACCCCTAGACCATTACATTGCCCCCACCATGCTTCACAGTCTTATGGCAGTAACGTAAATCGAGGCGTTTTCCAGCCGGTCGATGTACACGGCAAATGCCATCGCTCCCAATGATGTTGAACTTCGATTCATCACTGAACAGGACAGTTCGCCATTTCTGCACATTCCAGTCAATATGAGATGTAGCAAACAGGAGTCTTTTCTTCTGGTTCTTTAGTGAAATCAGCAGTTTCTTTGCAGGGCGTCGAGAAAACGATCCGGTTTCAACAGCACGTCATCTGATTGTTCGGTCCGATACAGGCAGTTCTACTTGCTTTTGTATCTCAACTGATGATATCCAGGGGTCCTTCTTGACGGATCTGACGATCATAGAATCCTCTCTAGAAGTGGTGGAACGCGGTCTTCCACCTTTGTTATCTGCTGCCAACTTCCCCGTAGAAGGATATTTGGAACATAGTCTTGATACGGTCCATTTTTTCACGCGATATATATCACAAATACTTTTTTGTGATATATATTCCACTTATGTGACATTCCACTTACCTAATCGCCGATAATTTGCTTTCTTAGTTCCAATCCAAGACTGTCGGGAGCCATTTTTGCACTTCAAGTCATAAAAATAATAAAAATAAATAATCACGCTTCTCAAGGCTTACCGTGTTACATTTACATTGTGATGATACAATAATGCTCTGTGAAACACAACTTCTTAGTTGGGTGTGGACTGTATTGATGTAATGAAACACTTGTTGTATTTCACTTCTTGTATTGATGTTCTTCGATAAAACACTTTGATAAAACTCACTTTGATAAACTGTCTTGATAATACTGACTGATTGAGTTCCATATACTGACTGAATTACATGTCGGTTTACATGTCTCTTATATAGTAAAATGAACCTGTGTGAATCTGTTCTGGAAGATTATAGATGCTTCTTTTCGACGCTTCTGAAAGCATCTGGATGCCTCTGGATGCTTCCGAATGTTTCTGGATACTTCTGGATGCTTCTGGAAACTTCTAGATACTTCCTTTAATTATTAAAAAACTTCCGTGACATTGAAACAAACTAGACTTAAGAAAATGAAACAAACCAAAAAAGTTGCACTCATTTTGTCCACTGCAAAATGGCACTTGTTAACAAAATTTTCCCTGTGTCCTGTCACCTGTCAATCAGCTATTGCTTATGTCATGGCATGTTATGAGTCCAGACTCCTGAACTGTTTGCTGTGGTAATATATATATATATATATATATATATATATATATATATATATATATATATATATATATATATATATATATATATATATATATATATACAATTCTAAAATGTATTTACAAAATAGAGTGCTCAATGCTCAAATTTATTTTTTTATTTTACAGTAGATTATATTTGGTTTTTTAACTTAAAAAATAATAAAGCCTTATTCAGTATTTTAATTGAATTTTCGAGTCATAACTTTAGATACTAAGCCTTAAATGTAAAAGATAAAAAAAGTTTTGTTTACAAAAGAAAAAAGTTTACAAAGGAAAAAAGAATACAAGTTTAGCTCAAAATTACCTGAAGCTCTAACATCTTGGTTGCTTAATGTAAATAAGTCATTACTACTTTCAAATATTTGATATAAAAAATTAATAACCCTCTGAAACAAGTTTTCATCAAGCAAATCAAGCAGTTCCTAAAACATTCAAAAATTAGCATAAGCTGCAATATTATTAATAAAATTCAAAAAATGTAAATTAATTTTGAAGAATGGAAAAGATTATTTTAAACTAAAATATTTTTAATAAAAACTATTTTGAAAAGTTTTATTAAACTTATTTAATTATTATCTCATTTGGTTAATATCAAAAAAATTAAACACAAAAACTAGTTATGTAAAGTAAAACCTGAAAAAATTTCCAAAATATTTTTGAAAAAGCAGAAGTCTATTTAAAATGTTCAACAAGATATTCAACTTCATTTTTTTTTAGTAATAAAAGTAAAAGAAGATTTTTTATATGAAGAATGACATATAAATATATATATTTCATATAAATGACATATATATATATATATATATATATATATATATATATATATATATATATATATATATATATATATATATACACACACACATATATATATACACACATATATATATATATTTTTTTTTTAGTAATAAAAGTAAAAAAAGATTTTTTATATGAAGAATGACATATAAATATATATATTTCATATAAATGACATATATATATATATATATATATATATATATATATATATATATATATATATATATATATATATATATATATATATATATATATATATATATATATATATGATAGATATATAAACTAACCTGGCTAAATTGATGGATTATAACAATATTATCTGTTTCAGTACTTCGATAACGTGCTCTAAATATATGTGTTTTTCTTAAAGTTTTCTTAGTTACAGGACCAAGGTCAACATCACTAACCAATCCAATTCGAGTTATCAGTTTGATAATATAAGCAAAACAACTAGTTGACCACTCATCTTGATTTATTTCTTCTTTTAGAATAAAACGCAATAAATGCTTTACTAAACCTGTCTGAAAAACTTTATGTACCCAAGCATAATCAAGGTTGCTCACAGATGATCCTTTGTCAACAACTGAAGAGTCAGAGTCTCCACTTGAGTCTCCATTAGTATTTTCTTTATTAGAAATTTGAACAAATGGAAGACTTATACTGTCTAAAATTTGCAAAACATAAAGAAGCATAAATTTTTGTTCAAAGCATAAAATATTATCCCAATCAATATCTTCTTTAAATGAAAGTTTTAAGTACTTTTCCTTCAAGTTTTCATTAGTTGGAAGCATAAGTATTAATTCCCAGGTATTATTTAGTAAACTTCTAGCTGATAATGGTTTAACTAACTCACGGGAATCTTCAAATGATTGCTCAAGTGTGTCATTAACTGAACTATTTGGTAAGTTACTTATTTCACAATAAACTTTTTGATAACTCTCAGAATTGCTTACTTTGTATAAAACATCAAGCAAATTAAATAGTTCGAAAAAATTCTTTTCTCTAAGTAATTGTATCATTGGTACTGACTCAAAATTAGGAGGATTTTGCAAGGAGTATGGAAGTTGCACTGAGTTTAACATTCCTTCTTTTTGCATATTCATGATAGAAATATATACCAACTAAAAATTTCATTAAACTTCAGGATTATTTTTTACAACAAGTGATACAAAATAATCTTAAAAAACTATCTGTTGATATAAAAACATTTTTATTATGTATTAAAATTATTTGCATTAAAAATATATGATAGTTGTAACTATTTTTTTATAAAATCTTTTTTTATGTAAAATTCTCTTTTTTCTCTAAAAATCTTACTTGCTGATCTCGAATTCCTATTTCACTTAAAGTCTTCATGTCTAAATCATGGGTTAGCTCATGACCATGTGATATAAGTCTAAAAGGTGGTTTTAATTCAGTGGAGTTGTCATTTGGCTTTTTCCTTTCTTGAACACCTATACACCAATGTGTAATACGAGCACGAAGAGTAGCAAGAAGGTCACATGACATCATTTTGAATGTTATCTTTAAAAAAAAACATTACATCTTCATTAGAAAAAATTTTTTTGATCTGGGTCATAGTTTTAAAACATATTATTAACCACATGTATTATTGTATATTTTACTCTATAATTGTAAAATTGTAATTAGCCTCAATATCAAAAAACTCTTAGAATTCAATTAGACATTCTTACAATTTTTCAGAACAAGTATTAAATAACACATTCTTAGACATTAACACATTCTTATAGAATAACATATTGTTAGACATTTTAAAACCAACACCATTATCTATTACACCATTTTTACACAGCTTTACACTATCATCTATTAATTAAGACTTGCGACTTAAATTATCAATAAGATTACCAACATCAAGTGAGCCAAACTTTGGAAATTTTTTAAATATTATAAACAAACATGCCAAACATGTTATTGCAACCAAAGTCCAAACTCTTTTTTATTGCAGTATTAATTTATTAGTAAACAATAAGAGATGGTAAATAAAAAAACAAATAATAAATAGACAGTAAATAAAAAAGACAAAGAAAAGAGTACAAATTGATACAACTTTTGTGTTTTAATTTATAATTGTGAAAAGATAAAAACCTTTACCATAAATAATTTAATAATTTAATATGTAAATAATTTAAATTATTTTCATCTTTTGCATGTAATAATAAATTCAGATGACTAAATTACAATTGCAAAAAAATTTTTCAAAATATCGTTGTTTGAAATGAACAACGCTTAGCAATAGGTGTGAAAGTTTATTAAATTATGAAAAAACTCTCAGTTACTTTTTATATTCACGTTTCAAAATGTCACATATAAAAAGCTAGCAAGTATATGTTTTCGAAACTTATTTTTAGATTATTTGGATTTTTTGGATAATAATTCTAAAAACAGTTTGACAAATAAATACTTGCTTTATAGCACATTGTTGTTTAAATTAAGAGAAACAATAACTTTTCTTTATTAATATTTTACTTATTTTCTCCCACAAAAAAATTAAACTTTGACATGTCATGATATGGTGAAGCCAGTTGCAACATATGGTGCAAAAACTTTCCAATATACCCACATAGTAGTCTATAGCACACATCCAAGTGAAAATCTCAGGTCGCTATTGATTAGCTGCTTTAAGCATTCCAAATCCAATTCTATTAGTTTATCGGATTTGGATTAATCATTGATTTTTTTTCATTAAGTTTTGCATTTGTTGTTACAAAGGCATTGAAACCAATGTCTTGCTGTCACCTCAGTCACCATTCCCAAAAGATATTTGATTGCATATATTGTATTGCTTTGGCTGCTGAGTAGTCTAAACTCTTAAAGAAGGCAATACTGAGCATTATCTTTAATTTCATTCATTTCTTGGCATTATATATAATATGCAATGCATACATTTGTTATTACTTAATACAACATTTTATAATGCCCAAAACATATTCTTCATGTACAAAAATAATTTCTTTTTTCTGTTTTTTACTACACCATCACCCTCTGTTATCAAAATAAATTGATATTTTAAATAAAGACATTGATTTGTTAAAAATAATTTTAAAAATGGTATTCTTTTAAATTAACAATTAAAAAAAATATTCATAGAATTGTAAGAAAAAGGGGTTTTTCTGCTACTTGAGCAGGATGGATAAAGAGACACTCTCTACCTTGCCCAAAGAATAATTTTCTATTTAGGTAGGGTAGATTAATATCATAGATAATATAATATAATAAACCAAATAAAATACTTTAATTGAAAAGCTCGTTTCATAAATATTTATTTTCGTTATTCTGTTAAATTAAAACAATTTTGCTTTTTGTAAAGAATGAATGGAAGATTTTGATGTCATTACTTCTAATAATTGGCAAGTTTTTAGCAAATGTTTTTACGAAATTAAATTATAAAACACTACTTATATTAAATGTTTATTTATTAAACGCTTATAATTTAATGATAAAATTTTATTATTTAATTTTAATATAAAAATGAAACATTTTGATTGTAAAGAATAACAGAAAGGGTTTCAAAAAAATCTTTGTTTAAAGCAGTTTTCTCTTTCTAATTTATTATTATTTAATAAAAAATTTCTTATAAATTATAAGAAAACACTTAAAAATAAAACTATTATTTAATTATAATACAAAACAATTTTTTAATAAATACAAGTACATTAAAAAATTTTAGCATAAGATAATATTTTAAATGAATTTTTTTTTTTTTTTTTTTTTTTTGCATATTCCATAAATTTAGTAATGCCGTATAATTAAACATCTTTCAATAATAATGTCTTAGATTAATTTTTTACCCTTTTAAAAGCAGTTCAAAAATTTTTAGTTTAGTGATTGCATATATGCCTATATAAAACTTAATATTAAGTTAGGCTTATACATTGCATTTAAAGTAAGGTTGTCGATAATGTAAAAATAAAGTCAAAAATAGAGAAAAAATACAAAGTAGAAATAATGAGACTTTATTGTATTTTTTAATTTAGGGATAAACTGTTCTAAAAAAATATGTCAAAATTTTAACGTTGGTATTTGATAGGGAACTAAATTTTAAAAAATATGCTATCCGTACAATTAAGGAAACAAGATTCAAAACCGTACTATTATAATTCAATATTTTACCTATATCTTGATTTTACAAATACTATATTAATTTACAGTACATTTTGAATGATTTTTGTAAAGATCTTTTTCTGTGTAAAATGTAAAATGTTTTGCATGTAAAAAATTTTAAAAGCTTTTAAAACAATCAACATCGGTCGATGGTTATCAAGGGCGATTCTGATGCTTCAACTAAAAGGCCGATACATCGGCAGGCCGATGCATTGGTACACCCCTAGTTATTATTATTGATATTATTAGTGCATTGTTGTTATAACTATTATTTTTATTACTGTTATTTTTGTGGTTGTTAAATTATTATAGTATAACTTTTTATAATTACTACTATTGATATTTATATTATATTTATTGTTGTTATCACCACTATTTTTATTATAATTTAGGTGTTTACTTCATATTAGCACTCATTACTATTTGTAAATATGTTTGATGTAAGAACTTTTATTCAGAAATATATTCGATTTGATTTGATAAAAACTCAAGTAAACCTCTCTTACTCTTATTTTATTACTCAGAATTTATTTCAAGTTGTATTAAGAATGTCAAGAAACAAAAGAAACATCTATGTTATTTATGGACTTTTTAACTGTTTTGTATGCACACAGGTAAGTG
Source organism: Hydra vulgaris (assembly GCF_022113875.1). Classification (NCBI taxonomy): domain Eukaryota; kingdom Metazoa; phylum Cnidaria; class Hydrozoa; order Anthoathecata; family Hydridae; genus Hydra; species Hydra vulgaris. The sequence goes on along the minus strand of NC_061160.1, from coordinate 27,543,487 downwards.
GCTGTGGTCAAAAGCTTGACCCCCAACACACACCCTCTATCTGCTTTTGAGAACTTTTTATTTTGATTTCAAGCAAAGTATTGAATTAAAGCTCACAAAAGACAGCAATGTCTTACTGTTCCCAAATCTCTTGCAGTTCCTATTTATACTCTTCATATTGTGAAAACTACTCTGATAACTTGAGGTTTAAACTAGTGATAAAGTTATTGATAATCATTTCTATTTGTTGATGGCACCTAAACCTATTCACAACAAATAACTCACAAAATTATAATAATAAAAACATAACAATAATAATAATAATAATAATAATAATAATAACAATAATAATTAAAGTATCTATAAAAAAAACCCTTCCTAACTTTTGTAAAATATAGGAAAAAAAAAAGAGAGAATTATGGGTTATGAATAAAAAACACTTTAACTTATTATATAAATTCAATTCAGAAAAATAGTTGTTACCTTATCTATGACACCTGTTGGTTGACATACAATTCTCAAAGGAACATCTTTACTGCTGACTTTTTTTACATTTTGATGGCTTGCAACATTTCTGCCAGTTAAACTCCACAATTCCAAATGAAATGCAAGTCTTCATAAAATAATTTTTATTTAATAAGTTTAAAAAATTCTGTCATAAAAAGTTAAAAATTCATAAAACTGCATAAATTTGGTTACCTTTTAATGTATGCTTGCAAATGATTTTTGAGAATCTTTAACACTTGCTGAATTGATTTTAAAGATTGTAAATAATTCTAAACAAAATATAAAAAAAATTAAAAAATTAAAAAAATAACTAAAATATGTTACATAAAGTACCAGTAAAGCAATAATATAAAAAATAAATAATAAGTAAATAAAAAAAAAAGCAAATAAAAAGCAATAAAGAATTAAAAAAAAAAAAAAAAAGAATATGGTTAAATTTTAACCTTTTCAATAGTATTAACACCTTCTCTTAAAACTGTCATGCAATTCTGAATAAACTCTTCTTCTTTTTGTACTGAATTTTCGCCTACTATAAAAAAATTGAAACTTGATTATCTACATTAGCAATGACCATAAAAGACTAATTTTTTTTTACTTAATTCACATTTTTTAAAAATAAATTTAAATATGAATTTAGGAAACTAAATAATAAAATAGTAAATAAAGTGTAAAACATGATGCAGTACAATGCAAAACATGATGCAGTGTTATGTGTGATGTTGCAATCATAAGCATGATGTAGTGTTAAGTGTGATGTTACAATGATATCATAATACAATGTCAAGTGTGATATTGCAATGATGAACATAATGTAGTGTTAAGTGTGATGTTACAATGATTAGCATGATACAGTGTTGATTGTAATTATTTTTGATTATATTATTTGTGTTATTGAAGATAAAATCTTTTAAAATAGAAATATTTACTTGTAATATATAAATAATTCTAGATAATGTATTTTTGTGTTATCAAGGGAGAAAATTGAAATAAAAAAAAGTAATACACAATAGAATATAGAAAATTTTGAATATTCTATTTAAAACTAAAGTATTTACCAGTAAGATATAAATGATTCAGGACATTCATTGCTTCATTTGAAACTTTTAGACAATCAGCTTTCAATGCAATATTCCACAATTGTTGCGTACCAAGAACATACTAAAAAATTTTGAAAAAAAGTTAAAAATACCTATTATTCCTTTATATAATTTTATTAATTACATAATTTGAAATTACTTCTTCTGTATCACTCTCTTTATTTACAAATGGAGTCGCATTAGACAATCTGGTCAGTCCAAATAACTTTTGAAACAGACTTAAACCAATCAATGTCATCTTTTCTGCATTTAACTCTGACAGCTGAAAACAATTTTTACTAGCTTTGATAAAATTATTTTTTTTATTAAAAAAAATTTAAATAACAATTTTAACTAATCTTATTCTTTATTATTAAGTATTAATTTATTAAGTAAAAATTTATAAATATTTATTAAGTCCTTAAAAAAATATAAAAACTAAAATCTTAATAATTAAGCTTAGACAAATATTTTAAATAATTTTAATATTTTAAAAAATGTTTTGACAAATGCATAGTCAACCATTCCAAAGTCTTCTGGCATTGTCAACCATTTCTAAAAACTTATAACCACAAAAAAGAAAAACTTATAAACACAAAAAAGAAAAACTTATTAACACAAAAAAGAAAAACTTATAACCACAAAAAAGAAAAAATTTTAGTCACAAGAAAGAAAAACTTATAAACACAAAAAAGAAAAACTTATTAACACAAGAAATGAAAAACTTATAACCACAAGAAAGAAAAACTTATAACCACAAGAAAGAAAAACTTATAACCACAAGAAAGAAAAACTTATTAAGAAGAAACTTATAGTTACAAAAAACTTATAGTTACAAAAAAAAAAACTTTGTCACAAGAAAGAAAAACTTATTAATACAAAAAGAAAACTAAGTAACTACTCTTTCAATAGTAATTATATAGTGGAAAGCACTAAACATTTTATGATGATTACAAGACTTTTGATTTTAACAGCTCTTTATAATAGTTGAAAATATGTAAAGTGGTTTTTTATTGATAATTTTTATAGGATATTTATGGATTCTTATCCAATATAAATTCACTAAATCAGAAACTGATTTAGTGAAGATAAAAATCATTGTTGGGTTTATAGTAAGATAACAACAGCAAAATATCATAAAAATCATTGTTGGGTTTATAGTAAGATAACAACAGCAAAACATAAAAATCATTGTTGGGTTTATAGTAAGATAACAACAGCAAAACATCATAAAAATCATTGTTGGGTTTATAGTAAGATAACAACAGCAAAACATCATAAAAATCATTGTTGGGTTTATAGTAAGATAACAACAGCAAAACATCATAAAAATCATTGTTGGGTTTATAGTAAGATAACAACAGCAAAACATACATTATGATGAAGATGAGCATAACAAAATAAATAACACAAAAACTCACTTGTCAATACAACTGTAATGTTTTTTGGATCTCAGTCAGTCGTCTCCTTTTTTGGAACTCAGTCAGTCGTCTCCTTTAAGCTCAGTCAGTCGTCAGTGATTGACTCAGTCAGTCGTCTCCTTTAAGCACAAACCACATTTTGCTTATTATTATTTTCTGTATATATGAAGAGTCAGTTTGATAATTAAGAGTGAAACTACAAACATACACCACAGTATACCAAAACACTGTTTATTTTGATTTTAGAAATTTTGTGACTGAACCCCATTTAGCATGAGCCAATTCAATAGAGAAAAAAAAAAAAGTTAACTGAATTCATTTTATTTTAAACTACTGTTCTTATTTATATTTCAAATTTTAAGATAAAATATTTTAAACATGTTTTTTTATGACTTTAATACAACTTCAAATTAAACTTTTTATAAATTTTTATAACATAGTTTACATATTATTAAACAAAGTAAAAACACAAACTTTTTTTTATTCAATTATAAAAATAACAACATTTTTAAATTCAATAATAAAAGTAACAAATAAAAACTAAATATTAAAAAAAAAATCATTAAAATCAAATAACTTTAAATAAACTTGTAAATAAGTCAAAACCTTGTTTACAAAGATGTGTTTAAATGCATCAAGACCTAAAGCATGCAAATCTTCATTGTCAGTTTGTTTGAGAAGCCAACTTAAAGTTAGAAAATGGTAATTATGCGGTAGTTGAGTAACTAAACAATTCCACAAACAATCTACTTGTGATATTGATAATCCTATTTTTAAAAAATCATTAGCATTACATTTATATATACACAAACAATATATATATATATATATATATATATATATATATATATATATATATATATATATATATATATATATATATATATATATATATATATATAATTTTACATTTGCCTAGTCCCTAGCCTTCTCTCTGAACACCTAATCAAGTTCAATTTTTTATTCAGATCACAGTCGGGTTATCATTTCTTGATATAATCAAGTAATTCTTATTGGTAAAAAAGTATCAAATAAATTTCATTTTTTTCTTTCCTAATTTTTTTTTAAACATCTTTACTTAATACCAAGGCTGCAAGCAACAACAACTGGAGTTGCAAGCTACTGGAAGAGAAAAGATGAAGTTTATAAAGCAAGATAATGATTAACAGACAACTTAAAGATTGCAAATTAATGCTCAATAATATTTTGAAATATAAATAAAAAATAAAATGTTTGAACTATAATGTGGCATTTGCTGTTAATAAGTTTTTTCTTATTATAGATTGGTGAAGCATTAGTGACAGCAGTAAGCAATGTTTTAAAAGCTAATAAGACAGTTTTAGATGAAAGTGAAATATCTAACAAAACAGGAACTAGGTAAAAAATCATTGTCAATATATTAGTTTACATATTATACAGGAAAAAACTCATATCGACCAGAAGCACTAAACAAAAAAAATTAACTATTTTAAATTTTATCAAAACTTTATCTATATTTTTTATACATTTATTTTATAAATTTTATTTCATTTTTTAGATGGAAGAGCAAAGATAAAATTTTTAAAGCAATATAACAAATAACAAATGACTTAAAAGATTGCAAATTATATGAATAAGGAAAACAAGATAAAAGGAGCAAATTTCAAAAAACTAATGTTCAAGGAAAAAAACTAGATGAATTAGAATTTTTTGAGCGCTTAGGAACAATCAAAATGAATGGATGAGACTTTAATAAATGACGAGTAACACAATAATGAATATTAGTAGATAAGAGCATAAAATAGACATAAAAGACTCTTTAGATCCATTATAGTATTAATAGAAAAGAAAAAAAGAAGTAACATTACGACAATGTGATATTGGTTGAAGGTTGGCTGCAAGAGCGATTCCAAATATTTTTACAATGAGTTTTAAGTATTAAGAGACTTTATGGAGAACTCTAGCAAGCCAAATTTTATCAAAGGCTTTACAAATGTCAGCAATAACCTTAACCTTTTCAGCTATAACCTTAACCTTTTACTTGCTTATAATAGGAAAAAGACTAATCGGACAGTAGTTAGATGAGTTTGAAAATAGGGATAACGAATGCCGCTTTCCAGCATAATGGAAAACAAGACTCTGATAAGCACTTGTTAAATAGTTTTGAAAGAATTGAAATTAGCAGATATGCTGTCCAGACCATAAGCTGTAAAAGTGTTTGAGTAGGAAATCACTTTAAATACAGAGGCTAGAATGTCAGCTATATCAGGTAGAATGAAATTTGTGGAATCAAGAGATGAGATTGATGAAAAGTGCTTAGCAAACTATTCAGAATTGTCTTTAGGTATGGTAAAAAATCATGCAAAAAAGGAGAAATAACAGATTTAACCTTATAACAGACACTAGTTAAAATCTCCAGAAGTCTCAGGATTTTTGAGATGAAATTTTATGATCCGAGAATAGTGGCTTTGGAGTTAGACAAAAGCTTTTTACAATGATATCTAGCAATAGTAAACAGATATCTTTTTTCCAGAACACTGTTTTGGCAATAGATATGCAAGTAATGCTTGCGATTGGAAATTGCAGCAGCACAGTGAAAGGAAAACCACAGAGAAGAGTGAGACTTGACTTGAAATCATTAAGAGGGAATAAAATATTCCATGCCAGTCTGAATCTAAGAAGTTACATAAAAAGCACATTTGTCAGCAGGAAGACAAAAGACTTCTACCCGAGGGCCATTGCGAAGATCATGGAAAGAAATCCAGTGTATGAGGTACAATGATAGGGGGATTCTGATGATGAATAATGAGAAAATAGTTTTAGAGAGATCAAACCTAAGAAGAAGCACCTAAGGATGAATGTGGAGAAACTGAGCACTGACTAGGATCATAAACAAGATATAGGTTGAGTAGAGAAAGTAAATGATTCTGATTGTCTGGAAAGCAAGTTGGAAAGTTGGCTATTTGTCTTGGAGATTGAGAAAGGCAAAAGTTGTCAAAAAACACAACACCTACAGTAAGTCACTAATACTAGAGTCAAGCCATTCAATGTGATGAACATTAATGCCACTAACAACAATGATATTGGCAGAAGAATAAAGAGAAGGGCTTGGTCAATTTGATCAGAAATAACATTAAAAAGAGTGCAGTCTTGATAGCAAGAAGAGCGATATAGAACTAAGAAAAAGATGATAGAGTGATATAGACCTAAGAGAAAGATGTTAAACAAAAGAACAAGAAAAAATAGTCTGTAGATTCAAAGCTAGTTTCCAGACAAATGAGCAAATTCTTAAAAATGTATACTCCCAGGCCAAGCATGTGACTATTGGAGTCTTTACGAATTAAAGGAAGAAAACAATCAACACAAAAATCACAAGATAAGTCTCATATTAGTCCATATCAGCGAACTCATACCAGTTTTACAGAGAGCAAGTAGGTCTGATGAACTTTACAAGAAATAAGATTCAACAGAAAGAAATTTACAAAGATCACGAATATTAGTGAATGATAGAACTTGGTGATTTGTTGTGTTTTAAAGTTTTTGATCTTTTAGTAATTTTTTAAATTGGTTAAAGAATTTGACTTGAAGCACAGATAGTACACAGTACACTATTTAATAGTTCAAGCAATTGCTTCACCAATATTAATAAATTCTAAGTCATAACAAAGGGCTCTGAATGTGGCCTTAACAATGCACACCAAAAGTACGAACAAGGACACCATCTATGCGCAACATGGCACTATTAGTACTCAAATATTTTATAGCTGTTTATGGAATCAGTCTCTCTGAAAGCTACCACCTAGTTCAGGAAATCTGACTACCAGCTGGCCTCAGAACCATAAAACTGAGTACTATAGCTGTACCCTTATTTGGAGATAATAGAATGATTTACCTAGTCGTAAAAAAAAATAAAACAAACAGAGACATAAGTAAAACCCATGCATTGAGTAAAGAAGATCCAACATTCAACATCCTAAACTAAAAACAATATAATGTAAATACATCTATGTCAATCTAATAGATGAAGAAGGGGTGAAAAGCTGGTCAACAGATAGAATCTGTTTGCCCATTAAATTTTTCCTAGGAGGCCTTTTACAAGAAAATAGCCAAATGCATTTAAAGTCTGCCTAAGATGAGTATTTTTATTGAGACACCATCTCTAGCTTTTATTCAACCAAGAGCCAAATCAGAGTTGGCATTTACTTTGTCTTTCTCTAGTGTATCCTAAAAGACAGCAGGGCATGAAACAGATTGTACTGGGTTACATGTTATCAGCAGCAGGATAACCAGACCTGACTATTCTGTAGCAGGATAACCTAACTTAGGATAATCTATTCTATAGCAGGATAACCCTAACTTAGAATAACCTGATCTGATTATTCTATAGCTGAATAACTTGACCTGACCATTCTAAAGCAGGATAACTCAACTAGCAGGATAGGTTAGGTTATCCTGCTATTTAGGATAACCTGATCTATCAAACACTAAACGTTTCTAGCAAATACTTAAGCAACATTCAATAATGTTTAGGATATTAGATAAATTAACCTTTTACAAATAAGTTAATTTAATTCTAGTTATTAAAAGATCATACTTCTCCTAGAATTAATTTTTATTCAAAAGTTAATTAAAAAAAAATTCTGCCACTCTGTTTCAGTTGCACATTTCTTAGTTAAAATTGAGAGTACATTGAGCTTTTGTTGAATATATTCAAATAATAAAAATGGAAATGCAAGAGTAGTCATAAAACATTAAAAATGCCTCTAAAACATCAAATTTTTTATCTATCATTTATTTATGTGGCAGTTGAAACTTAATTTAGAATAAATAAAAGTAATAATAATAAAAACATAAAAAAAGTAGATTTATGTGAACATCATGTGTAAAATTTTCAAAATGCGAATACAAAAGAAACCAAATTTGGGGCAAATATAAAAAAAATGTGATTGCAAAAAAAATTACAAAAATATTGATGTTTACCTTGTGCTCAAGCAGCAAAATACCCCAAAAAATGCCCTAAATTGTTCCTAAACTATTTGACTGTAAGCGCAAGCCAAATCTCAATATTTTAAATTTTTTTTTCTAATGTGATCATAATGGTGTTTAGTTTTATTTTAGATTGTTGTGTATCCTAGTTTTTTCATAATTATTGTTTATTTTAAAAAATAACTTCACAAAAAAATATTTCTGCACAAATGCACAAAAAAAGAATTTTGTGCAAATATGCAAAAAAAAAAAGAATTTTTTTTTTTTTTTGCATAAATTATAAGAAATAATTTTTTAATTTTAAACAACACTTTTGAAAAAATCACAATACACAACAATCTAAATAAAAAATTTGGACCATTATGATCACATTAGAAAAAAATTTTACAAAAAGTATTGAGATTTTTTTTGTATATATATATATATACACACACACACACACACACACACACACACACACACACACACACACACACACACACACACACACACACACACACACACACACACACACGCACACACACACACACACACACACACACACAGATATATATATATATATATATATATATATATATATATATATATATATATATATATATATATATATATATATATATATATATATATATATATATATATATATATATATATATATAAACCCTCAGAGTTAGGAAAAATGAGGTCGGCAAATTATTGCCGACCTCAATCTTTTAGAGGTCAACACCAGGTCTGCAAAAAAAATTTTATACAAAGGTCTTACCATTAAACATAGAAACCAAGTCAGCAATAATTTGCCAACCTTAAGCACTTTAGGTCGGCAGTTAGGTCAGCATTGCCGAATGCTGACCCTAATTCTGAGAGTTGTATATATCATGCCTACTATGTTACACAGCCGTGTATGTTACATTTTAGTATCTTTAATAAGTATTTTTATATTTGTACATATTTAAATTGATAACACTAGGAATTTACAAAAAAAAGATTGAAATTTGTGTTCTTTTAAGCTTTAATTTTTATTTTATTATCTAAGTTATTGTTTTTTTTTTAATGTTACTTTTCTCTGTCTGCTTTTAGCAGCATCTTTTTGTACAGTGAATATCTATTGTTAAAAAAAAAATTAATTACAATTTTAGAAGCAAATTTAATCCCCATTCTTTGTGTAAATTGCAAGTAAAGCAAACTGTTGGAAAGTATTTTGATAAAACAAAGCTTGATACATTTTTGACGTCATTTGAGTTTAGCTATTAAATTTGAAAGATTATCCAAGACTGCAAAACAACCGCATGTAAAATCTTGAAGTGAAAAATTAAGGCTCATGAAAGTAAGACCATCTCATGAAAGTATTTGTAGATATAGACAAATATTTGTATTACTTACATCCGTAGCAAGCATAGATTTGCGATCGTTGCATTTGCTTCTTTTTATTAATATTTAATAGGTTATATAGCAAACATTCTTTGCTAAATAACTAGTAATAGTTGATGCAACTACTTCTGTTTCAGGTGAAAGAGTTTATTCAGATATCTCATTTGAGTTTAACCTAATGTTATTAGTAATTCATCATTAATTGGGTTATCATAATTTTAAATCTTAATTCTTAAACCTTCCTTCTAAAAATTTACATTCTCCTTGATTAAAGTTAGACATGCTAAAATAATCTCTAAATGTTGAACTTCTAGTAAGCTTACTAAAAATCTTCCACCACTCATTTGTTGATATTGCGAAAATCTATGCTTTATAGGATCACTTTAAAGTTGTGAAGTGAGCACCATACAAATATCTTTCTTCAATAAGCTCACCTATAAACATTGCTTGAGAATGCAGAGTGATTATAGCAGATTATGTTTTTTTTGATAAAGTAAGAAATTGAGATTTCTGCAAAAGTTTAATCCAATTAGCTAGTTGCTTAAAAAAGTGTTTTACTGTCACAAAAAATAATTGTATCACTAAGTTTATTAGAACTAAATTGTTGTTTTGAATTTACAACAGTCCACCATTTTTGGAAAATGCTTAAAAAACCAGAAGTCATTTTGTTCTGGAAAATAACTCTTAAACTATTAAAACTTGCAATTGTTGTTTCATCAAAAACTGACAGTGCGAGAAAAACATTTTGTTTTTTATTACCAGGGTGAAGACTTTTTTTAAATTATCTTGAAGTTGTTCAACTTTGGAATGTAGAAGATGAAAATCTCCCCAAGTAATAAAACCAGCTGGACAATTATTGATATAATCTTTTATATTATATGTAAATGATGGAAAGAAAATTTTTTACAGTGTAATAAATTATTTCTGATACTTTTAACAATGTGAACACTATCATAAAACAAGTATATTTTAATATTTGGACTAATAGAATAATATAAAAATAAATTTGACTGATTACCAAATGTGGAATAAAGCAAACTAAATGCATTTACATTCACTGGATGTTTGTTAGTACTCGTGGAATTTGAAAACCAGATAGAGAAAGAGAACTAATAGAATCTGATATTTGATAGAAAATATAAAGAAATCTATTCCTTATATTCTTTTATAATATAAGGAATAGATTTCTTTAAACTCAAAATCATAAATACAACAACTCCTTTGTACAGAGTGCTATTGTCAGATAAAATTCATCTACAATTAGCATTATATCTTTATGTATTGAACCTTTCTCACGAAGCATTTTAACAACTTTTATTGCATCAACTCCACATTGTTTTATTTTATTTATTAACATAATTGAAGGAAATGGAAATAATTTAAGTAAAATTTCATATGCCTGTTTAGATGTATATCCTAATAATAAAGCATTTCTAATCATATCTGCAGAATATTGTAGTAGATCCTTTACATTACAGTATTTTCTACTATTTATTTCTTCAAGAAGTATATTTCTATTAGAAAAAACTGTTTTTTATGTACAATGCAAGATTTTTTAGCATACTCAAACTAGTTAACTTGCCATAATGACCTAAAGTTAACCAAGTGGAACATTATTTCCTTTGTATTGCAAAGCTGCACATAAACAATTATCAGTTTTTACTGATTAAAGAACCGATTGAAAATGTGTTAAAGGATTAAATTTTAAATTGTAATAACACAAATGAGATGTTTTTTAAATTAAAAACCTTCTGGTGAATGTTTACTGTTTAACTTGTTCTATTCAGTTATTTTATCATAAAAAAAACTAAGTTCATCTTCTTGATAAATACAAACTTTAGGTGGTCATCTTAAAGCAATAGGTGATGGTAGTGTGGAAGGCTATTTTAGGCATTTTTTTTGTCGGGTGATTAATAGTAGGAGTATACCGGATTGGGAATTTTGAATTCCGGCCAAAACCAGATTCGTCAGAATTGTTAATAAAATTCTGGCCAGAACAAGAATTATATTTATGTAGTTTTTTAACTTCAAAATTGAAGGTGAAAGCCTGCATATATATATTTGATTCTTTATATAATTTGATTCTTGTTTCATTTAAATCTAATGTTGTTTTTATTTGTTACTTATAATTTTATTTATTGAAAGTTTTAACCTGCATAATATTTATATTTAAAATTATTTTTTTTTTCTTTTTAGGTCAAGTTGAAATATTTACAGTATTAGGCATCCTATAGTTTTTAACTATTTAAATTTAAAAAGTATAGGATGATAGATATTTAAAAAACTGAAAATGAAACTATTCTATGAGGTAGGTAACAATTTTGATGAAAAATGATCTAGTTTGTTGCCCAAAACTAGCTAGCAACTCCTTTTGCAACTCAGTATTCCTTAACTTCCTGAAATCCTTACATGATTGATTACTGCCAATAAAATTGTGTTTGTTTAGAACTTTGTATTTTTTACCTAGGTTTACCTATAGGTCTTCATTGCCCTGTAGAACAATGATTTTTTAATTTAATTTACAGTCTGCAGGCTTGGACAAGAGTGGCGTGCGATTAAGCGCTATTGCTGACCAAGTATATAAATTTTTTTTTGGACAACTTGACCACGATTGTTTATATGTTTTGATGATATAAACAAGAAATGCATTGAAAATAGAAACATTAAGTTTAACTTAAACTAGGAAAAAAATAATAATAAAAAAAAAGAAAAAGCTCCTTTTGAAAAAAAAATATATATAAGCACTAAAATAAAAATAAAAAACAAAAAACTTAAACTCAAATAGTAATTTTTTGTTACATTTTTAATTGTGTTTGAAATGTAATTAAAACTTATCTTTTTAAATGTTTTATTGAAGTTACGCAAAATGCTTTCAAATTAAGTATCAAATTAATACAAACTGTTTTGTTTATTAAATGAACAAATTTTATCAAATTTATTAAAAAGTGATTAATATAATATTTTTAAATCGTATAAATATTCATTTTTTCAAAAAAGTTGCAAAAAAAAAAAAAAAAAAAAAAAAAATTTAATTTTAATTTGGGCATTGCAAGCAATTTGTAACTTTATTAATAAGTGTTTCATGTAACAAATTTAAAAATTATTATAAATTATTTAAATTTATTCATTACTATTGTAATTAAAAAAAAAAAGTTTTTTCAAAAAATAAAAAGTTTGTTTAGAAGATTTAAAAAAGTTTAACTATAAAAATTTAATTGTATGAACATTAGAAAATACTTCGAAACTTTCTCTGTGATGACGATACACAGAGGTTTATTCTTTAAAATTTCAAATGTTTTATTAGTAAAACAGACTTGCCAAAAATTAAAAAAAAAAGAGCATCCTAAACATCTGTGCTGGTATTTCTTTTTCTACAGAAAATAATATTCAATGTATCATTTGTACTGAATACCAACTGATCTCCTGAAGTTCACATCTTTAATTTGTCACTGTTTTGCTCACTTCAGGTGTTTTGCTTTCATTGCAATTGTTGAGCTTTCTGGAAAGCCGCCAGGTCTTAAAATTTAAATTTTTTAATTTTCTTTGAACAGTATCACAAAAGCATTTACCTTGGAGTTACAATTTTATCAGTTTCGCTGTAGCAAATCTGTTGTCCATAAACATATTTTATTTTCATAAAGAGTTCAATTCGGTAGGGTTTAATTTGTCTTTAAACTAAATTTACTTGTTCATTTGTCACAGAATTCTTGATATTTCGTGATTTGAAAATATTGTAAAATAAACATTTACCTAAAAAAGCTAAAGTAAAGGCTTTTACTTAATTTACTTAAGGTTTTTTAAGTGGTGAAAGATTGTTTTTTTTTACCCATAAAAAAAATGTGTGCGTGTGTGTGTGGGCCAAAGTTTAATAAAACTTCTAATATTAAAGTTCTTTGTAATATGTATATTTTCTTTCTATTATTCTCTTTTGTTTCTTTTTTTTTTTTCATGTTAATAATTATGGCAAGAAAGATGGCAAGAAAGAGGTATTTATTAAAAAAAATGTATTTGTAAAATGTATTAAATGTATGTATAATAATGTATTAAATGTATGTATAAAAAATGTATGTAAAAAATGTATTTGTAAAATGTATTAAATGTATGTATAAAAATGTATTAAATGTATGTATAAAAGAATGTAAGAGGAGTTTATTTAAAAAAATGGCAAGAAAGAGGTATTTTTTTCTTACAAAAAGTGGCCAGTGATAGTTTTAATGAGTACAACTTACTTACAAAGATTAAGTAATATTAGTGTTTATTTATCACCACAAGAAAATAAATACATCATATGGTCCTGACCAGATTTTCTGATAAGTTTAAAGTTTATGCGTTACCTCAGATAAGAAGTTATATACATCAATGTTGGATGAATACAAGGTTTTTTCGATCTCATATTTGTCTGCTTTTAGCGAAAGGCAACTTTAAGTTGCTAGGCCCCAAGTTTAAGTTGCATTTAGGCTCCAAACGATTAGGATTCGCTACAGCTTCTAAAAACTTACCCAGGTGCAGACATCAAACAAGTACTATCACAGTTGCCAAAAGACACTTTCAGTATCTGTTAGAGTCTAATTTGGTATTGGCTTTTTTGGATGAATATATTACTGGAGGAGTTAGACAAACTATGGTTTCTAATTTAAAAGCCAAACATGAACTGAAGCAATCAGAGAATAAAAATCTAGACTTTGAAGGAAAAGATATAAACCATTTTGTTACCAAATAAAAAAACAAAATTCAAGACACTCTATGAATTGTTTT
>NC_061160.1:27511916-27526916 GCF_022113875.1 Hydra vulgaris | reverse complement strand
TATGTAAATGTCTCCTACTAATACGCACGAATAAAACAGCAAAAAAAAAAATAATAACGCTTGCTATTTTCACAATTATTTTTACCGTTATCAGAGTATTTTACAACAAAAGAGTGTGTCGTGCTATTTTACTTTTCGGTCAGAATTAGCATTTTTGATTAAAATTGAGCAACACCAAGAGAGTTTTTTGATGATGATTTGTTTTAGAAAATAAACATGTTAGCTAATATTTTAAACAGCAAAGCTATAAAAAAAATTTATTTTGCATGGTGTTTTCTTAACAAAAAGGAAAATATGCTTTGTGGTGCTATTTTATTTTTAGTAACTGTATATGTATATATATATATATATATATATATATATATATATATATATATATATATATATATATATATATATATATATATATTAAAATTAGTAATATACCATAATAGAAAAGCGGAAAAATAATAGATGAATAGAAGCTCAGCGTTAGGGTTATAAATAATAAGTTGTAAAAAGATATAAAGATTTATAAACAACATTTTTCTAAAAAATGGTTAAAAACAGCAGTTTTAAATTTTGAGAATGATTTAAGAGATTTTATTTGGGAAGGGAGATTGTTCCAGTTTCATATGCTTTTATGTTGTATGGATTCGTAGCCGTAATGAACAGTTTGGTATTTAGGTACAGATAATTTAAGGTTGAAAGCAGATCGTAGAATATATTTACAATTTTCCCTATAACTAAAAAAATTGACAAATGTAAGAGGTAGGTTATTATGATTTTGGTTCCAAACAAATAGGCAATTTGATAGCTGAATAAGGTCACACAATTTAAGGACTTTAGATAAAAAATAGAGTAAGCTACTGTTCGAATTAGTATGTTGGAAGTAAATAAATTTTAGAGCTTTGTTTTGGAGATAAATTAGTCTTAAAAAAGTAAGCTGCTTAGACTGTTCCCAAACTTGGTAAGCATATCTGAGATGAGAGTGAAAAATAGCATGATATATATTAAGCAAAGTTTCATGATTAACATAATGATGAATTTTAGCTAAAATACCATTCGATCTGCTTAACTTTAATGCTAAGTCTTGAAGATGCAATGCAAAAGATAAATTAGAGTCTATTTTTGTTTGAACAGATTTAAATTGAATAATTTCCGTTTTTTTAGAGTTAAGAGATAATTTATTGGAACGGAGCCATTGAATAACATTAGCTAGATCGTGATTCATATTTTTGTTAAGTTTTTTAAGTGATTTGTTAATTAGGAGTAAGTTGTTGTCATCCGCAAAGTGATGAGCAGTAGAAAATTTAAGAGAAACATTTAAATCATTGATAAAAATAAGAAAAAGTAATGGACTTAAAACCGAGTCTAATGGAACACCATTAAAAGGTTTAGCTAGTCCTGAGTTGATACCATTAATCGAAACAAATTGTGTTCTATTACAAAGATAAGAGGAAAACCAGAGAAAATGAATACCTCTTATACCGTAGTGTTTCGGTTTTTCTAGGAGGATTATGTACTCAACTGTAACAAATGCTTTTCTTATGTCAATAATCACTCCACATGCAAAGTGTTTATTATCGATGGCTTGTCTAATTTTCTCTGTAATTTCTATTAACGAATGAGTTGTTGAGTGTTTGTTGCGAAAACAAACACTCAACAACTCATTAACTTTATTTACAAAAACCATACTGGTGTTTGTAAATAAATTTATGTTTTTCCAAAAAATGGTTGAGTCTTTGGAACATTGCTATTTCAAACAGTTTACTTAAGTTAAATAAAATAGCACCACTAAGCATATTTTCCTTTTTGTGTATAGGAATTACTTTGGCTACCTTAAAAGCTTCGGGAAAAATACCATTTTTGAAAGAATTATTCATCATAATACATAGAGGTTTGGAGATTATGTGAGATACCAGCTTTAGTAGAAATGTTGGCAGACTATTCGGACCAAGGCTTTCATTATTTTTAAGAGTACCTTTTGTGAGATTCGCCGCCTCATTTTCAGTCACGGGATTATTGAAAAAAAGAATTAGTACTAGTTATTTTAAGAAAGTTGCCAAAAACACATTTAGAGGGAAAAGTATATTCAAGTAGTTCGTCTTGAATAGTAGCAAAATAATGATAAAATATATTAGCAACACTGGTATGATCTAAGATGACATTTTCATTGATTTTGAGAATAAAAGATTTAGTACAAGATTTAGTAGAAGGTTTGATGTTTATAATTTCCTAAATTCCTTTCCAGGTATTCTTTACATTATTGATGTTGTTATTGAAAAAAGATGCATTGTACAATTTTTTAGTATATCTTAACAAATTGCTAATTTTATTTCTATATAACTTAAATTTAGCAAATAACATATTTTTTGGTATTAACATTTTTTATCTAGTAAATTTTTTATAAAGTATGATTTTATTAGAAATAGATTTAAGAACACCAGAAGTTATCCAGGGTTTAGATTGAAGTTTAATTTTCTTTTTTGTTAATTCTTTGTATGGAGCATATTGGTCTAATATTTTTTCAAATGTTTTAAGGAAAAAATTTATAGATTCATTTATGTTATCATCTTCTTTTATGAGAAGTTCCCAGTTAATATCAGAAATTTCTTGGATAAAAGAATCAGAATCAAATTTTTTAAAGCTTCTTTTAAACATTTTTACTTTTTTTTAATGGGTGGGTTATTAGGAATACAGACAAATTGTGCCATGTGGTCAGAGGTTGAAAATGTAAGATTACCAGAAATAAAATCAGTAGGAAATGAATTCATAAAGATGTTATCAATAAGAGTTTTAGTTTTTGCAGTTACACGTGTTGGAAGAATTATGGTTGGAAATAAGGAATGAGAGCACAAAGATTAAAAATAATTAAAAATGACTTGTGATTCTCTATAATTGAATAAATCTATGTTGAAATCACCCATAAGTACAATATTTTTTGCTTCATGACTAAACTTTTCAAGGAGAGGATTAAAATAGAAAGATAAAAATTCAGTGATGTTTAAAGAGGGATGTCGATATATACATCCAAAAATGGTATTACTTTTAAGTGGATATATAACTTCAACCAAAATAGACTCTAGAAATTTGGAGGCATAAATTTGGAGATCACTACGAACTATGTAATTAAGATTTAAATTTAGATAAAGAAGCGTACCACCTTTTTCTAACTCTGTTGGACAATGCTCAATGTTATATCCTTGTAAGGTAATGTCAGTTATATTATAATCCTCTATATATAAATTAGACTCAGTAATTCCTATCACCATGGGAGAAGTATTAATGGTACCAACAAAGCTGGAGAGATCATTTATGTGAAATGGAAGAGAAGAAATATTTAGATGAAGATAAATTTCTGTACCAGGATTAATAGATTTATTTAGTTCATTAATGTCTAGGTAATTACATTTGGTTGTTGGATTAAAAACATTGTTCATGTTTTTGAATAAGTTTTTGAGGTAATCAGAGGGTTCATGAAATTTTTTATTAGGAGGATTCTTGCAGGAAAGAGTTAATTTAAGTTCCATATCAGAGAGCATGGCAAATGGCATATTGCTTGATATGCAGTTCGGGCAAAATTCAGAAGAGTCATTGAAAAGCAGATTTTAAGCATGTTTGTCAACTGGAGTACATTTTGCATAAATCCAAAAAGAGCAACAGTGGCATTAGATGGCTTTGTGATTATCTTTTATTTTTTTTTTTGCAAAACTTGCAATGGTGATAAATTTTCATGATATAGATGGTAAAGCCGTTTATAGAACAGAAAATATAGAAAATTAAAAGAGGAAATGATCAAACAATAAACAGTAAATGCATAAATAGCAACATTTTTCTTGTTCATATATAAAAAAGCATATATAATAATGGTATATATTTGTATATAATAATAGTAAATTTTTTAAATATTAAATGTCTCATTTTAAATTATAATTTTTATAAAGAAAATTAACTTAAAAAAAACTTACGAAAATGATCTGGAGTTATATCATTAGAATAGATAGCAGCTAAAAATTCTAATCTTGCTTGAATTGACTCTTCAATAGAATCTTTTTGATCTGTTGCACTATTTTCAACTTCTTTTAATATTTGAACAAATACCAATAAATTGTTAAAAAAAGTATTCATTAATTGAAGGTCTTTAATTGCCCATGAAAGTAATGAAGATGACTCAGAAGTTTTATGTGGATACACACTAAGTATTTTTGGCAAAATCTTAAATGATACCATAACTGACCTATAAAAGATATAAAACTTATATGACCTATATATAAACTAATATGACCTATAAAACTTAGCAGCAGCTAATGAAAATTAATTTAACATTTGAAAGTTAATTCTATATTGCATCTTGTATATTTAAAGAAACACAGTGTATTTTCTTGTTTTAACAGTGCTTATTTAAAACAACAGCCATTTTTAATATATTAGTAATGTATAACATTAAAATGATGCAAAAGCACAAAAAAAATGAAAGTAATGAAGATGACTCAGAAGTTTTATGTGGATACACACTAAGTATTTTTGGCAAAATCTTAAATGATACCATAACTGACTTATAAAAGATATAAAACTTATATGACCTATATATAAACTAATATGACCTATAAAACTTAGCAGCAGCTAATGAAAATTAATTTAACATTTGAAAGTTAATTCTATATTGCATCTTGTATATTTAAAATATGTTCATAAAATGAGATTCAAGCCTACTTTAAATTTGTGATGTTTAAGATGTTGTCCATATGTTTTTGATAACTTATTAAATTAGATGAAAGGTATGGTTTTGATTTTTTGATCATAAATTCTTATATGATTAAACATTAGAATCATCTATTTTTACTTAGTCATAATTCTTTTCTCTTTAGATACAGCTTAAATTTAGTTTGTTTCTTTAAAAGCAACATCCGTTTAGTTGAAAAAACCAAATAATACATTTTTTATTTCATTTTAGATGAATGTTAGAAACTTTTATTGTACTAGATCTACCGGCCCCTGATGAGATGCTTGATTTAATAGAAATTAAATAAGATGAAGAAACTTTAGATGGCAGTAGTGATAATGAAATAGCTGTTTTCGTAGAAAAATACCAAAAAAGCAAAAAGGGGAAAAGATGAGTTGCTTTGAAAAAAACAAAATCTAAGTTCTATTTTTAAATTAGAATAGGAGTTTGAAGCATTGATGATCCGGAAAATGAACAAATAAATTTCATCAGGATATTTATCACAAATGAACTTAATATAATTTTAAACTAGTCAAACAAATATACTGTGCAAAACAATTTAAATGACCTTTTAAAAATTAACAGAATTTTAAAAGTTTGCTAAAATCTTAACAAAAATGCTCAAATGTAACATAGTTCTTAACATATGTGCAGACCATATGACAAAACATTTAAAAAAATTAAAAAAAGTTAATTTTTCAGATAATATATACAAAACTTTTTTAAGGTTTATATTAAAGATTTTTTATGTAAAGACTTTTTTACACTTATATTTATATTTGATTACAAAAATATAAAATTTTCTGCATTTTGATAATGTAAGTATTACTGTAATAATGTAAGAAACTGATATTGATTATTTGACTTAAATTATGGTGATTCTATAGAGTGCACAATCATGTTAATAACATTATCAATATCAATATTATTTGCAACAATAAAAAAATAATTTATAAAAAATATTTGTAAAAAAATATAACCTACTGATTTTTTTTTATATTTTCCAAACAACCTTCTATAAAAACCATCCTAACTTTTTTGTTTCCGGAATAACAAATTAATTGCCATAACAACTTCTGTGCTTCTTCTAACAAACCATCTGACATATTATTCTAAATAGTTTATTAACAAACCAACTGACATATTATTCTAAATAATTTATGAACAAACCAACTGACACATTCTAAATAATTTATATTTAGTATTTGTAACAAGATACAAAAATTTACAATGTCTATAAAATAATATTATTAGTATATATCTACTAACTCTCTATATATAATATATATCTATACTATCTAAGTAGTACATACCTAAGATAGTATATATCTATACTAACTATCAAAATCACTTTTCAGCACAATAATTTTTGTATATATTCAACTTTTGTTTCCCAATATCAATGTATTTTAATAAGTTTTCATTTTTTTAAAAAGTAAGTTTATTTATATAATGCACATAAGCATTTTGCACATAAAAATTTAGTTTTAATGTAAAAAATAATAAAGTTCTGATAACAAATTATGTTAATAAATTTTCAAGTTCCTTCAAAAGTTTTTGAAAAAAAAAAGGTTTTGTTTTAGTTCTTAATTTTGAAAGTTTCATTAAAACATTCTAATTAATTAAACATCATTGAAAAACATTACAAATTGTTGATATTAAATCTTATCTAACTTTCTAGTAAAAGCATAGTGAATGCTTTTTCCAGTAAATGCATGATGCCTTAATCTCTTGATTTGCATCACACAAAATCAATATGAAAAATTATCAGTACTGAGTCAATGTTATTTTAATAATATAGTAATAGACATATAGTAGCAGAATATTGGTACAACACTATCCCATGCCTCTAGAAGTCTCAATTTGTTCTCTACGAAAGAGTAATTTTGGACTAAAAGATTGAGTGAGACTTGTCTTTGACCTTAGGAATATGAACCAAATAATTAAAAAAAATCTTAGGTAAAAAGTATAAAGTAAATCAGTAAATGAGTTACACTTTCTACTCTGCTCTGGATTTTAGAAAGAATATATTTATTAATTGAAATTAAATATAGCTTCATAAAATACTCTATAAAATAATCTTTGACAAGCTTTACAGATCACACCATTGATTGTGAGTTGTTAGGTAAATCTGAATGAATAAGTTTTAGAAGTTTATAAAGCTTTATCTAATTCAAATAATGAAACAAGTGTAGAAGTTGGAGGTTCAACTTCAATTAAAATAACATCATCTAAACAACTCCTAATATAAGTATTAAAGTTTTAAAAGAAAAAATACGTTTTGTGCACAATTTTTTGCTTTTGAATAAACTATTATAACTCAAGCTTAAATTAAGTGACAGAACTTTTTCATTGAATACTTTAGACAGGACTTTTTCATTGAATACTTTAGACAGGACTTTTTCATTGAATACTTTAGACAGGACTTTTTCATTGAATACTTTAGACAGGACTTTTTCATTGAATACTTTAGACAGGACTTTTTCATTGAATACTTTAGACAGGACTTTTTCATTGAATACTTTAGACAGGACTTTTTCATTGAATACTTTAGACAGGACTTTTTCATTGAATACTTTAGACAGGACTTTTTCATTGAATACTTTAGACAGGACTTTTTCATTGAATACTTTAGACAGGACTTTTTCATTGAATACTTTAGACAGGACTTTTTCATTGAATACTTTAGACAGGACTTTTTCATTGAATACTTTAGACAGGACTTTTTCATTGAATACTTTAGACAGGACTTTTTCATTGAATACTTTAGACAGGACTTTTTCATTGAATACTTTAGACAGGACTTTTTCATTGAATACTTTAGACAGGACTTTTTCATTGAATACTTTAGACAGGACTTTTTCATTGAATACTTTAGACAGGACTTTTTCATTGAATACTTTAGACAGGACTTTTTCATTGAATACTTTAGACAGGACTTTTTCATTGAATACTTTAGACAGGACTTTTTCATTGAATACTTTAGACAGGACTTTTTCATTGAATACTTTAGACAGGACTTTTTCATTGAATACTTTAGACAGGACTTTTTCATTGAATACTTTAGACAGGACTTTTTCATTGAATACTTTAGACAGGACTTTTTCATTGAATACTTTAGACAGGACTTTTTCATTGAATACTTTAGACAGGACTTTTTCATTGAATACTTTAGACAGGACTTTTTCATTGAATACTTTAGACAGGACTTTTTCATTGAATACTTTAGACAGGACTTTTTCATTGAATACTTTAGACAG
The DNA here is from genome assembly GCF_022113875.1 of Hydra vulgaris. NCBI lineage: Eukaryota > Metazoa > Cnidaria > Hydrozoa > Anthoathecata > Hydridae > Hydra > Hydra vulgaris. The sequence goes on along the minus strand of NC_061160.1, from coordinate 27,518,951 downwards.
GACTTTTTCATTGAATACTTTAGACAGGACTTTTTCATTGAATACTTTAGACAGGACTTTTTCATTGAATACTTTAGACAGGACTTTTTCATTGAATACTTTAGACAGGACTTTTTCATTGAATACTTTAGACAGGACTTTTTCATTGAATACTTTAGACAGGACTTTTTCATTGAATACTTTAGACAGGACTTTTTCATTGAATACTTTAGACAGGACTTTTTCATTGAATACTTTAGACAGGACTTTTTCATTGAATACTTTAGACAGGACTTTTTCATTGAATACTTTAGACAGGACTTTTTCATTGAATACTTTAGACAGGACTTTTTCATTGAATACTTTAGACAGGACTTTTTCATTGAATACTTTAGACAGGACTTTTTCATTGAATACTTTAGACAGGACTTTTTCATTGAATACTTTAGACAAAACTTTTTCATTGAATACTTTAGACAGGACTTTTTCATTGAATACTTTAGACAGGACTTTTTCATTGAATACTTTAGACAGGACTTTTTCATTGAATACTTTAGACAGGACTTTTTCATTGAATACTTTAGACAGGACTTTTTCATTGAATACTTTAGACAGGACTTTTTCATTGAATACTTTAGACAGGACTTTTTCATTGAATACTTTAGACAGGACTTTTTCATTGAATACTTTAGACAGGACTTTTTCATTGAATACTTTAGACAGGACTTTTTCATTGAATACTTTAGACAGGACTTTTTCATTGAATACTTTAGACAGGACTTTTTCATTGAATACTTTAGACAGGACTTTTTCATTGAATACTTTAGACAGGACTTTTTCATTGAATACTTTAGACAGGACTTTTTCATTGAATACTTTAGACAGGACTTTTTCATTGAATACTTTAGACAGGACTTTTTCATTGAATACTTTAGACAGGACTTTTTCATTGAATACTTTAGACAGGACTTTTTCATTGAATACTTTAGACAGGACTTTTTCATTGAATACTTTAGACAGGACTTTTTCATTGAATACTTTAGACAGGACTTTTTCATTGAATACTTTAGACAAAACTTTTTCATTGAATACTTTAGACAGGACTTTTTCATTGAATACTTTAGACAGGACTTTTTCATTGAATACTTTAGACAGGACTTTTTCATTGAATACTTTAGACAGGACTTTTTCATTGAATACTTTAGACAAAACTTTTTCATTGAATACTTTAGACAGGACTTTTTCATTGAATACTTTAGACAGGACTTTTTCATTGAATACTTTAGACAGGACTTTTTCATTGAATACTTTAGACAGGACTTTTTCATTGAATACTTTAGACAGGACTTTTTCATTGAATACTTTAGACAGGACTTTTTCATTGAATACTTTAGACAGGACTTTTTCATTGAATACTTTAGACAGGACTTTTTCATTGAATACTTTAGACAGGACTTTTTCATTGAATACTTTAGACAGGACTTTTTCATTGAATACTTTAGACAGGACTTTTTCATTGAATACTTTAGACAGGACTTTTTCATTGAATACTTTAGACAGGACTTTTTCATTGAATACTTTAGACAGGACTTTTTCATTGAATACTTTAGACAGGACTTTTTCATTGAATACTTTAGACAGGACTTTTTCATTGAATACTTTAGACAGGACTTTTTCATTGAATACTTTAGACAGGACTTTTTCATTGAATACTTTAGACAGGACTTTTTCATTGAATACTTTAGACAGGACTTTTTCATTGAATACTTTAGACAGGACTTTTTCATTGAATACTTTAGACAGGACTTTTTCATTGAATACTTTAGACAGGACTTTTTCATTGAATACTTTAGGGAAATAAAACTTTTAGTTATTCCAATAAAAGTATTCATAAAGTTTTTTTGCTAGTCTGTACTAAGATCAGATAAAACAGGATTTATGTGAGTCAACCTTTAAATGAATTGAAACAAATTCAAAAATTGCTAAATCATATAAATTATCTGCAATAAAATTTTGACTAATATGGGCCCTTTGGATCATTACTTTTACCATCTGTTTCAGCTATGGCTGAAATAGATATAAAATAATCTGTATGTCAACCTTTAAATGAATTGAAACAAATTCAAAAATTGCTAAATCATATAAATTATCTGCAATAAAATTTTCACTAATATGGGCCCTTTGGATCATTACTTTTACCATCTGTTTCAGCTATGGCTGAAATAGATATAAAATAATCTGAATGAACAGTTGTTATAACTTTTGCATTAGATATTTTTCTTGACTTTTTCTTTCTCTATCATACCTGTTTGACCTATTTGCCAGTTTCCATAGAGCTTGTTAGAACAACCCTTGTAAGAAACATGATGACATAATTAAGGAATTAAAATTTTACAAAAACTGCTGTAAAATTTGATGTCAGTTTAATAAGAAATTTTTGTTTGATCAGACTTATTTACTTCAACCCTGTCATCACCTACTTCAATCCTGCCATCACATATTTCAACCCTGTCATCACAATTTAAAATAAGAGTATCACATTTGCACATATATTATATAACTTTAAAAAGATTTTTTCCAACCAAGACTACTTTCATGTTTTAAACATTAGTTTTATGTTTTGAAGCTTATCATTCTGCTAAAATTATTTTTTGAAATGTATATATACTAATTTGTATAATGTATATATACCATAAGTATATGGTATATATACAAATGTATATATACCATATACTTATTTGTTTGAGATTTCTCTTTTATAAGTCGATCATGTAAGCATATTGATTTTTTTGTTTATATTTCGGGGAGTCACTAACTGGTAGTTAACTAGTTTGACCAACATATCTTTCACTGTGATGTCTAGCTACAATATTTGTATTTTTTTTTGGTGGTTGCCCAGTTCCACATTTAGTATTCATTTTTAACATTAAAAATACGTCTGAAGACAGATATTTAATTAATTCTATATGAAAACCCAGTATCTCAATATCTTACCAACATTTGATTTATATAATATTTCTTGTTTTTTTTTTGTTTTTTTCTTTTCTAATTTAGCATTTTTTTGACCAATTCTGTAAAGTATAGTATCATGTAAAAAAAAAAAAAAATTTCTTGGCAATGAGATTTTTTTTGCGTTAATTTGAGCCCTGGAACATAATAAGCAAAATTATTGAAATATAAAACTTTTATTAAATTCTTAATTGGAAATAACACTAAATCCTATTCAGAGTTTTGTCACTATTAAAATATGATTCTCATTTCAGTATGACATCATTGATAATGTTTTTGGCAACACTAAGTAGCCAACAACTAAAACTAAACTATATTTAACTATATATATATATATATATATATATATATATATATATATATATATATATATATATATATATATATATATATATATATATATATAATTAGTAAAAACACTTTTTCTTCAACAACTTGTTTCAACAACAGGTTTATCAGGAAAAACTACTTTACTAATTTAATATTGCTCTTTAGTTAACCATCTTTATATTTTAAATTCTTTTAAGTTAACAAACTATATTTTAAACAAATATTTCAATTTATTATAAATTTTTAAAGAGAAATAAAAGAAATTATCAATAATTTTAAATTAGTAAAATTTTAAAAATAGCATTTATGAATACATTAAGTTTTATTTATGTAAATATTTGAAGAAAAAAAAATTTATGATTACATGTACATAAAAAACAATAAGAAACAATGGAGTTACTTAAAATTAAAAAACTACAATTTAAGCACAATGATGATGATAATTTTTGATATGGTGATGATGATCTTCATGATGGAATGATTCTTATAAACTTTATTTTAACTTATTATGCAGCCCTCAGAACCATTGAATGAGTTTTAGGTAATTAATGTGAAATACTACAAAAGTTATTTAAAAAAATGCTTTTGAGTTATTAAAATAAAGACTCACACAATTAGGTTCCTGAATTAGATCCCATAATAGTGTGTTTCCAGGCTCACATAAGCTTTCAACCTTAAAGTTTATATTTAACTGATTATCCAATTTGACAGGAGTGTTGCTTACAGAGCACATTGATACATCATCATCTAAATCATCTAGAATGTCTTGATTTTGATCAGTCAAACTGCCATTAGTTTGTGTAGAGCTTACTGTATCATCACATTTTTCAAGATCATTACTAACTTGTCTACTTAGTAACTGATTATCAATGCCTTCACTAGCAGAAGGAGAAAGCTCCAACAAAGGAGTTATAACTTGTGAACGTAGATTCTGGTCAAGAACTCGAATTTCTAAACTACATTATAAATAAAATCAAAACTGTTTTTAAAGCATAAACAGAAATATCAAAATTTCAAATACACCATATGTATTAAAATAAATAAAAACCATTACATAAACAAAATTTAAAACTACTTAAACTCAAAAAAGCCATATTAAGTATTTAAAAAATTTAAAAAAATTAGCTGGAATTCACACTAAGAGATTAAAAAACAAGTTTATTATTTTTCTGATTTTAGAGACATTTAAAGATAAGATCAAAAATTATGTCTAAAATAATACATTAAAAAAAAAAAAAAGGTAAAAAGAAAAAAAAACCAATAACACTAGCTAGTTTTATAGATGCGATTATATGTATTTTACAACATATAATCATGTCTAATACTGTTAAAAACAAAAAAAAAAAATTAAACAGAACAAAAAAATATATATAACAGAATAAACAAAATCAAAAACAAATTGGGAACCACATAGTTTGACTTTTTTTAAATGTTATTTATCTTCCGAAGTACAATAAAGTAGTGAGACTCCACTAGAGGCTGTGCGGAGATATTTTTAATCTTAAAATTTGAATATAGTTCATGACATTGAAACATTCAAATGATGTTTATTATTATTTTGGTGAACACAATAACAAGATGTTTATATTAACAAAATGATACTAACAAGCTGTTTATATTAACAAAATGATAATAACAAGATGTTTATATTAACAAAATGATAATTTAATAGTTATAACACTATCATTTGCGAAAGTTTTAAATATACTGATTGCATCAAGAACTGTTTGTCAAAACTATAAGTTAATAAATAAAATTAAACTGCATCCGGCTGTTGGTCACAACTAATTGCTTAGGGTACCATACACTATCTATGAAAAAGTAAAATTTTCTATTTGTTAAAAACATGAATAAAATACCTAAAAAAAATTAAAAACCATCATTACCACCAAGTTTTTTAAATTTACCTTTTACAAATATTTATATTTTTTTGTAGCAGTTTTTTATTTATTAAGTATTTTATTTATTATTTAAATTATTTATACTTTATTTATTATTTAAACTTTTTGGCTGTTTCATCTTCAGATCTCAGTGTTGATTGGCTTAAACTTTTTGATTTCAAAAGCTTAAATATTACCAAGCTTGGCCTGGACATATGTATGTATATATATATATATATATATATATATATATATATATATATATATACATGTTGATCTTTCAAATAAGAATATTCTAAATTTCATTAAGGCAACAAACTAATTATAAAATCACATGATAAAAATTTTACATTTTTGTAGTTATGGAAATTAAAATATTATAATATACTTTCTTAGCTGAGATTCCATGAATCTTCCACCATGTATATCTGATATTTCTTCATCTGTACTAACACTGCTACTTAAACTGGGACTTTGAATAGGACTCACTTGCAATTCTTTAAATAAAGGTGGTGAAGCAACTAAAAATAAATTAAAAAAATATTTTTTAACCCTTTCTAAAGTTTTTTAAGTTCAAAAATAAAATTTGATAACTTTTTAAAAAATCAATAACTTACATGAATTTTTGCTTGTTAATTTTATTGGGCTGTTGATTATAAGATTTGCCCCAGTTAACCCTGCTGTCCATATACTTCGTATTAGTAATGATGACAGTAGCAGAGTCTGTTTTGTATGACTGTTAACTGAAAGTTGAGCAATTTGATGTAGTAAATACTGGACAGAAATAACATCCATCACTTTTGCTAACATTATCAAAAGCTCCAGAACATATCGACTAATGTGCTTTACCTAATTTTATTTCATACATGTGTATATAAATATACTCACAAACACATACATATATATATGTCTGTATATATATATATATATATATATATATATATATATATATATATATATATATAATAATAAAAAACAATATATTGGAGTGTGAATAAGAAAAAATGTTTTGCCAATCATAAGTAATCCTTTAAAAATAAAGAGTATTCAAAAAACACCATACTGTCAAAATACATATGGGAATTAGTAGAAAAAAATATTGATGACAATTCTAAAAAATTCTTTTTATAATAGTGTCAGCATATTCCACAAACGTGTGAAAATTTACAGTAATTTAGACATTTAGTAAATTACAGTAAATTTAGACATTTACAACTTCCTGTAATTTAATTTTTAGTATAAATTAAAGCTTTATTAATTTGATCATTCATTTCTGATGAATCTTTATTGATGTAACAGTGTTAAATGAAAAATATTTGTTAAGTGATTTTCTACCAACTTGATTGCTTGATTGTTTGTTTCCGGCTGGCAACCAGACCGTTAACTTGACCTCAGGTCACCGGGGCTTTCAAATGGTCATTTTTTTTTTTTGGGGGGATAGAGTATTCCATCTGAAGTGCAGAGTTGTTCCTTGCCCCCGGGGGTGCGCTGGATGTCGGAATGGTCTAAGGGACGGGATGTGATTTTTGTGGGTTTCTGTTATGTTCCATGAATTGCTGTTACCTGTTTCGTTGTTTTCTAGAGTTTTCTGGAATGTTCCACATTTTTCCAGAGTGGGCCAAAATTTTCCGGAGTGGTTCAGAGTTTTCCGAAGTGGTTCGGAGTTTTCCGGAATGTTCCATAGTGCACAGTATGGCTGTTCTTTAACCTTCCAGAGCATAAGGGGGCTTTCCGAAGTTTTCCTGTTCCTTGGCTCCGTCTGGAGTCTTCCATGGAGATGTAGGTGGATCACCAGAGATTCCTTATAGCTCAGTTTTTACCGGGTTGCTGAGATGAA
>NC_061160.1:27484416-27506916 GCF_022113875.1 Hydra vulgaris | reverse complement strand
ACGAGGAGGCTACTTATTTGTGGCTATAACCCTCTCTCAACTCTATAACTCCGAAACACGAACCTTGATGAACAAGGCCGCTGCGCGGAGAAACGAGTTGAGCGCGGTACTACCAGGGACGTGGCGAGGATCGAACTCCGAACCACTCGTTTATGAAGCGAGCGCTCTACCACTACACCACTACCGCATAATACCGCATACCGGTTTTTAATTATATTATAAATAACGTTGACAAGTTTATCTTTACTAAATATCTTTTTTTTGAAAACATGTTTGCTTCCAACAAGGCTGCAAGCAACCACTAATTAGAGTTGAAAGTTACTGGAAGCGAATTCCAAAGAACTGATATTTGAGGAAAAAAACTAGAGGAATAAGAGTTTTTGGAGCACTTAGGAACAGTCACAGAAAAAGTATGAGACTTAACTGAATGACAAGTAACACAAGAATAAATTTTAGTAGACGGCACAAGAGAAGCTAGCTCTTTAAAGCAGTGTTCAATGTAGTATTTTCAGAAAAGAGAAAGAGAAGCAACATTAAGACGATGCAATAATGGTTGAAGGTTGGCTGCACAACCAGGTCCAACTAAAAAAGGTGCAAAAACATATTGTTTACAATGCATTTTTGCACCTTGTCTAAAAGAGAAAGGGCATCATTAGAAGATCTGCCCCAGATATGGCAACAGTATTCCATACAAGGCCAGATATGAGATTTACAGAGATAGAGAATAGAATCCAGAGTAAGAAAGTGTCGAGCTTGATAAAGAGATGCAACTTTAGCAGATGCTAATTTTGAAACGGATTTGATATATGGTTTCCAAGAAAGATCAGGTAAGTAAGAGTCATCTACCCTTCACCTTCTAGGATTAACTCTTTTCAAGTAAGAGTTAATCCTAGAAGGTGAAGGGTAGATGACTCATCAAGTACATTACCGTTCGTAAATATAGGAAGGTCTAAATTATTGTTAAAACAGGGACAATTAAAATTTGACCCTGAATTAAAGTTTAAGGTATTTAAAAAGTAAATCTTGGTTTTTATATTGTGTCACGAAAAAGACGGTGCAAAAAAACTTTTTTGCACCATGGCAAACCATAATGATGTCATGTGTTATTCTAGATAGTTCATTCATCTTAACGGATAAAAAAACAAGTTGCTTCATTGAGATGATATGTTTTGGAATGCGTTTTAAAAACATGTAACCAGTAGGTATGATATAAACAAAAAATACAAACAAAGTATTTGTTATAAAAAAAGAATTGTCAGAATGGGTATTCTGACACAGGAACAAGCGGACACAGGAACAAGCGGACACAGGAACAAGCGGACACAGGAACAAGCGGACACAGGAACAAGCGGACACAGGAACAAGCATGTTTTTTTAAAATGTTTTTTTTTTTTTTTGGTTTATCGAATGGAAACAAAAACTTTTTGGCAACCATTTGAAAAAATAATTTGGTAAACCGTGATGTTAACGCGGGTTGTTATTTTTTTCTAGGAAGTTTCTTTAAGTAAAATATTTGCATTACAATTGGCTGAAAAAAATTGAGTTTTACCTGAATTAAAGTTCACCAGCCACTGTGAGCCCCATGGTGTATCAGAAGTGAGATCCTTTTCAAGTTCAAATGCCCCCTCCGAGCAATCAGAGAGTGTTGGCTTCTTATCATGACAAGAATAAATGGTAGTATCATCAGCAAACAATGCCACCTTAAATGTGAGAATATCTTGAAGATCGTTTATGTAAATTAAAAAAAGTATAAGGCCAAGGATTGAACCTTGAAAAGTGCTGTCCATCGAGGACAACTTTTATACTACAAATGGAAAGGAAGGATTCAATAATCTTAAAGATGTTTCCAGATACACCATAAGAAGAAAGCTTATGGAGAAGACCAGCATGCCAAACTTTATCAAACGCTTTAGAAATGTCAAGAGCAATGGCCTTAACCTCTCCACCTTTATCTAATGGGCGATAAAACCTATTGGTTATTACTGTTAGCAAATCAGCTGTAGAACAAGAAGATCAAAATTCATATTGATGATCAGAAAGTAAGTTATTAGATTCAAGATGAGAGGTTAAGTGTTTGTTAATTAAAGATTCAAAAACCTTGCTTATGATAGGCAGAAGACTAATGGGACGGTAGTTAGTCAAATCAGATCATTCTCCAGAATTTTTAAAATTAGGGATAACAGATGCTGCTTTCCAGCAGGCTGGAAATCAAGACTCTGGTAAGCACTTGTTGAATAGTTTTGTAAGGATAGACAACAGCTCAGGAAAACACTTATGCAAGACTATAACAGGTATGTTGTCCCGGCACAAGCTGTAGAAGAGTCGAAGCAGGAAATCACTTTAGATACAGAAGCTGGAGTGATAGCTATATCAGGTAGAACGCAACTAGTGGAATCAAGAAATAATATTGATGAAAAGTTCTCAGCAAACAGTTCAGCTTTGTCTTTAGGTGAGGTGACAAAGTCTGAACCATACAAGAGAGATGGAATTACAGATTTGCTATTATTATTGATACTATTAAAGATTCTCCGGAAGTCACAAGAGACTAACTTTTGTGATGAAATACTAACATTTTTATATTAGCAAAATTCTTTTAAATAAAGTAGTTAATGATTTTAATTAAAGTATCGTTGAAAGTTGTATAAATTTTTATTTATATTATTATACCGTAAAACCGCCTAAGTTCGGTCACCATGTAACTTAAGAAAAAATATAAAAAAAGGTCATTTAAGAAAAAATATAAAAAAAGCATGCAAAATTCAAATTTTACAAACTTTTTTTCTTGAATAATATTTATAATTAGTTTGTAAATATGAATCTATAAAAAAAATAATAATATTTATATGCAACCTACTGAAATAGTTCTTTAGCAAACCAACAATTTGAAAAAATGCATACTAATAAAATCTAAAATAACTATTAAAATAAATGATCATATTTAATCTTAGCATTATTAAGAATTACCAAATTAATTATATTTACACAAAAAAAAAATTATTAATTTTTATAAATTAACTACTTTTTTTAATAAAAATAGTAAAATTTTGAAATACTCTAACTTGGGTCATTCATGGAAAAAAAAAAAAAGAAACAATTAGCACAAATGTTGTAAAATGTTAGTATGTTAAAAATGTGACTTAGTGAATATGAACTTGTGTTGCAATTACGTAAATTTACAGGTAACTTTACCTGTAAATTTACCAGTAAGTTTTGAAATTTTTATGATGGATACTTACCATGGTATTTTATTTGAATAAAGAATTTGTTTATAATTTTAAAATTACCCTGTTTTAAAACAAAATTTACTGGTCAATTTGCAGGTAAATTTTGATTTCAAAAAATACTGGTAAATTTAAATCACTGAATAGGAAGTAACTACAAAACAATAGTATATATTGCAATGCATGGATTTACATGAGAAAGTTTGGATGGCTTGTGGTTTGAAGGCTGTGGATAAAGGTATGAGTAAAAGAAAAGCAGCTATAACATTTGGTTTTAAAAGATCAACTTTCATCAACAGAAGTAATGACAAACATACTAAAAAAAATGGCAAACCAACTAAGTAAAGCAAAATCATTGAGGGCATTTTAGTAAAAATTTTAATATTTATGAGTTATATTGGTTTTAGTTTGACTAGACTCGAAATACTGTGTGTTGTTAACAACTATTTGGTTAATTCAAATCAAATGTGTTTTAACGGCGGCAAAGTTACACTTGCCTGGTATTACTCATTTATTAGATGTCATTGTGAAGAGCTATCGTTCAGAACTTCAAATAATATGCCGTCAAACCGTGCAATGTCGACTCAGCACTATTGGTTGATAGTATTTATTAAAATTTTATATGTAAATATATTTCATAATTGTTATTTAAAAAAAAAAAAAAGTGCAATTTTTAAAGTTAAATTTTTAAATTTTATCTTATGGTGGGTGGGGGGTTTAATGGATAAGTGTAATTAAACTGTCATCAAAAATTAAATATCAAATACAGTAAAAGTTTTCCATTGCTCCTTATGATCAAAGTATCCTGAAATCTGGTATTACAAAAATACTTACAAGTTTAATGAGACAACAGCTAAGTAAATAAACAGTATGATGGATATCTGTAGTATTGGTCAGACAAAAAAGGAAAAATAAGAATGTCATACTGTGGCTCTCTTCTTATTGATGATTGTGACTTTGTGATTTAATGGTGATCTGTTCTATCAATAGATCAAGTTAGGAAACCATGTTGCTCTTTTCAAAAATCTTGTAACAGAACAAAAAGAATAAGCTTAACAATGTTATTAAAATTTTTAAATTTTAAAAGTTTTATTTTTAAAGTTTATTTTTTTTTAAAGGTAAATTTCAACTTGATTGTAATGTTCACAAATTGTCCTTTTTTTTTTATAAACTGCTCAATTTATAGCATTTTTATATCTTACTTTATAATTTTTTTTATTTCTTAAATTAAGGTTTGTCTAAGTGTCTGATATGTACAATATACATGGATTGGCAACTAAGCCGTTCCACATTTTTAATTGTGATGGATCTGGTCTTCAATTTGATCAAGGAACTAATTCACTTAGCAAAAGAGGAGAACATTATTATTTTTAAGCTACTGGCTCATACATCTCACATGCTACAGCTACTTGATGTAGATGTATTTAGGACGGTGAAAAGTAAATGGTGTGGAACCCTAAACATACATTTCATTCAACAGTTTTAAAGATCTCACAAAACCTAGATATCCTGGGTTGCTCAAACAGCTTATTGACCAAAGCTTCTTGAGCGATAATGTGCGTTCAGGCTTCAAAGCAACAGGTATTTTTCCTTTGTATTGGGAAAAAATGACTAATGAAAAGTTAGCTATTGGATCGATTTTTGCGCAAAGGTATTCAAGCCTTACCAAACCTGCCTATGCCAGTCACCACAATTCCAGAAATTCCTTCAAGTATAAAAAAGCATAGAAATTCAAGCACACAAACTTCTTCAAGCTCATTAAAACAAATACCTCCTTTAACATGCAGCACAACTGCTTGTGAGCATTTAAAGACATCAATTTTAAATGCTTTACATGTTGGCCTGCCCAAAATCTCCGTATCAGAGTCAAAGCTAAATGTATCTAATAATAACATGCGCCTCATGAAAAGTTACATTATGACTTCTGAAGAAGCTTTGATAGAACTTACAAATAAGCAAACAATGGCACAAAATAAGAAGAACAAAATGCAAGCTAGAAAAGTGAAAAAATAAAATAGGAGGCTAATTCAATTAAGACTCAAAAACAATTGGCAAAGCAAGCTGGTTTGTTTAACAAACCTACTATTAAAAGACGGAAACGACAACTAGTGGAAGTTATCGAAACACCGATTATGTCAGAATCCTAAGCGGCCTCCATATATCAACACTGTAAATCTGATGGTTATTTGAATTCAAAAAAATGTCAAGCTTGTTACATTTTTTTTGGAGATGAAACTGCAGCTCAATAATAATTAAAGATGCGTTGCAAATCCTGTGACAATTGGATCTTGTTTTGGATCTTGCTTTTCTAATTTGGTGAACGATATGTGCAAGAATTGCCAATAAACTAGTATTTTTTTATAAAAAAACTTCTTTTTAACTTTATTGAAAAATATCTTTTTAATTTTATTAACCAGTGGTGTAGTGCACGTAGCACATATATGCCCCCAAGAAGTCCATGTGGACTTTTGTGTGATAAGACCATAAGAACTTCTTAGGGCACTTGAACAACAAAAAAAGGAGATAAAACCCAAAGTAATAAAGTAGTTGACTAATTATAACAAAAATAAAAAATAATATTATTAATACTTAAAAAGGTATTTTTTTATCTGCTCCATGTTGTTTTTTTTGGCAACCCAAAAGACTTTTTTTTAGAGTCTGGGACAACACTCTTCTTGATTACTGGTATTACCTGATATCATCATTAAACAATAAAACAGCATTTAAAAATAATTTTTTATTATTTGAGACGTGATGCGTTATTAGGATTTATATAGCAACCGAACTTATAAGATGGTATTGAAAGTTTGGTCAAAGTAGATGTTCTCATTTGAAATTAAATATTGAGTACTAGTTTTATGCTTGATAAATAAATGTAAATAAATATATTATTTATGCTTGATAATTGTTACAAAAACTGATCTCGTGAAAATTTTAACTATAGAAAACATATTTGTTTAAATGCAAAAGTTGTCATTTTTAAAATTTCATGTAAAAATATATAATTTTTTTTTCAAATTAATAAAAAAAACATCCAAAAAATTCTGGAAAATTAAAGTAGTTTTGAGTGAATTTCCGGAATTTTGGGAATTCCCGGAAAAAAATCATCTATGGTATTAACAGCCATGGTCAAGTTTTCAAAATCACAGAGTATTTGGGTGGTCATATTATAACATGAAATTGCACGCCTTCCTGGCCAAGCCTGCATACATACATGCATAAATACATATATACATACATACATACATACATACATACATACATACATACATACATACATACATACATACATACATACATACATACATACATACATACATACACACATACATATATACATAGCAAATGTATATAACAAAATTAAATTATCGCAAATATATATAACAAAAATTAAAACAAAAAATGTTACCATTAAAATTACTAATGCTAATTGTTTTCTTGATAACTGAGTTGAAATGCGATTAGTTTATGTAAATTGTTAAACGAGTTAACTATGTTGATTGCAAAGACTTCACAAATAGTGACAGAATTTTAAAAGACTTCACAAATAGTGACAAAATTTTAAAAGACTTCACAAATAGTGACAGAATTTTAAAAGACTTCACAAATAGTGACAGAATTTTAAAAGGATTTTTAAAAAAATTTAACAATAAATTAATTTAATTTGTTTTTAGTTAACAACTGAAAAAACTAATGAAAAAAGAACTTTAACTAGGTGTATAAAAGGCAACCATTGACTTTAACATGAAGTGAAACTAAGAATGCATAAAAAATAAAGATATAGCTTTTGTCATAATATCTGTCAGCGAAGTGAATTAAAAGTATTTTATCATTAATAAGAAAAATATTTTAGACGCTTTTGGAAAATAAAATATTTTGTCACTTTTGAAATACACCCATTTTGCTTGCTAAAACTTATTTTTAAACCCAGATATTTTTAAGTGGTCAAACTTGACCAACAAGAACTCATTTTAGGATATTAAAACAGAAATTTTAGTCATTTTGGGTACTTGTTGACTGTTGTTATTTAAAAGCATTTTTAGAGTGTATATCCATAGTACATAGTTTTTTCCTTCAAAATATGAATGATTTATACTGCAACTAAAGTTTTCATTAAAGAAATACCAACTAATTTTTTTTTTATTACATTAGTTGTTTTTTTTTATTAATAAAAGTGTTTATATAAAAGTAAAATAAAATAATGTAAATAACTCTCAATTTATTGAGCATATTTTATTTAAATAGGAGTTAAAACCAAAAAAGGTTTTTTTGGTTTAAACTCCTATTTTTTTTGAAGCCAAGTTTAGTCAACTTTTATAACTAAAAATTTATTAAAGGGATCCCAAACCTCCGAGACATGTTGTGTTCAAATTAAAGAAGAATAATTTAAAAAAAAGTTAAGGCTAAATTTTTTTGATTAAGACAAAAGAATAAATGCATACTAAGAAAAAATAACTTTTTTTTTGTAGTCAAAGCTTGCCTCCATTTTTTTGTAGGCCTAATAGTCTTTATAATATACGTATTAGGGCATTTGTTCATTTAAATGTAAACAAATTCACCTTTGTTGTTGTCCAAGAGAAAAAAAAGGTACCAAAAGGAGAGCAGAAGTTTTTGCTTCACCAAAGGCAAAAAAGGAAGATGGGAATTGGTGGAATTAATCGTATTCTTTCAACTAAATTACAAAAAAACGTAACAAGAGCCTCTAAGACGAACAAATCTAGTTTAGATATTCACAAAATTCAAAAGAAGTGTAATATTGAACAGCATGAGTTGATGTCATCTTCAAGTGAGTCGGAAGGTAAAATTTCTTTGCATGATATGCTTAACTTACCTTCCTTATCACAAATAAAGAAAATAGAAAAAAATACAGTTAAGTTTGCCTATGCTGTCAAAAACCTTTCCGACATAACAGCGGCTGCGATTTTTTCTTCAGTATTGCACAATATATCTTTGAATATTGAAGTGGTAGATAAATCAAAAATATGGCGGGAAAGGAAAAAAGAACGTAATAAATTATATAAACAACAAACGCAGCTTCATTAACCTGCTTTATACTTGATGGACGAAAAGACAAGACGCTAAATATTGTGAAGATGATTTGATGGCTATTGATTGCGTTGGTACAGTCACTAACACAGGAAATTCAATGGCATGATTAGAACCTTTGAGAAAAGGCTTCAATCCCCCTTACAGTGGATTATTTGCATGCAACATTTAAACAAGTTACTTTTGAGACATCTATTTATCAAATTAGATAGTGTTACCACTGTCCGATCCTCACAAGCTGGTCCTATTTAATATATATCTTAATATATATTAAATATTACCAATAATAACCTATAAAATAATACAAAGCGAACTTCCAGAAGTCAAATTTGAAGATCTGAGTACAGATCAAAAATACTTATATGAAACAACAATGGCGGTTATTAGTGACAAGTGCACTGACAATTTGAGTAACAGATCTTCGGGTAAGATGTTCCAAGCCCAATGGTTAACAAAAGCAAATAGAATTTGATTATTATTAGGAGTATATATTTCTACATCAAATCCATCAAATGAATTAAAACTATTAGCTAAATATTGTGTTAAAGTTCCATGCTCCTAAGTTCCATGCTCCAGTATGGTTTCAAATAAAAACAAATCCAAATTGCAATGTTGGGTCTAGGAAATTTTGAAAATTAATTTAATGTTCTCGATATCTGCCAGCACAGCTTAAACTAATATTAGGAGGATACTTAAAGCACAAAATTTACCTTATACAGGAAAGATACCTTGTGTGTTTGAAGTACCGCAAATAAATTTGGATGCCAATAGTTATTTGAGCTCATTAATTGGCAACTAAATCATTTTGATCCACCATTTTTTCGACACATCACTAATCAGAAATTAAACGAGGTTATTGAGCCTCAGGGATAATTCAACTTAAATTACCTAAAGATACCATGTCATACGCAGACAGTCAAACGCTCTGTGAAAATAGTGACAGAGGCATCTATGTCCTTATGCGATAAAAAATCAAGAGAAAGTTTAATACAAGCAAAACTTGCATCCAGAAAAACTATACCCCGATTTAACAGTAAACAAGATTTTGTGGTCAAAACATAATCAGTTTGGTTTTATTTTACAGTATATTAATGTATATTAATACCAAATTTCAATACTATGCTTATTTTTTATGCATTTTATATTTTATTTCTTCATTTTCTACTATTATATATTTGTTTCTTAATAAAATATATACATTTAACCTAATAATAATTTAACATAATTTAACACTGTTTTTTCGAAAATCCCCCAAACTTTAAATCACATGTGCAGGCTAAAGATACAACTTTATTTAACTTTTTATGGACAGTTTTTATTTGTTTATTTTTCATCACTATTATCAGTTTTTATTTGACCTAAGACAACATAGTATCACTATTAGAATATGATAAAATAACTTTTATTTTTTTCCTATTTATAACAACCCATCCTAATATATATATATACATAATATATATTTTTTAATTAAATTATTTTTATAGCTTTATTAAACTGTTTTATTACTATACTTTATATAAAAAAGACTTTCAATAAAATAATTTCATAAAAAGTATTTTTTTATTTTATTAATTGTGGCAGCTTTTTTAGTGTTTGAAATTAATAACTTCAGATATGGAGCAATTTTTTAACTTATGGTATATTTATGCTTATATTAAATGATCCTTTGCAAAAAATTATAGTGATTGCAGCGAGTAACAAACCTCAAACACCAAGAAATGATGATGCAATCCCTGACTTTATATATCAACATTTTATAAATCTACTTATTCTCAATATTCTCAAATTTCAAAATAAAATAGAATAATATCAAATTTATTTTAAAAAAATAATTCATACTTCAACATGATAGTTTGGTCCAAATAAATGTTCAACCATTTCATTTTGGTTTAACCAGTCAGCCATTTCTGTACATAAACTAACATTAAAAATTTATTTTAAAAATTGACAAGGATATAATTGTTTATTTATTAATTGTTTATATATATATTTTTAAATTGTTTATTATATTGATTATTTATCGTAATATAATTGTTTAACTTAAAAAGAAATAGTATTGAAAAAAATTTTAATAAGGGGTCTTCCATAAAGTACGTACGCTTTTTTTTTGCTATAAACCCCCACCGCAAGTTGCCATATGCTTTTTTGATTACTCTCTACCTCCCTAAAAGTATCTATGCGTTAACCTTCCAACCCAACATTTTATGGTTTTTTTTTTTAATTTAGTGTCTCCATACTTTTAAAATTGATCTACTTAAACATAAACTAACATAAAAAATTTATTTTAAAATTGACAACCCCCATATCTCAGAAACGCCATTTGTACACCCCCTTTTTCTCTCCGAGCATACGTACTTTATGGACGACCCCTAAGCAACCGGAGTTGCTATCAAAATTTATATATATATATATATATATATATATATATATATATATATATATATATATATATATATATATATATATATATATATATATACTTATATATATATATATACTAATATAAAAAAAACATAAGAATAATATGCTTATTATATATAATAATAAAACAAAAAATATGCATATGTATGTATTGTAGATATACATAAATATGTATGTTAAATTATACTTTTTGACTAAGTTATAATGTTTTTTGAAAAAATAAAATTTTATAATAAAAAACATAGTTTGAATTTATGGTAGATTTTAATAACATTTTTCATGTTGAAACATATAGATAGTACGTAATTATAAACCAAAGCGACAAAAAAATAATTTAAATACAAAAAAATAATTTAAAGAAATTATTCCGGCTGCTCTGCTAACCATTATAGATGGAGAAACTATATCAACTGCAGCAAAACAATTTAATATTCCACATACAACATTGATTGATAAATTACTGGGAAAACATCAAACACATTCTATAGGTGGTAAAACAATTTTTTTTAAAAACCAAGAAGAAACTCTTGTTGCTTTAAATGGCTGATAGAGGGTTTCCTCTCACAATAATGTGGTTAAGATCTGCTGCTTATTTTTATGCCAAAAGCTTGTGTAGGCATCATTTATTACAGAAGTCCATTCCAAAAAATTGGCATAATAAATGTTTGGCATCATGTGATTGGTTTCTCTCATTTCGAAAAAGGCATACTTAGTTGACAAAGAGAATTCCTGAAGGGCTTCCTCGAGCAAGAGCAGAAGCATTTAATGAGAATCACACTCAGACATTTTTAACGATTTACAACTTTTTATGAACAGCTTAACATAAAAAATTATCCAAATTTAATTTATAACTGTGATGAAACTGGCCTTTCATCTGTGTCAAATGCCTCTGCTAAAGTAATAGCATTAAAGGGTTCTCATGAGGTACAAAAGTTGACTATTAGTGAACGTGGCACACTAACAACATACCTGGCCACTGTCAATGCAGCAGGAGACAGCTTACCACCATTTTTCATATTTAAGGGAATAAAAATTCTATATGCATCTAAATTTCCTTTGGGTACAAAAGTACATTGCAGTAAAAGCGGATATATTGATCAAGAGATTTTTATTGCTTTTTTACATTATTTTAATGAGTTTTGTACAAAAGTGAATGGGAAAAAAGTATTGTTATTTTTGGATGGCTACAAAAGCCATGTGACTATTGAAGCGATTGAATTAGCAATAGAAATGGATATTGAAATAATATGCATTCCACCTCATAGTACACATCGCCTTCAACCACTTGACACATATGTTAATAAAGTTGTTAAACATATGTGGTCTGAAGCTTTGTCTAATTACTTAGCTGAAAATGATGATATTTCTTTGCCTCAATGCAACTTTCACATTATTTTTAACAAAATATGGCCCAACATACTTACAAAAAGAGGATTGATTGTTAATGTGTTTTACCATTGTGGTTTGCATCCCCTAAGAAACCCAGTGAAAGACTTCAAATATAAAAAAGCAGAGGTTTTTAATAAAGCAACAATTCACCAGGGAGACCCAAATTTATCTATTTTAAGAACTATTGTACCTTCTCCTGAAAAAAAAAGCAAACCTACTCATTCAAAACGCCACATTGCTCTTATTACATCACCAGATAATGTTATGTTAATAAAAGAGCCTCCTGCTAAAAAGGCTGCAATAAAAAATGTGGTCAGTGTTAAACAGAAGTCAAAAAAGGATCACATTAAATCAGTTAAAAACAAACCAAAGAAGTTTTTTTTTAAGCTGATTCTGATCACCCAAGTTTTATTCTAAATAATAACACTGATAAAGACTTTTGTTGTGTTTGTGCAGTAGTAAATGAAGATTGGCTTGAATGTTTAAGTTGCAATCAGTGGGCATGCGAAGGATGTTTTGGAGTTGATACATGTGCAAATTGTGTGCAAAGAACATATAAACGTCTTGTAAATTCTTAAATAGTCATAGTAGTGATATAATTTTTGTTATTACTTTAACATGCTATTGCGCTTGCGTGGTTATACGGTTTTCATTTATGCCAAAATCATTATTTGATATTTTCTAGGAAAAAGTTTAACAAATGATGTCTTATTAGATTTTTTTTATTTCAATTCACCTCCTCAAGGCCATGAAAGCCACTGCAGTTACATATCTCTCTTAACTCTAAACTCCTAAACATGAACCTTGACGATTAATGCTAGTGCTCGGAGAAACAAGTTGAGCGCAGTACTACCAGGGAGGCGGTGGGAATCGAACTCACAACTTCTAGGTTTACTATTCTAGATTAGAGGAATCATCCTACTGTGACCTCAAAAATGTTTTATGTCAAAGTTTTTTTTTCTCCTAGGTAAGCTGCCTTTACCACTAAAAAGAAATTTTGTCTATCGCCCGCGTGACGTATTTTTCAATTAGTTTAACTGTACTGACGAATTCGCCCCGTAATTGACTTGATTGAAGAACTTGCCCCTCATGACTTGATGACAAAAAAATCAAGTTATACGCTAAAGTAACTTTAGAATTTATTTTGATTCAATGCATTAACAAAGTAGAGACCCTAATTAATAAAAAAAAGTTTTTAAACTAGAAAAGTTAACTTATTTATATGCGAATTCGTTTTGTTAAATTAAAACATGACAAACTCGCCCCGCCTTACCCTATATATATATATATATATATATATATATATATATATATATATATATATATATATATATATATATATATATATATATATATATATATATATATATATATATATATATATATATATATATATATATATATATATATATATATATATATATATGTATATATATATATATATATATTATATATTTAAATATTTTGTATTACATATTTAAACATATTGTTAATATATATTAAATATATTGTATTATCAAGCCTTGTTTTAAAACAATACGCTTAGAGCGATTTACGTACTCCTTAAGCAATTTTTACGTACGCATAGAGCAGTTTTGGTTAAGCTACTTTATATCATTTTTTAACTTTCAAATTATCGGTAACATAAAAGAAGCAATTAATTTTTAAAAAAAACACATTAACTTTTGAATAATAATATATAAAAATATTCATTACAAACAAGAAATTACGTTAAAAATAATTGTAATAACTTTTCATCGCGATAATTTCATCTTACCTTTTTATAGCAATTAATTTTACGCTAAACTTTTTATCTATATACTTAGCAACATGAAAAAAGTTCATCAATCCTTAACTACAAATTTTTTGCAAATATTTTTAATAAAAAGTAGCAATTTTTATAATTTTTCAGTAAAAAACTTTAAAAAAATCTATATTCCAAATTTATTAATATAGAATATAAATGTATTTTGTAATATAGACTTTTTCAGAGTTTTTTACTGAATTTTTATTAAAAACACTTGCAAAAAATTTGTATTTCACATTTTTTTTAATATCTCAAAAAAAATTTCTTAATGTTTTTGTTATCATGATAACAAAAAAATCAAGACTTTTTTTCGAGATATTAAAAAAAATGTGCCAATGAATGAACAATCTATTTTTATTGTACTAAAAATTACTTCTTCATTAAGTGTTACTTTTTGTTTTTCTTCTTAGTTAAAGATACCTTTACCTTTAAGTTATTTAAGACTATAACATCTGCTGATGACACTAATATTATGTTGAATATATTTATATAGTGGAGGTTTTAATATGCACGTGCACACTACAGACTCCATTAAATAAATACTAAGACAAGTTTTAGTCTCTATTCTTTACTAATGACTATGTATTTTTCTATATAAAATAAGACAAACTAGTATATAAAAACCTAGTATATTTCGATTCTCTCCAAGTTGTTCGAATATGGATTGTATTTTAAGGGACAAAAGATTTTGAAAACTTTTAAATCCTGAGACTTTGCCGATGCTTTTCGAATTAAAACAGAAAAAGAGAAGACTTACGTTATTAAAATCAAATGTAAGTTATGTGATCATCAAAATAAAATATTATCCAAAACCAATGGTGCTGTATGGGCAGCTGCCCTACGATTTATAAATGACGCAAGTCATGTAAAAGTAGTTTAACATGTTAAAATATTTTATTTAAGTTTGTATATAAATAAAAATAAAATTTAAAATTTGTTCTTAACAAAGATTACGTATTTTTTTTTTTTTTAATTTTATTATTCTAAACTAAATTGCTTACAAAAAAAAAAAAAAAAATTTTGTAATTATACATAGAATGAAATTACTTTTGCGTTTGTTTATAAGTTAAGGAACTTAATTTTTAATGAACAAATTTCAGCAAACGTTTATTATAAAAACATAAAACTCAAATTAATATGAATGAGTGTGCATAATTAAGACTTTTATATTTAATTAAATTTTTTTTTTTTAATTTCATAAAACTCAAAAAAAAAAATTTAATTGTAAAAAATTAGTTAGGTTATTTATTTATTGCGGTAGTTAAAACACTTAACGTCTATAAAAAAAATAAAGATAGTTTATGACGCCAAATATCGCATTAAGCGCAGAAGATTTTTTGTAATTAAGCGGCTATTATGAATCATGTGATGCAATGTTTTTCTTGGGAGGGCAAAAATATAAACAAACCAATAATAAACTTGTAAACAAATAAACAAATTTATTATTGTTATTAGTTTGTTTTTATTGTTTTTAAATTAAAAATTTTTGTAACAATGTGTTTGCCTGAGTTAAACACAAGGAGCTCTTAATATCAATGTATTACAAAAATAAACACAAATAAAATATGTCAAAAAAATTTTAGTAAAAAATATTTTATTTATACCTTTACTCTTTACAAATAACCTTACTTCTTTACAAATAATAGAAAAAGATGATATATATATATATATATATATATATATATATATATATATATATATATATATATATGGATATATTTTTTTTTTTTTTTAATTTTCATTTCAATTCACCTCCTCAAGGCCGAGAAGGCCACTACAGACGAGGAGGCTACTTATTTGTGGCTATAACCCTCTCTCAACTCTATAACTCCGAAACACGAACCTTGACGAACAAGGCCGCTGCGCGGAGAAATGAGTTGAGCGCGGTACTACTAGGGACATGGTGGGGATCGAACTCAGAACCACTCGTTTATGAAGCGAGCGCTCTACCACTACACCACTACCGCATAAGTTATATTTATATGTAAGACACAATTTATATATAAAACATATATATATTTATACAAATACATATACAACACATATGTATATATATATATATATATATATATATATATATATAAATATATATATATATATAAACACATATGTATATATATATATATACACACATATATTTATATATATTTGAGAAGTGGACACACACTTTATTTTCCATATACATATATATATATATATATATATATATATATATATATATATGTGTGTGTGTGTGTGTGTGTGTGTGTGTGTGTGTGTGTGTGTGTGTGTGTGTGTGTGTGTGTGTGTGTGTGTGTGAGTGTATGTGTGTGTGTAAGTGTGTGTCCACTCCTCAAATATTTATATGTATGTATTTATATGTATATATATATATATATATATATATATATATATATATATATATATATATATATATATATATATATATATATATATATATATATATATATATATATATATATATAATCATATTTATATGATAAATACGTACATATTTATCACATAAATATGTATGTATTTATATGTATATATATGTATATATATATATATATATATATATATATATATATATATATATATATATATATATATATATATATATATATATATATATATATATATATATATGTATATATATATATATACATATTTGAAGATATACATATATAAATATATAAGACACATATACATATATAAATATATAAATACATACATGTATATATATGTGTGTGTGTGTGTGTGTGTTATATACATATTTAAGCTAAACAACAACTAGACATTGAGCACATGCAACAAACCCAATCTAGATCTGCTATTAATTCAGTCTTCTTTTTTTAAATTTTGATAAGAACAGTGAAACCAAGCGCAACATACTTCACATTGAATACTGCTAAATTCATTAAATTCTTTAGCATTGATTTCTGGATCTTCGAGTACAAGTTTATTGCATTTTCCACAGAATGTTATAGTTTTTATTAGTAATAATGCTGGAGAAACATGTTTTGAAAAGCTCCTTCTCTGATTGTTTTATTAAAAATTTTAAAAGGAGGACTTCTAAACACAATCTACCATGACATTTGCATACCATAAATTCATCTGGGGAGAAGGCTTATCATGCAAAATAAAGAGACCACTTTTTCAATTTTTAAATCAGTCTGATTTGATACATGCTCTGCATAAAATTTTTCTATAGCATCTTGCTCATGATCAATTCCCCATTTGATAGAAGCAGTAACAAATATTTTTTTATGAAGGTATAAAATCTCAGCAACAAGAGGAGTTAGTTTTTAGAACTTGTAGAAAGAGTATTAACTTTGGTATATATGCTGTGATGTTTGGATGCAGTTATCCTCTCTTTTCTGATTTGAAACCAGGTATTGCTTTTAGCTTGATCTCTTGTGTTATACTCCACGTTTTTAATTGTTTCATGTGTTAAAACTAATTTTTCTAAAAATGTTCTGCCTAATGTTGACTTATCAGCATTAGGGTGGTCTAAAAGTATTTCAATAGATGGCTCTTCAAGATGAGGATTACTTACAATATTTTTATCAGATTTTTTAATTTTTGATTTAAATATTACAGCGGAAGCCTTGAACAACATTCATATGAATGTTGTTTAAAAAAGTTTCAAATAAATGTTCATTAAATTCACAATGACTTTCGATTCTTGGATCGAATTCTTGCAATGCTTTCATCCTTGTGTTTTCCTTATTATTATCATTTTTTTCATTATTTGCAATTTTTTCGAACAACTAGCTCAGTTATTAAGCACGATTTTATATCTTTTCTAGAAGACTTATTCCAGACACATTACATTATTGGATTACAACAACCTTTGTTATTAGCATATTCCTTTTTATAAAGGGTGGCAATGACATAATTGCAAACTTCAAAAGCTCCAGCCATACACGAACACCAAGCAGAAAGAATATCATTATTACAAAAGGCAATCCAAAGCTTTCTTTTTTTGTGAATTTTTTTGCGAACCACACACTTCAGAATATGCAAAATAAAACATTTTTTTTAAACCTGAAGTGCATTATAGGGCCTACAAAACCACTATTGAAAAATGAAAATGCTTTTTGGTCCTTATACTTGCCAATATATTCTGAATCAAAATATTTTTTATAAAGAATATATGAAAAAATATTCCCACAGTTATACTAGGCCACTAAGGTCCTTATACTTTGGTCCTTATACTTGCCAATATATTCTGAACCAAAATATTTTTTATCAAGAATATATGAAAAAAAATTCCCACTGTTATACTAGGCCACTCAGATACTTTTCTATTTTCCATTGGAACAGAGTTTGGTTTAATCTATACGGACAAGCTTTAAATCTAAAGCTTGTCCATATAGATTGATTAAGTTTTTTTTTTCTATTTTTCTGCTGTCTCTATAACATCTATATTTAATTCCATTGCAGTCAAGTAGTACTTAGCCGACAAACAGTTAAAAAATTAACAAGCTGGTTAAAAACCAGCAGTTAAAAACAACAGTTAAAAAACTAACAGTTAAAAAACCAACAAGTTAAAAAACTAACAAAAGTGGCATGTTAAAATACAATTTTCAATGATGTATTTCCAGATAAACTATTTTTAGATATTAAACAAACAATAAAAAGATATAGCATATTGTCAAGTTTGTTTATAATTTTGCCCTCTCGAGAAAAACATTAAGTAACATGATTCATAAATGCCGCTCAATTACGAAAAGGACTATTCAATGCAACTTATTTCAATCTCTTTTATAACTTCTCTTTATTCACTAAAAGTATAATTTCATTATTCATCCATTATTAAACCCATCTGGAAAAAATGAAAGTCTTCTCACCATTATTGAAGCTCATCTTTTTTATTTGATTTTAAATAGGAAATGTCAATTAAAAGTGTCATGCTTTTGTTTGTGGAGATGTTTTTCATAGTATATTACATTTTTACTATTGCAAGTTATGACTCTTTATGTTCCATATGGAACCATTTGATGTTGTAAATGTTTTAACTTCTTGAAAGTAGAATTTGCATATATTACAATGATTATCTTTACATTTAAATAATCTTATTTCTTAATCGATTGAACATTGTAGAGGTCAGTATTATTAACAAATTGGGTGGTTATTTAAATGCAATTACTGGCTGGATATTTGAAAAAACTTCTTCTACTCTTTCATTTAAAGATAAAGTAAAAGATTAGTTTCAGTTATGAAAGTTTGACAATTCAAGTTGCTATAACAAGTTAAAGAAAGAAAATCATCTTTTCTTTTTTAAGAATTTCACATTCTGATTTGAGGCGCTGTAGGTCAAATTTTTTCATTGTATTTTCTTCTGTGGCATAGAATAGAAGTAGTTACTTCTAAATTTTTATTGAAATATTTTTATTTGAAATTAATGTATTGAAATTAAAAGAAACTGGTGTTTCTTCTAAAAACTTCTCAACAAAGTAATTGACTCATTTGTGTCAAACACAAAGTTGAGAACTCTTCTGAGAGAGAGTCAAAAACTTTGGAGAAAAAAGAATGAGAAGAAAAGGACTAAGGCTAAAGCTAAATGCTTTAAATAAATAAGCTTGCACCAAACAGTTAACTTTTAAAAACTCTTTAGAAGTGCATAGAAAATTGAATTATGATAGTCTTGACCAAGTTTAAGGAGAAAAATTGTTTATTGACATTATGATGCCGTAAAAATGAGTTAAAACAGTTGCAAATGATCAGTTCTTAAAATTTATAAACCACCTTTCAAAAAAAAATTAAATATCATCAGAAAAAAATATTCAAAAAAAGCTGATTCTAAATATCAACAAAAAATGCAGTAATATTATTACTAAATGCCACAACATATACTATCAATCCTGATATTTGGACCTATTTATGTCTCTTATGTTGTTAGATTACCAAGGAATTAAAAAAAAATTGTGGTACTGAGGTGTGTTAAATTTATACTTCATTACATCTATATTATATTTGTATTAGATAATACCACATACTGGCTGGAATATTTTCAAAAGCTTTAAAAAGCAACTGTAAAGATTGGGGTTTAAATTACATTCACATTTTGTTTAGAAACAATGCAATCAATATGATATTAGCAATATATTTTATAAGTTTTCTTGAGTGAACAGACAATGGGCCATATTATCCAAATATTGAAGGAAATTAATATATTTTTTAATCCTAGATACAAAATTGCAAAGATGCAAAACTGTTTTTAAAATAAATTTTATTCTGAAAGAGCAAATTAAGATTAGTCAGCTAAGGTAAAACTGATATTCAAGCAGAATCTACTAAGTTGATGGAAATTTAAAGTTTTACAGTAAAAAACGCCTTTAATAACCAGGGGTTAATAACCCCAGCTATTAACCTCCAGTTATTTGTTTAGCAGGAGTCGGGTTTTGTAAAAAGCTCCATTTTATACTAAACTTCTTTATGTTTAATACCTGAAATTTTTAGCTGTTAAATATCTGAAATGTTATCAAACACTAAGAAAAAATTTTCTCAAAACTTTAATTCAACTTTTTTTTTTTAATTATTTCTATTTCTATTTGTATTTATATCTTTTATTGCTATTTATAAATATTTTTCAATAATTTTTTCTACTTTCTTTAATAAAAAAATAAAAATTAAGTTTTTATTAAAATATTCCTTAAACACTTCAAGATTATGATTTTAATAAACAAGTTAAATGGGAGTAAAAGAAACACAAGGTAACCTATATAAATATTATTAATAAAGATACCTGTCAATACTATCAGGAGACACTTGATTTTGGCTAAGATCAATTAGATTGTGGATTTGATTCTAAATAATTAAAATAATTTTTTTAAATAAATCATTTCAGAAACCAACTTTCTAAAATATCTTATTTTCTTCTGAAGTATCTTTGTATCTTTTAAAAAATTATTAACAGTGTTTTTATACTTTCCAATTCAACATAATTTATATATATTTATATATAGGATTTATATATGCAAGTGCAAGTTTATTTCACAACTTCAAAAAGTTGAATTTTCATAATCTATTTAATCATGATTTTGTCTTTAAATATTATCTATATATATTGTAGCTTACGATTTATGGATAAAATTATTTGAGAAATTTTAATTAACAAAATATGTGCCCAAGTCTAGGACTTCAATAGAAGCAAAAAAAATTCACTTTATTTGAAATAAATATAATAAAATGAAAGGTAAATTGATTCACACCACTGATCGATTATCAAAAACTATGTAATATAGTTTCAAAAAAATAGTTTTTTGAGTTAAAATGAATTAATTCAAGGATTAAAAATGAAATAAATACATCTCTATGACATGTCAAATTTTTAGTAAATGTTATATGAAAAGTACAAGTTATCAAACAAAAGTTAATTGAAAATTTTATTGCCAAATTTTATTTGGCATACTTAAGTGCAAAAACGTTAATATGAGTGTTACAAAAATAACATTAAAACAACTTGAATGATTTATTTAATGGTGTTGTCCATGTTGATTTTGCAGAGAATTTCCACTATTTTGAACAGGAACAACATCAGGCAGCTCATTTCAGCTAAGCTTTACAGTAGTAAATTGACACCATAAAATTTGTAAAACTATGACCTTTGTAACAGACTTTGTAACATGACTTTGTAACAGACATTTTTTAGTAGACAGATGACACATTTCTTGTTGCTCAAATATTGGAAGAGATCATTAAAACCATTGCAGAAACAGTAACCGGTATAAGCTTCTACTTTGACAATGCTTGCAGTCAATTCATAAGCAAATTCGTAAAGCATTTAATCACACAACTGAAATTTAAATTTTCAAAAAACTGTATTGAATGGAACTTCTTAGCAGGAAAACATGGAAAAGGAGTAGTTGATGGTATTTGAGCCAGGTTGGAAGGCAAAGTAAGAAGTTTGATAAACACAGACACATATTGATACTTATTAGTCTCTGTGTAATAAAGTAATATATATATTTAAAAGTTTAGAGCCAGAGATAACTGAGATAACCCACTATTACTAAAACAGGTAGCTCTCTAAGCAGAAAGGTGGTAGCTCTCTCAGCAGAAAATTATCAAAAATATAGAAATCCTACAAGAAGAAAACTGGCAAAAATTTTGGCTTGGAAACTTTAGCCAACTAACTAGAGTTTTACACTCTTGGTGTGAAAAAATATCATTGCTGGTTTTGTCTCTTAATAAAATAAAAGAGTAGATTCATTAGAAACAGAAAACTTATTACATTGTATTGCTGTACCAGTTAAAAGTAAATTATATTATGAAAATATTAAATCAAGTTCACCAAAAACTGTGCAAGAGCGTCACGACCACATTAATACTGTTGCAGCAGTTATAGATGACAGACAATCACCAACATCCAACGCTCGGAATTAGGGTCGGCATTTGGCAGTGCCGACCTAACTGCCAAACTGAATTTATTTGAGGTCGACAAAATAATGCCGACCTCGTTTCTATGTTTTATGGTAAGACCTTTGTATAAACTTATTTTTGCCTACCTGATGCCGACCTCAATCTTTTCCTAACTCCGAGGGTTGTACATCCAATGTTATCATTGTCAACATGACCAAATCCTTAATTGATGATGAAGCATCAAACATCTCCAAGTTTTTCAAAGCT
>NC_061160.1:27349416-27479416 GCF_022113875.1 Hydra vulgaris | reverse complement strand
AAAAAAACAAATTTGTGACACACTTTTTTATTATTAACATTTATAACTTGAACTTTAAAATCAAAAATCAAAAAAAGATTTGAAAACAAAGTGAACCAAAAATAACAAGACAT
Organism: Hydra vulgaris; assembly: GCF_022113875.1. Lineage (NCBI taxonomy): Eukaryota > Metazoa > Cnidaria > Hydrozoa > Anthoathecata > Hydridae > Hydra > Hydra vulgaris. Next base: position 27,479,303 of record NC_061160.1, on the reverse strand, counting down.
TTTTATTTGAAGATAAAAAAATGTTAGAGAAACTTTCTAAAATGAGGAGATTATTCTTTATTTTCATTACAGGCATGGTTAAAACGAGGAGATTATTCTTTATTTTCATTACAGGTATCGTTAAAATGAGGAGATTATTCTTTATTTTCATTACAGGTTAAAAAATCGAATTAAAAACTTTGATTCAATATGTAATAAAATTTACCAAGTAATAAAATTTCAGTTTGAAAAATGGAAACTATAACATCTAAATTTAATTATAACAAATTAGGCATCTGTTTGAGTATTTGTGTAGCCCAAAAAACGTTTCATGTAGCCAAAAAAACACATGGTAGCTTTCTTGTAACAGAAAAATTACACTAAAATCATAACATACAAATAGTAAACGACTTTTTTTTAATTCTTTCATTTGTCATTTTCAAAACTTTTTTTAAGTTAAATGGGAAAACTTTTTTTTTAAATCTTTACATGTTGCCAACAAAATACAAACACAATGAAATCATTCGTTGCCAACAAAATACAAACACAATGAAAAATATATTAATACAACCAATGAAAAAAATTACATATTGACTTTTTCACATTTATTTTGTGTACACACTTATGATGGACTTGCTCTCTGACATAGTAGTTACTTATAGGGGCAGTTTAACAGATTTCTCGCTTTCTGAATCCACCATCAGACATGAAAAAAAGAGAGTAGTAAACACAAATGCACCTAAATAATGAAAAGATATAACAAAATCTGCAAGTCAAGGTAAACTTCTAATAATCACACACTTTGATTAAAATTTTTTGCAAGATATTACAAACAGTTCAAAACAAAAAAGAAATTGTTTTGTTGTGCTAGTATCGATGGTGATTTAAAACTTCTTGATATTCCACCAATTGAACTACTGGAAAATCTCATCATGATATTTTAGTAAACATTTTGGATGAAAATAAGCTAAGAACTTATATAAAAGTCAGTACTTTGACACAACTGTAATTAATACTGAAAATATTCCAGCACAAACAGTTTCTGTCAAACACAGGGTTTAATTTTATAACAGCTTGCATTTTACATATTACAAGCTTCACTGTAGACAGTTTTAGGGAAAAGTTTTAAAACTTATGCTCCTAAAAATCTGATGTTCAAAGTTTTCTATTGGAACGCAATAAAGGAATCTTTAGATAAGATTCCTTTATAGCAAAAATGAGAAACTGTTCAATTTTGCAAATATGCACTTGCCACTATATTTACTATTTCCAAGAAGTGATTATAAAGAACTAGTGGAACTTACTCTTACCTACTTATTTTAGATGTAAGCTATTTCTATACTTTATACTGTGTGGTTTGTGCATTCCTCTTTAGTTTCCTCAGCACTTTTTCAAAATTTGAAAGCATACTGGCAGATGGCCCAGTATAAATGTTGGGTAGAATCTTATTATACAAAAGCAAATAATGTACTAGAGGGAATTGAAGGGACATACGTAGTAATTGGATAAAACCTTGATTCTATTATGTCTTGAAGATAATGAGAAAAAACAAGTTGCAAAAGCTCTTTTCCCACAACTTGTTCTTACACACCATGAGAAGTCTGGTATGTAAGAACAAGTTGAAAAGAAATCCAATCTTTCTGAAAGATCTAGACTTCACCCACAAGACATTGGTTAGTTGGAACTTGTGGTTTATTTTAAGTCTGTTAAACTTGAGTAAAGAGGATGACAAACCTTGATAAACTATTTTTCATATTTCTGGGGCTTTATCAACCAACATAAAACTTTCATTGAATTTGTTTGTCATATTTAATGTTATCAACAACTGCTCTGAACTGGAAATTACGCTTGAAATGGAGGAAATTTACTTATGCAAAAATAAAAACAAATTGCACCTTCGATTCCTTCTGTGCAACAAGAAAGAGCAAGGTCAACGGTCATTGTTGGATTGAAAATTTATTTTATTACAAAACTATGACATTCTAAATACATTTGAATACATAACAGTACTTATGTCAAAATCAATTTTTCAATGGCAGGGTAGACTTTTTTAAAAAAATATGCAAATAATAGTTCATTTTGTGCTTTTTAAGTAAAAGTTCATCAAACTACAGTAAGGAGCATGGGGTTGATTAAAAAATAACCCTAATATATATATATATATATATATATATATATATATATATATATATATATATATATATATATATATATATATATATATAATATATATATATATATATATATATATATATATATATATATATATATATATATATATATATATATATATATATATATATATATATATTAGGGGAGTCAAAAAAAGTAAATTTTCAAAACAAAAAAACCATACCCCCTAAATTTGGGGCAAATATCTTGAAAATAAGCCTCAAAAAGTTTAAGCGCTCCCAGACCACTTTTGACCCCCCCTCAAGCCCAAAATTTAGGGAAAAAAGGACCGAAAAGTGGTTATTTTTGGGCATCTTGAGGGAGGGGTTATATATATTTTTTTTAATTTTTTTTTTTTTTTACTTACTATATAAAGGCCTATATTTTAGTTTTAAAATGTATGGTTTTTTTAATAATCCTCAAAAATTTATGTTTGGTGGTATAAAAAATCACGAAAATTTGTATTTAATTGGGGGGGGGGGGGGAGTAAAGTTATATATATATATATATATATATATATATATATATATATATATATATATATATATATATATATATATATATATATATGAATATTTACTCTAAGTAACTAACAATATAATAACCCTAATTAAATAAATAAGCCCTGTGTATATAAACACAAAAGAACCCCTCTATTTTATTCCGAAACATGAACAAGGGGCAACCATTTGTATACATTGAAAAAACCGCTATTTATCTTTATTGAAATAAATAAAAAAAAATTGTATATTTAAAATATTATGACAGATAAAAACTTAATACATTTGTATTAATCTAGTTTATCTCTTTATCTTTTTCTGCATCACACCAAACCCATCATTTAACTTAATCTTTGAAGTTTTACTAGATTTTTGTTCTCGTGATCTGAATACAGATCGAACTTTGTCTACAGTGAGCAATCTGTTTTTTTTTTCAGTTTCATTCGAATATCTTTGAATATACTGCGCCATCATACCTATAGACCGTTCTGAATGGTCATTTACAAAAATCAAAGTTTCTGCATATTTTTGAAAACTTTTAAAGCAGGATTGGGTATGCCAATATTTTGGCGGAAGTGAGAGCCAGTCTTTAACTGGTTGCTTATCAAGACCAATCATATCAAAAATCAGGTAAGAAAAGTCATCAACTAAGACAGACAAGGATGGTGGTTTTTTTCCAATATTTTTATTCATTTTATAAATTTTTTTGATATCTTGTTTTACTTTGTTCTCAGGCTTATAATAGTCAGAACTAAGCATGTCAAATAAAAGAATTACTGATGCAATTTTTGTCTTCTCCTCTAATGTTACATCATCATCTAGCAAAGCTAGAGGTATCATTGTTGAGTCCAAATACCAACAATGTTTATACTGAGATTCCAATACAGCATCAACAGCAGCTGGGTTTGTACATACCTTCTTGTACAGATGCATTTGATGTATGGCTGTAATATCAAGAAAAGGAGCTTTGATGACATCCTCAGATTGTAAATACCATTTTGCATAAAAGCATATAATAAATTCTGTAATAAGCCTAATTTCAGTTTTTAATTTATCGTTTTCTAGAACAAATGTAAGTTGGTTGGATAGAAGTTGAAGTTTTAGATAATAAATTGCTTTTCCTAAAAATCTTGCATGATGAATAGCACCTGTTTTTCTTACTTTATAGGTAACAGAGGATAAGTAGGTGACAACTAATTCAGCAAGCTCACTTCTATCATCTCTTTTAATACCTGGTTTACCAATGTAAGCTCTGCAAAAGATTAATGAATTCTCTGCTTCCTTCTTTAAAAGATTGCTTTTAACGTTATTCAAATCAAACCGTAAGAGTTGAATTGGATTATAACTAAAATTAGGTTCTTCAAAAATATTTTTTAATTTTTTGAAAAGAGGATTATCAGGTCCATTCGTTTTATCATTGGTCACTAATTTCCAAAAGTGAAGCATTCTTAGTTCGTTCACATGATGTCTACAGGCTATTTGGAGGAGATATTTATCCATTTCTTTAGATATTCTTGAAACAGATCCTTTATTTGTCCCAGTATTGGATGATGTTGTATCGAAGCATATTCCTCGAGTTTTTGATGTAAGTTGATATTCTTTAATTAAATCTATTATACCACAAAACTGATCTTCACCGGTGGATGATAACAGTGGAGGTACTCCAAGTAGGTAAGAATCTCCATTAATGTTAACTAAAACTGCCATTCTATCCCTCTTTAATATTTTCCCTTTGTTCAGTTCAAACAATGTCTTGCCATCAAAATGAATTATACATGGATATGGAGATGCATCAATGGCTACTTTAACATCTTCTTTTGCAATGGTTGATATGTGTTTGTTTTCTTTTTTCATTTTTCTATATGCGGTAGACTGACTGCTTTTAACTTCTTTAAGGTCAACACCTGATTGATATAGAATTGCATTTGTTACTTTCTGTAAAACATTTGGTGATATATCACAGGCTGTTGCAGTAAGAGAAACATTATCAGCAAAAATATCTTTCGGAATTTTTGCAATTACTGTGTCTAGGTTTTCAGAAACTTCTATATGATACCAATCGCCTGGATCAAAATCAGATTCAATTGAAGAATCCTCACTTGGATCTGTGTCTATAAGTTCAACATTGGAAAGATCATCTCCAAAACTAATAGGCTGTAAACAATTTTTCTTCCTTATACTTTCTTTTGCCTAGTTTATAGAAATGTTTTAGTATTAGTTTTCAATTTTAGAATTAGTGGAAAAGAGAATAAAGTAATAAAAACTAAAGCTTAAGTAGTTAACTAAAAGTGTTGAATATCATTTTTCTATACTTAATATCTTCTGAACCAATAACAAACTTTCTTTGACCTTCCTGATCTTCAAGAAATTTTAAATCTTCAATCTTGTCTCTAAGGGATCTTTTTTTATCTTGACTGATCATGTTTTAAAGATTAGAATTACCAGCCCAAAATAGTTTTTTTATTTCAATCTCAAATTCATTTTGTTTAGCCAAATCACCACTAGTTCATCGTTTTGCTTTTTTTTTTAAGTTGGAATAAGACTTGTGCAAATTAAAAAGTTTCTTAACTAAAACTAAATCAGTTAACACATCAAATCCAGCTTTAATCCAGGATCTCTTGATTTTAGATAAAATACATTCACAGCAACTATCTGAACATCTTGAAAAAAATTTTTTAAGAGGATAAGCAATTATATTAGATACTGATGCAGATTGACATTGTTGGTTATATATTAAGTGTTAAAGAATATCCAAGCCCGTTGGTAGCTGTATATCTAAATAAAAAGATTTTACATTTTCAATGAACCACTCAAAAAACGATTCATTACCAATTCCAGTATTACAAAAAATGTTTCTACCTGATATAGCTGGTTTCGCCTCTTTTATAATAAAATGGTCTTTTTTCATTGACCTTAGTTTAGCTTCACTCATTTCTAATATATTTATTTTATGTACTAATCTAAAATTATTAGAAAAATAAAAAATTTAAATTTTTTAGAAGTTGTACCAAAATATAAATATACAACAATAGGGGTAAAAGATGAAAATGCAAAAAATTACTAATTTTTACGATTTTCATTACCACCAAACATCAATTTTGAAGGGTTAATAAAAAAACCATAGAGTTTTAAACTAAAATATAGGCCTTTATATAGTAAGTAAAAAAAAAAAAATTAAAAAAAATATATATAACCCCTCCCTCAAGACGCCCAAAAATGGCCACTTTTCAGTCCTTTTTTCGCTAAATTTTGGGCTTGAGGGGGGGTCAAAAGTGGTCTGGGAGCGCTCAAACTTTTTGAGGCTTATTTTCAAGATATTTGCCCCAAATTTAGGGGGTATGGTTTTTTTGTTTTGAAAATTTACTTTTTTTGACTCCCCATAATATATATATATATATATATATATATATATATATATATATATATATATATATATATATATATATATATATATATATATATATATATATATATATATATATATATACACATGTTACACAAAGATCGTGAAATCGTGCATATCACGAACTGTGCAGTTTTTTGATCATTTCATGAAATGGATAGCGCTGTTGTGCAGATTGTGATATGTTAAACTTTCATTGTTTTTTTTAATATATACTCTGCGTAATAAATATTATAATAAATATATGTTTTTTTAATTAATAAACTACCTGCCCAACCCAAACCCTCAGTCGATGTAGCAGCACACCGTTGCAAGTCAGGCTGTAAGATAGTCCATGTCGCAATTTCTTATTTAAGTCAATATTAATATTTTTTATACATAGTATAATTAAATATTTTTAGAAATACCTGTAAAAATTTCACTATCTGTGCAACAGCGCTATCTATTTCACAAAATGAGCAAAAACTTGCACAGTTCGTGAAATGCGCATTTTCACGATCTGTACGTAATATACATATATATATATATATATATATATATATATATATATATATATATATATACATATATATATATATATATATATATATATATATATATATATATATATATATATATATATATATATATATATATATATATATATATATATATATATATATATATATATACATATATATACAAATATATATATATACCTATATCGAGCCTTTTCAGAAAAGGTGTGATATATACATGAACTGACAGTTGCAAGGCTTATATGGCCACAAATATTTTATTTTGACATCTTAATTCGGCACTTAGCATGTTTTAAATTAGCAGATTTAAAAGTGAAAACTGAATAAACAAATGCAAACTTAGACTAAAATTAAAAATATACAAACTATAAACTGGAAAAATAATAAGAACAAAAACAAAAAATAAAAAAGCTAAATTAAATTCTTAACGAATGATAAGATTAATAAAAAAATAAACCAGAAAAATAAAAGGGTAAAGTTAATGTTTTTATTTTAACTTAAAAGTGTTTCACTATGAAGAATTTAGAAAACGTTTTTTAATCCAAGATTTTAGTTTCAAAGATTTTTAATCTAAGCTTAATTACTACGAAACATAACAATTAAAAATTTTGAAACAGGTATTTTCTGTCCACTAAAGAAATAAAACATAAAAACAATTATCTGTTAGTAGAATAAGAACCATCTACCAATGCCAATATGACAGTCATGCTTCATAAATGACACAATTAATCAACCTATGCGCTACAACAAGGCGATAAATGAAAAATTTTAAGCATTAAACTATTAATTAAAACACTTTTAAATTAATAAAGTTTGATTTATTGAGACATTTCAAAAACATATTAACTTTATGTTTTTATTTTCTCTGGTTTATCCTTTATTTATTTTATCACTAAATAAAATAGTTTCTCTTTTCAGTATATGTTTTGTTTGGTTTTTTTAGCGAATTTTTAAAACAATCAAATTATTAATATATGCAAAAAACCAAGGCGAAAAATATAGATTTTGTTGCAAAATAGTACCTACATTCGGAAATATTTATTACCTAGAACAACAAAAAGTATTACTGTTTTAAAAAACATTAAATATCACAGGTGTGATATTGGAAGATAAATAATTATTGGTACAAATATTTCATTTAGAATTTTTTAGAAGTTTTGTTGGAAAAAAGTTAAATTTTGGTAAGTTTACATCTAAAACTATATTTAGATATGTAACACATAAGATATTTATATATGTAATACATAAAAAATATATATGTAACACATCAGATATTTACGAATGTAATACATAAAATATATATGTAACAAGTAAGATATTGATTAACTGAATAAAACTAACTTATAGCAAAATGTGCATTATAAAAAAACATTAGACAATATCTCAACTAAACTTAGTTGTAGATTAGGTAAATAATGTAAAGATCTACTAAAATGTTAATAAGCAGACTGGAATCCCTTTTCAAACAGTCTGCAACATTATAAAAAATGGAATGGAACTAAAACTGATATTGCAGGAAGAGGTTATAAAAGAAAAACATCTTCTGCAGTTGATCAAAACACTGATTTACAATTTAAGCAAAAACGGATTTGAAGCTGCTCAAAAGATTGCAGAAAAGTTCAAAACAACCACAAAATCATGATTTTACCTCAAAACGACCACAAAATCATGATTTTACCTCAAAACTATCTGAAATAAGATTCAAAAGCAAGGGTTCCACAGTAGATTATGTCACAAAAAGTCCTATTAAAACTCTATATATATATATATATATATATATATATATATATATATATATATATATATATATATATATATATATATATATATATATATATATATATATATACATATAAATATATGTTTATATATATATATATATATATATATATATATATATATATATATATATATATATATATATATATATATATATATATATATATACATATATATATATATATATATATATAAACATATATGTATATGTATATATATATATATTTATATATATATATATATGTAAAGGGATGAACCCAGACCTGATTTAGTACTGCTGGGCACCCAAAAAAAAGAGCTTGAAACATATCTTTTAATTTTTCTTTATCTAAATATTATGAAAGTTTTCATTTTTTGAAAGATAGATCGATTTTAAAATATCTTTTCAGAGTAAAGTTAACTTTTGTTTGTTGGCAATCAAGAATGAACTGCTTTTGATAATGAATGAACAAAAGTAAAAAATTTCAGTCTTAATAACTGTCACGCAAATTTAATTTTTGAATAAACTTTTGATTTTTAGCTTGCTATTTTAGTTTACACGATATATATATATATATATATATATATATATATATATATATATATATATATATATATATATATATATATATGCCTAAATTTTTTCTCTTAAACAAAACTAGTTATAATAATTTTCTTATTTATTATTATATTGTACTTAGTTATAATTAATTATTATTATTGTAACATGTTATTATTGATATTATTACACAGGGTTCCCACTATTAAAACTAAGGCTAAAAGTAAGGATTTTAAGGAGATTTAAGGAGATATTTTCCTAATATTTAAGCAGATTTGGTTGTGAACCACATTTTTTTGAAAAAAAAAAAGTAAGGATAATTAAGGAGAAAACAATTACATTAAAAACATAATCTTATTTTTTCAATAAATTTTAAATATATATATATATATATATATATATATATATATATATATATATATATATATATATATATATATATATATATATATATATATATATATATATATATATATATATATATATATATATATATACAGTACTGGACAAAAGTCTGAGACCAAGGGTTGAAAAAGACTAAAAACTGATTTTAACCATAAAATTTTATTCAATGAACAACCATGTCAATTTTTTCCAATATAATTCATATTAGTAATTCAACATAATTCAGAACACAACAATTTATTGTTAGCATCACTGATGATGTGAGGAAAACTGATGAGTAATACAATTGTCATATATGTAGTATGATTTTAGCATTAATTTTCTTTCACTGAAATGTGTGAGTTACAAATATCAGTTCGAGTACAGATCAGTATTTTAAAAGAGGAGGGACGCACCGAGAGAAGCATTGCTGAACGTTTGTCTGTTTCTAAAACTGCAGTTCATAACACTATAACTCGATTGCAGCAGACTGGCAGCTTAACTTCCCGAAAAAGATCTGGTAGACCAAAATGTACCTCTATGCAGACTGACCCCTTGATTCATCGCACTTGTACTAATTCTCCAATGTCATCATCCACAGTAATACAACACAACTTGCCATCCTCTGTTACTGTTTCCTTCAGAACTATCAGATGAAGACTATCCTCTGATTTAAACCTGCATGCCCGGCGTCCTTCCATTAAACCTAGGCTTTCTGCCAAGAACATCAAAGATCGGATTGCCTTTTGTCAAAAGCACAAAGACTGGACAGCGTTGGATTGGGCGCAAGTAATGTTTTCAGATGAAAGTCAAATAAAACAGTTTGCTCCTTTTCATTCTTTTGTTTATAGACCTGTTAATCAGCGATTGAATCCCAAGTACACCAAATGCAATGTTAAACAGTGCCAATCAATCATGGTCTGGGCTTCAATTTCAACCAGAGGACAAGCAGGTATTTGGTTCATGCCTCCTAAAACAACCATTAATGCCAATGAATATCTGAAAATTTTGAAAAGCAATTTGCTTCAGTGGCTGCCTCTTTCTGGTTGTACAATCTTCCAGCATGATGGTGCACCATGTCACCGGGCAAAGGTGATTACTAAATGGCTTGCTGAGAAAAATATTCAGGTACTCTCTCCTTGGTCGGATCCTTGCCTGACTTAAATCCAATAGAGAATTGCTGGCATTTGTTAAAGAAAAAGGTAGCCGCTTTAAAGCCATATATATATATATATATATATATATATATATATATATATATATATATATATATATATATATATATATATATATATATATATATGTATATATATATATATATATGTATATATATATATATATATATATATATATATATATATATATATATATATATATATATATATATATATATATATATATAAACTGATTTTAACCATAAAATTTTATTCAATGAACAACCATGTCAATTTCTAATATAATTCATATTACTAGGAATAAGTACAACATACTTTGTGAAATAAAACACAAAATGTCCATGTCATGTCAGTATTTTATGGGCATTCCTTTAGCCGCTAGCACAGCAGTAATTCTCCTGGGCATAGAATTGATCAAATTTTCACAATAAGCAGGAGTGATTTCATTGGACCAAACCAACATTATCTTTTTTTTCAAATCATCATATGATGATGGCTTTAAAGCGGCTACCTTTTTCTTTAACAAATGCCAGCAATTCTCTATTGGATTTAAGTCAGGCGAGGATCCGACCAAGGAGAGAGTACCTGAATATTTTTCTCAGCAAGCCATTTAGTAATCACCTTTGCCCGGTGACATGGTGCACCATCATGCTGGAAGATTGAAAAAATTTTCTAGATGAATAAAAAAAAAAATATGGAGAAATGAAGGAGAGCAGACAAATCTTAACTTTTTTTAAGATTATGTTAGGGCATTTAAGGAGATTTTTATTTTTTAAGGATATTTAAGGGTTTTAAGGAGGTGTGGGAACCCTGCTATATCACTTTATATGTTTTTATATAACTTAAATTATTTTCATATTACTCTATAATTATTCTGGTATATCAAGTTTACCTTATTTTAGTATTTTGGAGATACAATACAAATTGGATTGTAGGGATTTTAGATTTTAAAAGTAAAACAAAAGTCAAAATTTAAACACTTGCTACTACTATTCAGTATGATGATTGTTATAGCAAAAACAACAATATTTTTAATGGGAACAACTGATTGTTTAAGGCACCAAAAACAACAATATTTACAGATGGGAGTGTAATATTATATACAAATTGAGCAATATTAGTAAATTAACTTTAAACTTAAAAAACTCTACTGTTGAAATTATTTAAGCCATTTTATTGTTATAAGTAGGAGGAAAAAATTTATAAAAAAACTTTTTCACATTTTGTTACAGATAAAATATGCAATTAAAAAATCTTACATGTCATTTGTTGGATGATTACTATCTTGTACTTTCACTGAATTTATCATCATTTCTGCCATTGATCTGGCACTGGGTAATCGTAGGTCATCTTCGCACATTTTTTGTAAATACCTTCACAACAGAGAAAATATTTTTTTAATAATACAATTTATGTTTGGTTTTAAATTTATATTATGTTATATTTTTTTAAGGCATATAGTTTTCTCTTCATTTTATTCATGTTAATATTATTTAATTTCAAAAAATAACAAATTATTTTCAAATTTTTATTACTTTCCTTTGTAATAAAAATATCAATAAGCAGAACAAATTAATTAAATCAATCTAGTGATTTGAATTATAGTATTTTGATAGTATTTATTAATTTAACATTTTCTGATGCATAAGTTTATTATTTGTAGATTTTTCTGAAACATATTCCATACTTTTTCATATGTTTTTGTATTTGTACTTACACTTCCTTGATAATTTAATAAAATAAATATAATATAATAAAATAAGGTTAGAAAATTATGTTGTAGTCAAGTATCAATAAAAATTACTCTGATTATAAGATGAGATAAAAGTAAAAACTTTGATTACAAAAAAAAAAAATTAAAAGTATGATTTTCTATATATTTTTTTTCTTGGTAGAAAACATGTGAAAAAAACATTCAAAGCACTTTTTTCATCAAGTAGATTAAGGGAGTTTATTAGAGAGCTATACAGTGCCACTGTGAAACTATGAGTTTCAAGTCCATAAGTTATATTTCTAGATTAACTAATAAGTTATAAAATTCTTGAAGTAAATTTTGATTACCACATTACCAAATTACCACAATTAGAACAATCACTTAAAATACATTACTCTAATTGTTACATTCCATTTTTAGTTGGAAAAAATTTAACTTTAAACAGGTTTTCTCAGACAACGGACTTGGCAATTCTTTAAAAAGAAAGCTATCTTAAAACCTCATTTTAACAACTTTTCATTTTTTATTTTAACATGATTCCATATAAATAGAGATGTACTTAATTAGTCTTTCTCAAAAATTCTTAAGAAATACTCTTTCCTGTTTCATTATAATCTTTTACAAATGCTTTGTAATTCTTTTACTCACAAATATTTTCTAATCTTTATTATCAATCAATTTTTGCTATTAATCTTTTGTTATTAATTATTGAAAATAATATAAACATGGAGTAAATAAAGATAAAATTATTTTAAATTCCATACTTTGTTACTAAAATAGATAATGGCTTTATAAGTTTTGAAGTAGCTTCTTCGTGAAGATATCCTCTTAACTAAAAATATTTAAAATATTCAAAAATTAAAAAAGATAATCTCTTTATTTATACAATGTTGCAGAAAAGTAATAAAGCATTTAAGTTTAATATCTTACTAACTGTAAAACTTAAATGTTTTAATAATTAAGTTTCAACATTATGTAACATTTTAATTGTATATAATGTAACATTCAAGTTATATATGTGCAGTAACACTCAAGTTATATATATACAGTAACACTCAAGTTATATATGTACAGTAATACTCAAGTTATATGTACAGTAACACTCAAGCCATACAAGTACAGTAACACTTAAGTTATATGTACAGTAACACCGTTATTGTACATATAACTTAAGTGTTACTACATAACAAGTTATGTAGCATCTAAAAGTAATATGACAAATTGTTTCTTCATACTATTTTCTCATTTTCTCAAGTTTATTTCTTTATAAGTTAAAAACTTATCAAGGCAATATTGTTTTCAAAGGATGTCTAATTTGTTCAATTACTTTTGAGCTGACCATTTTCATTCTTTTAATAAAAATTTAGTTAATTAAATGTGATAATTTTTTATGTTTTTCAAAACCCTAGTATACTTAGAAATTTTATTTTTTAAATAATTTGCTGCAGACTTAATAAAATGATTTGCAGCAACCTCAATAATATGTCACAGTAAAAAAATGATTTGTTGCTGCCTCAATAATAAGTCTCAGTAAAAAAATGAGTTGCTGCAGCCTCAATATAAAGTCTCAGTAAAAAAATGAGTTGCTGCAGCCTCAATAATAAGTCTCAGTGAAAAAATTAATTGTTGCTGCCTCAATAATAAGTCTCAGTAAGAAATACCTGAGCAATAATGCATATTAAACTGCTGGCTAAACACAATGGCAATGATTTTTCTGAAGCAAATAACTGAGTCACAGCTTCAACACCACCCAAATGACAAAAATATGCAACATTTTGATATAAAAGCTCCGATATATTTGAATTTTCCTACAAAATAAAATTCAAAATACAATAAATTTAGTTTATTAATACAACAAGTTCTCTCTAAATACATTTATATAACATCCAAGATCTTTATATAAATAAAACATGTTTTTATTTTTATTATAAAAAAAAAAATTCTTGGAAGAAAAACTTACTTCACTGTCACAATATACTTGAATGGCTTCTTTTTCTTCTACCTTTACCTAAATAATCAATAACAAATTTGATAATTTTTGTTAAATTTGAAAAAAAAGTAATGAAAGATTTTATGTTTTAGGTAAGTCGGAAATTATATCAGGGATTAAATGTTTTAGGAATGTTGGATATTTGGATTCAAGAAATTGTCAAAAAAATGATTAGAGATCCTGTTGTCATTGTCAAAAACAGGATTAGAAATCCTGTTTTTGATAAATCCTTGAATCTAAGTTTCCAAAAGATCCATCATTAAACATATTTTTTTAGTACTTATAATACCAATAGTATAAATAAAAAAGTTTACATACATAAAGTACTTGTAAATATATTCCAGGCTTGGTCGGGAAGCGAAAGCAATCTCTCTCAAATTCTGATCACGGAAATTATATTTAGTTGCAAAACACTGGCCAGGTTTTTTAGTCATTTTGAGAACATTTAGGTTTATGTACGAAACAAAAATTTTTTGCTTAACGGACATACATCGAAACATAAAAAAACTTTAATGTTCTTAAAACATCTTGGTACGAAAGAATAAAAAGAATATTCGCGAACACTAAAAACCTGCCAAATTAACGAACAAACTAATTCTATTGGTTCAAAAAATATGCTGACTAAGCAAAATAAAGTTCTAGAGTATTCTGTTGAAATGTTTTAGAAATTGTATTATTCACGATTTGTTACATTTTTTAGATTTCTAGCATAAATTGTTTTAAGAATATATATTATTTGTTTACAAAAAATAAATGTTTTAAATATATATTAATTGAATTGTCAAAATTTTAAAAGTTTATTATAAATTATAGATTTTATTAGTATATTCTTATTTTTTATTTAAAAAGTATGTATTCTTTATGTAAATGTAACTTTGTGTATCTGTTTTTTATCATAATGAATCTTTTAAAGCAATTTTTATGATTTAAACAAAGACTTACAAAAATAATTGCGTTTTTAATGAAGTTATAATCATTAAAGTTAATAAAACTTATTATGTAACAAACATATAAGAAGTTTCTGGTTACTAAACACAAACAACGCATACAAAGTAAGTCACGGATAAACAAGCACTGCGCCTGAGGTCACGACAGAACACAAATATATATAGCAAATAATTAGATATTAAGAAAAGTTTCTAGATATTGGTTTACTAACTCTAATTATTTTCGCTTAAGTTGCCATTCTTAAAATTTGTTATACTTTTTTCTGCTTTAAATACTAATTAAAATTAAAAAGCCCACTCACTAAACATCATCAGCGATATTGTGAAGCAGTTTCTCTTCTTGTCGTAAAGTATTTTTAACCTTTTTAGTTGATTTCTATCTTGTTAATTTAATTTCTAAGTAATTCAATGATTTAATTATTTTATTTGTTTATCTTACTAAGAAGAACTGCTTCAAATATGTTAAACTTTTTAAACTACGCAAAACATAAAACAGGTATTAAAAAAACTAAATTTTTTTATTTATAAAATAATTTAGCTTAAATAAAACTAAAACTGCAAACTTTGTTAAATAAAAAATATTTGTTTCCTTTTTAAACAATCGTAAGATGTTACTTTATATAAAAAACATCGCTAAATTTTATGAAAAAAATTATAAAAGAGCAATGTTTCGAAAATATTTGTTCTAAACGTAATTTATTTAGCTTTAAGTTTTTTCACATTTAAAGATATTCTATTTGCCTAATTATTTTTTTTTTGTAATTGTTTCTCATCGGTCCAATTAATCTTTGCGCTTTTTTTCTTTGGTTTTAAAATGTTCTTAAAACGACTAAAAAGTCTGGCCAGCTTTTCACAACTAAATATTATTTACGTGGTCAGCAATCAAGAGCGATCACTCCCGCTTCCCGACCAAGCCTGATATTCAGTTCTGTACAAAGTACAAAACAGAATATGCTTACAAAGTAAATGAAGTGTTAAAAGGTTATGGCAATATTGCTTACTGAATACAAAAATAAGGTTATGCACAAATATAATTGCATTCATATTTCACGCAACATGCACTAAACTGTTCAAAAAAATTAGTCTTGATAATCCAATGTCAATACATACACACAAAAACAAGGCTATTGTGCAGAAAAAAAGTTCAATCTGGTACTACCAGAAGCTATTAACAGATAAGTTACATCTAGTGCACATAATCTATATACTCTCTTTTTTATATCTCAGTAAGTTTTCATCTTTCAACAACTAAAACACAACTTTGTGCAACTCATTCAGTAAAGCTACATTTTCTTATTAACTTATTGTTCATACTCTAAAAACTTTTTATCTTCAATAATCAATACTTCATAATACTCTGGAAAACATAAATACTACTATCTTCATGTTTTCTTAACTTACACAGTAAGACTTTATAGTATATTTCTCGCAGTTTTATTAAGACTTTTAATATATTTCTTACAGTTTGTTAAAAAACAATCTTTAAAAAAGCTCTACAATTTGATTTTACATATTGGTAAGCATTATGTAATATGAAATTGTATAATATATATAATGTAGTACCACTTGCTTGTTTTGGTTTTTCATACAGTTTTTTTTTTTTTTTTTTTTGAATATTCATTTTCAATATTATGTATAGTAAATACTTTTTTTAACCCATGAATAAAGAACACGTACATTTAAGAATCTTTTAAAAAAACCTACTGCCTCACCAATAACGGAATTACAAGACACACTATCAACTAATAAGTGTAATATTTAAAAACAGTTAATTCATCATCAAAAATCTTAACCTAAAAAATTGTATTTATAAAACTTTTTTATATTTTTTTGTTTTATATAAATATTTTTTTAATGATTGAGTTATCGATTTATTTATTTTATCATATGGATTATTTAGTTTAGAAAATGAGTTGCAGGCTTAAGATCAGGCCTTGGATTAGGATTATCATATTCAGACTGCTACTGATAACATGTAACCTAATACAATCTGCCTTATGTCCTACAGATATGTAAGATTCGCTTTTCTAGTCAAAACTAGGAGAAGTTAAACTACCCCATGTCTTAGGGTTCTTAGTTGAGTAAAGGCTAAAAATATTCATTTTTGGGTAGATGTTCATCCAGTTATTGTCTTGCAGAAGGCCTCCTAAGCAAAGATTTTAGGGTTGAACAGAAAATTTTTTGTTGACCAGCCTTGCACCATTTCTCAATATAATAGATTGGCATAGACGTAAACCTGTTTTCTGCCCGGGATTATGAACACTAGATCTTCTTGACTCACAGGTTGTTGCTGGTGTCTCCCTAGTAGTAGCTATGCGATTCTTCCTGTTATCTCTTAATGACAGCACAGCTCTCAAACTCAGCTTAATGGCCCTGATAGTAATTTTAATTTTAAAATTAAAATTACTATCAGTTGGCTGATAGTAAGATTTCCTGAGTTCTATGGTAGCTCTAAGAAAGGCTGAATCTCAAAAACTCTGTTGCTTGCTTAATAAACTTTGATATTCACATGTTTGTTCTCTAGAGAGTTGTTCCACAAGAAAAACTTGCTAGAGAGCAAACACCTTTTTATTATTGCCAGAAATCAATAGAAAAAGACCGATGCTGAGGTCCAGCAAAGAACATTTCCTATAATATATGTCTTGAATCAAATGGCCTCACCCTTTTTGCCTTTCCAAAGAAACAGGTTAATCTGTTGTTAGACATCCAAATTATTCTTGCTTTGGTTGCAAAAATTATTTCCTAATTGAAACCATCTACATCTTGTGGTCCAGATTACATTCCTGTCAGTCTTACAAAAGCATTCTCCAGAACTCTTAAAAGTGTTCTTTAGAACGTTTTTCTAAAAATACTCAACACATGCTAAATTGAATCTTAATTTCCTGCTGGAAAATGATACCTCTGGTTCTAATTTTTAAAAAACTCTATTATAACAAACTTTGAAATGAAAAAAATTACTACTATTAGCAAAGTCTTGGAATTAACAATCATTTTTCATTTCAAATTTAACAACTTACAATATGGATTTCAATCTTCTTTTCTATTGCTGACTTGCTAACGTAATGGTTAACAGAAAGATTCCATTGTGCATTAGATGGAAGCAGTGAGACAACGATTTAAGTCTGGAATGTTGGCCTTCTCTATAAGCTGGCTTTAAATAGTTTATCTGGAAATGTTTATAAGATTATTAAATTATATTGTTCTGAACACAGTATTAAAGTTGGACTGCTCTCCTCTATTTCTAATTACTTTTGGGATTCCATGAGCTTCCATCCATGGTCCTGTGTTGTTCCTCATTTCTATTAATGACCTTCCTAATAATCTTACATCTAAAGTTGCTATTTTCATTAGCAGGGCCCCAAATATAAGTGCTTCAGAGCCTGCATTTGGGTAATCCTAAAAAGGGGGCAAAAATATGTATTATAGGCTCGATAGAGTTTCTATAACAATTCAAAAACTACATGTTACACATGTTTTTATGATTATATAACATCACAAAACAAAACTTTACAATACTAAACAATATTATACATATACAAAAGTTCCACAAATAAATATTTATATGTGACATATATATATATATATATATATATATATATATATATATATATATATATATATATATATATATATATATATATCACGGCTGTTTCACTCAATATAAAAGCGAGCCTGACGTCACGAGTTTATCAAAAAAAAAAGTATTTCCGCATAAAAAGTATAAAAATTCATTAACTTTAAAATAATAGTATTTTTTTTCTATAAATGCTTTCATCTTCAAATAAAAAAAATATAAAAGATCTATCTTTCCTTGTTAAATAAACATTTACATTAAACGGAATAAAAATGAAAGCTGTAAAAATATTGTTAATAATTTGGCATCACTTTTCTGATTTTTGCGATTTTTACTCAAAACCTGTCTTAGGCCAACTAAGATTTGATAACATAGCTACATGGTCGATGGTTGAAATTTAGAACAGTTATTAATGAATGTCTGTTCTATCTAGATTTCCACAGACTTTGCAAGTTTTTATATAGAAAGTTAGTTTTTAATGCATTTATATTTTTGTTTTTATTCGTTTTGAATAAAAAACATAACATTTTTGAAAAGTCTGTGGATTTAGTAATACTTCAACCTTATATGAATAAGAAAATCAAAAAATTATTTTCTGTACCTCTAGCTATGTTATCAAATATGTTTTCAAACTTGGCATGTTTAGCGACATTTTTTTAGTTTTTTTTGCATAAATTCTTGTTTACATTTTAAAGCGGTGACGCAAACTCTGATCGTTACGCCCCCAACGATTATCGGATGCATTTTAAGAAAACAAACAAAACAAACGAGACACATTTTATAGAATAAATAACAAAGTTTCGCGGATTAATTTCTCTTGGATATTTGACTAATTTCAGATAAGTTGATTAATCCGATTTTATCTAGTGCATCTATTTGTCAATATTATTCTATTTAAGTTGTTTGTATTATAATTTTATTACTATATCAATAAAGACTATAAAGCAAAGTTTCGTGGATTATTTCCTCGTGGATATTCGACTAATCTCAGATAAGTTGCTTAATTCTTTTATTTTTAGTGTATTTATTTGTAAATATTATTTTATTTAATTTCTTTTATTATGCATGTTAGTAAAGAACATGTTACTGTAAAGTCCATGTTGCTTTATCCATCTGCGAATGAAGCACCTTGTTTAGTACCTGTATTGATGGTCAAGAATTTGATAACTTATATTGAAGAGGTTTTCAATAGTCTGCACGTTCGTGACCACTTCAATTCTGATGTCGGTTTTTGCGAAGAGGTATGGCTCCTTTTTGCTGGGGATAAGGGTAGGAAGTATATGAAATTCCATTTTGAAGTTGTCAATTCTAAATCATCAGGGTCTGTATATGATGTTCATTTATTTTGTATGTATCAGGATTCAGACTGTCGTGAGAATATTGCCTTAGTTCTCGGGCATTATGCCAACGACATTAAAAGAATTCAGTCGTCAGATTTTAAGCTAAAAGACAAAATAGTCAGGTTGTTCTTAGGTGGAGATTTTCATTTTATCGATGATGTTCTGGGACACCAGGGATCAGCTGCTAGCTTTCCTAGTTCTACAGACCTAGTTAAGTTGAATTCTCTAAGAAACCATGCTTCTATGCCTCACACACCTGCTAATTGTAACATCTTAAGGAGGACAATACAATCTCTGGAAAGTGCTTACAATGAGAACTTGTGTGAAGATAGACAAGGTGGAAACCTAAGAGCTCTAGGTAAGTTTCATAATTCAATTATTGCTCCTGTGATTTTCCCCATAATAACTTTAGATAATGTAGTGCCACCTGTTTTGCATATTATGTTAGGAGTTGTGTTAAAACTTTATAAGTTATTGTTGAAGGAGTGTAAGACTTTGGATTGTCAAGCTGTTTCGTCTTTGTCGCATAATGAGAATGTGAGAACGAATGAATTGTGGGCTGCTAAAAGCTTTGAATGTTCTAAAACAGCAGACTCTTTACGTTTATTAGGAAATCAATTTGTAGACGTTGCAAATCTACAGACTCGTTGGTTAGCTTTTGATAAAAATATTTCTGAATTGGAATGCATATTTCTAAACTCCTCCAATAAAAAAAAAACCTGTAAACAGCAAGAAAAGTGTGCTAGTATCAGGTGTTTAATTACTAAATATGATTGTAACATTGATTGGGTGCAGTGTGGTACGTGCCAAAAATTGTTCCATCAATTTTGTGAAATTATTGGTGGTTCGGAAAAGAATGTATTGTGTGATATAGAGAAGTATGAGTGTTTAGCATGTCAGGGTGAAGATTTAGAATGTCTTGACCTTTATATTTCTGAAAAAATTTCTTTTATACGCGCACAGCGCGAAGTTTTAGACGTTGAGTATATTCGATTGCAGATAGAGTGTGAAGACCTAGAAAAAATATCTATGAGTAGCATGGGGACTCATGAGAGGTCTCTTTATAAGGCCCTTGAAGATATGAAAGTTGAGCGACAAGCTTACCATGGTAATGTATTTGTAGGTAATCATTGTAAAATAGTATTAAGAAACCACTATAAACTTTGTAGTGTTATTAATGATGAAGCAATTAAAAATAGATTTGTACGTGTGTTTAGTGTTTTTAATAACTTGCAACCTATTCTTTTTAAGCAAAAATTTCTTTCTGATGCCGAAATTTCTGAGCTTCATCAATATATAAATTTATTTGCTATTGAGTTTCATGCTTGCTTTCCAAAAGAAAGTATCACGCGAAAAATGCATGAACTCATTTTCAATGTGCCACTATTTGTAAAACTGCATAAAACTATTGGGTTGCTGAGTGAAGAGGAGGGAGAGTGTTTGCATAATAGCGTAAATAAGGAATTAAGGCAGTTGCATTCAGTTAGAAATCAGGAGCAAAAGCTGCATCTAGTTTTAAAACGCTTTGAATTGCACAGCAAAGCTGATAGGAAGCTTCAAGCCTCTAAGGTGAGAAAGTGTGTTGTGTGTTCAGAGCGTGGCGAAAATTCATTTTATAGACAAGGTCTTTGTCTTGTTTGTGGTCATCAAATTTAGTTTAAATGTTTGAAAAGTTAAAAAAAAAATTAAACTTTTTACATCTAAGATAAATTATATAAGATCCTTAATTTACAAATAAAAGAATTCTATTCTGTTTTAATGCCTGTAATGTTTGTTCAAAATAATAATAATTTTTTATTACAATGATTTTATATATTAGGTAGATGCCCATTCTGTTCCTATTTTCAAAAGTTTATTATATCTATGCAATGCCTTTGCTCAGGTTAAAGAATGGAATAAAAGTCTAGCATCAAATGTATAGCTAACTATTTTAATTTGTGATCAGAGCAACTGGTATGTTTGTTGGATATGATTTTGTATGTTTATGTAGTTAATTCAAAAAACGTTTTATCCTTTGTTACGTAATATGTAACATTTTTTATATATATTAGATCTCCGTTCAATTTTTATCATCAAAAGTTAGTTCTACCTTCGCAGGACCTCTGCTCTACATACCTCCTCTCTGGTTAAAGAATGGAATATAAGTCTCATTTATCAAGTTGGTGTAAAAATTTAGCTTGATAAATTAAGAAGTTGTAAACTTTATTATCACAATTGCCAAGTTGACCAAATGTTCTTCTGGTTTTAAATGAATTATGTATGAGTCTAGTATCAACTGGGTGTTCAAAGATAGTTTACTGCTTGAAGAACTTATCAATGGACCAACTAATTATAAAACAGTTTTTAATGAAAATAAAAACGAATTATCAAAAGATTTAAATCAGCTATTTGTGTATATTTAAACACTTTATTTTTTGTGAGAAGAGATTATTGATACAAGTACCATAAAATAATTCTACTACCAAAAGCTAGGTTAATTCAAAACCTTTAACTCAATTTTGGTCATGAATTATTTTATTAGAATTGATGAGTTTTTATTTATTAACTACCTAACACCATATTATTAGAACTTTATTTTGTAATGTAATGATTTTATCAGCGTTCCAAAATAATTTTCTAAATCAAGAACTTCTATATTAAAAAAAGTACTCATTTAACAACTAATCCCCCCTTATAACGACGTTTTTCATAATTTTGCGAAAAATGTGGTTTGCTTTCACAATTCGATTAAGGCTGTTTTAGTTAACCTTAAATAATTAAGTAAAGTTTTTTTGTTTTCATTATTGTCAAACAATAAGTGTATTTGATAATAACTATTAGGAATATATTTTTCTAATTTTTTTTTGATAAAAAGTAACATCAAATTACAAAAATTTAGCCAAATTCAATATATGTCATATTTATTCTAAACTAAAAGAAGTTTTTCTACTAATGGATTAAATGTCATAAGGTAAAACATTTTATTGATGTCTTAATTGTTTTTACAAAACAAAATTACCTCTTATATTTCAAAAGTTATAAAAGTTTTAGTAACACCCCTTTAGTCAATATTTTCAAAAATTAACAAGAAGCCGTTAAGCTCGGTTTGAAACAGCCGTGATATATATATATATATATATATATATATATATATATATATATATATATATAATATATATATATATATATATATATATATATATATATATATATATATATATATATATATACATATATATATATATATATATATATATATATATATATATATATATATATATATATATATATATATATATATATATATATATATAGACACACACAATAATATAGTATTCTATATGTATTAATACCAATATGTTTTAATAAACTCCTAAAAATTTTAAAAAAAATTGTGAACTTAATATCATAGACTTTAGAACTTTTAAAATAGAACTCTTACACCTTAGAACTTAGTCTCTTACACCTTGGAACTAGAATTTCTAGAACTTATTCTTTTACACCTAAGAACAAAAACTCTTAGAACATAGGATTTTACTAATTTATATACTATGTTAATTATCTATAGAGCATTTAACCATTAAATACATTTACCTCAAAATTGTTTTTTACACTTTCATAGGCTGGATATAACGGGAAATTTATTTGAAAACTTTTACTAATTGCTTGAATAATTTGCTCAACTGAACTCTGATTTTCAACACCACAGTTTTGACTATAATTGTTAATAAAAGTAACAAATAATTGGTAGAAATCTTTTAATATACACTCCAGAGGCAAAATAAGAGCAGGATTATGAATTAAACAGGTACATTGCCTAAAAAAAAGTAAAACAACAGATGCAAAAATAGATATAGATATATATATATATATATATATATATATATATATATATATATATATATATATATATATATATATATATATATATATAGTATATATATATATATATATATATATATATATATATATATATATATATATATATATATATATATATATATATATATATATATATATATATATATATATATATATATATATATGTATATATATATATTATAAAAAATTATATTAAAAATTATATAAAAATTTCAAAAATATTAATCATTTTATAAAAAAACATTGATAAAAAAAAAATTATAATAAAAAAATCTTGTTAATTTCTCTATTAATCGTTTTTAGTGTAATGTAATTTTCTGTTCACTAAAATCTAAAATAAAAAATTAATTATAAAATGATTAATATTTTTGAAATTTTTATATAATTTCGCTTCGTTTGAGACCCAATATGACATACTTTTGAAAAACTTTTTTTTTTTATAATATTAGGGACCTATTTAATGTTTGAAGGTCGGCAGCAACCCCATAAAACAATTTTTATTCAAAAATTTTTTAAATCCAGAATTTTTTATTATATACAACATATTCAGAGGGTGCCAGCAGTCATTTATAAAAAAAGTTGTTTTTAGAACTATCCTAATATATATATATACATATATATATATATATATATATATATATATATATATATATATATATATATATATATATATATATATATATATATATATATATATATATATATATATATATATATATATAACCCTCGGAATTAGAGTCGGCATTTGGCAATGCCGACCTAACTGCTGACCTGAGATTTTTTGAGGTCAACAAAAAATTGTTGATCACATTTTTATGTTTTATGGTCAGATCTTTGTATCAAATAACTTTTGCTGACCTGATGCCGACTTTAAAAAGATTAAGGTCAGCAATAATTTATCCACCTCATTTTTTCGACTTCCGAGGGTTGTATATACATATATATATATATATATATATATATATATATATATATATATATATATATATATATATATATATATATATATATATATAAATATATTTATATATATATATATATATATATTTTGTAAATGCAATGCATTTTAGTGAAGCTGCACCGAGCAGTGTACACCTTAGGGATGAATAATAAGTTAAAAAGAGTTTAGCAGAGTGAGATAAAAGTACAAAAGGACAGATGTCCAGAGGAAAACAAAGAGCCTCAAAGTGGAAAAATATTAAAAACTGATATGAGTTAAGTGTAGTAAAAAGTAAATAAGAATAATAAACAACAGTCAAGGAAAGTCATTAGTTGTTGTGCTACTAAATTGTTGTTAGAGTCCAGCGTAAATGTGATTTGTAGATAGAATTGGTAATGGAGTGGAATTATTCGTTTTATAAGTAGTCACCATGTGGTTTGTATTCTTAGGGTGATAAACATTCATTATAGATGTAAGTGTCATGAACATCTCGAGTACAGTATGGATTCGTGCCCTATGGTGCAGCGTGAACGCATAAAGACCTCCAGCTTTCATCCGAAACTGGTATCCTAAAAGAATTTCCACTCTGGGTCTACACCAGGGTATCTTTTTAAAGGTATCCCATTGTGTTATCTTAAAAGGACTATTCTCAGAGTATCCAGTCAGGACGATTGCCACAGACTCCTGAATTGACACTGGGACCAGAGGACTCTTAGTGGAGTTCATTACAACTTGCAAACAGTAGTAAGTAGTTTTTTGACATGAGTGTCTATATTAGTTATCAATTATTATTGTCTTAATTAGTTATCCTAAGGTATTATCTTTAATTATCTTAAACTAAAGTCATCTTAAAAGTCAACTTAACCTTCAATGAAACATTAAAATTTCAACTTATCCTTTTTAAAGGGATCCCTAAGTGCTTCTAACATATGATCTCATATGAAAGAGCATAAAAAAAAAATATGTAAGTTTTTTTTCTTTTTCATTAAATTGTAATAATAAATGCATGCTAACAAAAAGCAATTGCCGAAATCACTGAAAAACAACTCCATTTTGATTTTATTTTTTCACCATTGAAACTCGATTGTTAGTCGTTAAAAATCACGTTAGTACGTCACAACAACTTTAGAATACCTACTTCGATTTTTAAGTAAAAAAAAAAAGTCGTGATTAAATAGTTAAGTTTTAATCAAGTTTTTTTAATTAGTTTTGCAAAAACAGTATAATATTCGGTTAAAAGACGTCGTTAAAAAGTTATTAAGTAATAGTTTTTAATAGTTTAGAACTTATAAAAAAGTCTTACAGGGCAAAAATCTTTTCGCGATTTTTTTTTTTTTTTTTTGGTTGTTTAATTACTTTTTTTTCTAGCTTAGCATTTTTTTTAGCAATTCTTAAAAGTAATGTTTTTATCATAAAAAACGTCACACAAAATTTATTATTCTGAATAGATAGATTTGCTCTTTCGCGTGGAGATTTTCTTTCAACGTTAAACATTTTTAAATTTAAATTACTTTAAATCTCTGCGTGGAAAATTTTTACTAGGTCATTAAAGCGAAAAGTTGAAAAGTTGGTTTTTATCTTTGTTTATCAAAACTTCATGTTTAAAATAAGGCTTAAAAACGTTAGAGCAAAAAAAATACTGACTTTTATTTGCATTTTTATACTGTTTGAAAAAAAAAACTAATAAAAAAGAATTAATTGTTATTATTATTAATTCTAATAATTATTAATTAATATATTATTAGTTAATTCTTTTTTATTAGTTTTTTTTTCAAACAGTATAAAAATGCTAATAAAAACCAGCAATTTTTTTTACTTTAACGTTTTCAAGCCTTATTTTAAACGTGAAGTATAATTCGATTTATTTAACCAAATTTTTTTTGTTTCATTTTTTATTGGAAAACTTGAAATAGAAAAATTGAATAAAAACATCAACCATTTAAATGAAAAACTTAATTATATTTAAACTTTTATTAGTCCTTTATTCAAGAAACAATAAATTATAAAAAACGTGGTATCTAATTTTTTATTAAGTTTTTGATGATGTTTTTTGATTTATTGACGATAATTCCCCCCCCCCCTCACGCACATCGGCGCAACCTATAAGAGAGAGGGGGGGAGAGAAAGAGCAAAAAAAAAAAAATTTTTTTTGCGATTAGATTTATTTTGCATTAATTCGAGCCCTGTCTTTTTTCAATTCAACCTTATCAATTTGAACCAAAAAAATATAGCAAAATAAACATAAATGTTAATTTAAGTAAAACATTTTACCATAATTATTTTTTTTATCAAGCAAAAATGAGAGTAGCCGTCACTTTTGAAACCATAAAAATTACTGAAATAAATTTATTTTTCTACTAAGGAAATATTTTAAATAAACTTTCATGTGTCTAAATCAATATTCATTTGTTAAAAACTGACTAAAAAGAGTTTAAAATTTGACTTCTATTCATTTTTGGCCGTGGAATTGCCCTTATAACACAAATATATAAATTAAAATTAAAAAAAAAATTTTAATATACAAATATATTTTCACAAAATGCTACAAAACTTATTCTTGTAAGTAATTGTGTTAGTTGAAAAAAAAACAACTTTACTTTTAAATTTAATTACCAACTAATAAGTTTGCAATAATGACATTTTGTCTACTTTGTTTATTTTGACGTACAAACGTTAGTTTTTTGAGGTAATAGAGTCAATAAACTTTGGACAAGACGCATTTTTTTTTAATCGAAGAAAAGCGTTTTTTTGAAAATTAAATTTGTTAGTGTGTGTTCATTATTACGTTTTAGAAAAAATAATATACATCAAACATTTTTTTTTTAATGCTTTTTTATATGAGATCATATCTTTATAGCACTTAGGGATCCCTTTAAAGCAAACTTCAAGATGCTTTTTAGATGTTTCACTGATTACTCATTTCCTGAAATCAACATGCCACTATTGTTGATCAAATGCTTGATTCCTCTATTGCAAAAGGATAGCCTTACATTTGCATTATTGATTAAAACTTTGGCTGTGTTTTTTCCCATTATTAATTCATTTATTAATTTAATCTGCGCATTATTAATTTATTTTCTATTTCCTAATGTGAGAGCTGACTTAACAATACTCAGTGTAGTTAAAGCAATTTTAAAATATTATAGCGTCTGTATGATATTTTGTTGACTACGACATATTTCTGTTAAATGATCAGATCTGTGAATTATGAAAAAACGAAAAAAACTAAAATTATAAATTTTGCAGTATGATAAAACATAAATGTTTATAGCAAAAAAACCCAGACCAAAAATTTTTTATTTTTTTTTTAAATCTTCTTAAAATCATATTCACTTATCTAAATTTTAATGACATTTTAAATAAATAGATTTTTTAGATGAAATGAACATAGTTTAACAATATGATTTGTTCTGATTGTTTATTGGCAATTTTTCTTAATTGTAAGCTCTTTCTTGGTCGGAATTCTAGTATTTTTTGCAAAAATTGATAGAAATATTGTGTTTTGACAACTATATATAGTTAATATACATCAGAACCGATTAGAAGTATCAATAGTAAATTAAGAAACTTTTACAAAAGATTTTAACTAAATTCAAGTAACGTCAATGAGCGGAATCTAAAGCGGAATCTAAATTGATCTAAAGACTCCTAAATGGTGTTCTTTAGATTCACTAATTCGGGTAGTAAAAAGGTTTTGAAAGTTTCTTTAAATATTAAAAAAACCTGAAGCAAAAAAATATATACATTTAAAGCTCTTTTTTGGACATAATGCGCTGATAAAACCATGCTAATTCCAAATAAAAGATTTTGAATAACTTGTAAATTGCCTTAACTACACCATGATAAGAGAATAATATATTTCTCAACACCCATAATATTCTTAATACCAGAGACATAATGCCAATCAGTACAAATGTCAACATCCTTAGATGCTGACCAGTGTCGTAACCTTTCACAAAAACTTTAAGCGATTGATACCGCCATGAGATCCATACACAATCTGCGTATTGACCTCATGAAGATATTAAGCACTGACAAGCAATGAACATTGTGTAATAATCATGAGATCAATATACAATGATGGAATAATTACATTATACATTATTATTGTATACTTTATTATTGAGTGATATTCATTTTTTAAGTACTTATATTTTTATTTATACACTACTACTATTTGTTATTAATGTCAATATTGTTATTACTATTGCTAGTTTTAGGATTGTTATTACTGTTGATGTTGTTATTATTTGTTATTATTATATTGCTAATATTTTTATCATAAACTTCATCATTGTTATATTATCTTATAGTTACTGCTATTGTTATATTGTTTCTGTTGTAATAGTCTTATTATTATCAATATCTTTACTTCTAAACTAATTTCTACTGCTATGTCTAAACTATGCAAAATTTGTGATAAAAATACTTGTGCTAATCATCTTTCACTTCACATGCAACCACTATCTAAGTTCAATAAGAAGTTCAATAACCTCTTCAAACTTCAATTGACAATAAATTACATCTCAATGAACTCCTAAATTACCCTAAGTAATTTAGGAGTTTCAAACATCAACTCCTAAAGTACACTCTTTTTGATTATTTTCCTTTTAAGTAACTTAATAATTACTTGTCAGCTAAATAACAACGACAATGATGATATGCACATAGTTGAAAATAACAACGACAATCATGATATGCACATAGTTGAAAATAACAACGACAATGATGATATGCGCATAGTTGAGAACCCAACCAATTGTAAATACATAGACATTTTAACTCTTCAAACATCAATAATAACTGTTTTTCTCTATTTCATTTAAACAACACTTCATTGGTTAAACATTTTGATGAAATAACTTCACTTTTATCTTTAATAATTTATGAATTTAGTATAATCGGAAAGTTGAAATCTGATTTACTTATGCATAAACCCCAATTCTTATAGCCTGTGTTTGTTGAAATCATTTTTCCTACAAAGTCTATTATCATAGTAGGCTGTGTTTATCACCATCCTAACATAAATATTAATGAATTTATGTTTCATATCTAGCTATTCTATTTAAAAAACTAACTGTTGAAAAAAATAAAATTATCTTTATAATGGGTGATTTTATGTAGATCTCATAAAAGCAAACTCAGATAATTTAATCTTAGAGTATTTAAACACCATTGCTCTAAACAACATTCTTCCTTTTATATCCTTACTGACATGAATTGCTAATCACTGAAGTCCTTTAATTGATAATATATTTTTTAGTTCAATTTCTACAGATATTTTTCCAGCAATCTAACTATTAGAATATCAGATCATTTGCCAAAGTTTCTAATTTATTCATCTTTGAAATAAAAATGAATTTTTATAAAAGCAATATTTTTCTTCAAAACTCCAAAAAACTTGATAGTGAAAAATTCAGGAATGATTGAAAATAAATTGTTTATACCAGTATCCTTCCATAAGTATTTAAAAACATCTTGACTCTATTTTTATTAAACCTACTGACAAAAATGAAATAATATCACTTTTTCTTTCTCTAAATGATGGCAAGGCTTCTGGTCAACATCATTCCAATCTTTATTCTAAAATTTCTTGGGATATTTCTTTAATACTGTTTAAACTATTTAATCTCTCATTTGCTATGGGTATATTTCCTAATATTTTAAAAACTGCATCTGTTAAATTAATCCATAAAAAGGACTCAAAACTCGACTGCAATAACTAAAGACCAATACCTTATTATCAAATATCAGCAAAATTCTGTAAAAACTAATGCATTCTTGTATCTACCAATTTCTTGATAGTTCTAAGTGTCTCTGTGGCCGCCAATTTGGATTTCGTTTAAAATATTCTACTTCCCATGCACTTATTAGCATTACTAAAATAATTTGTGGTGCGATTGATAGTGGTACTTTTGCTTGTGGCGTCTTTATTGATCTTCAAAAAACCTTTGATACATTTGACTACTAGATTTTATTCCAAAGATTGAATCACTATGGTATGATTGGTTTTCATTGTATTTGAAAAAACATACTAAGTTTGTTTTGATTTATGGGTTTCAATCTACAAGTTAAGTTATTAGGTATGGTGTTCCACAGGGTTCTGTTCTAGGGCCTTTACTATTTTTAATATATATTAACAATCTCACTATAAATATATACCTCACTATAAATAATTCAATTTTTCATCATTTCACTAACAACACCATTTTTCTATGCATAAATAAATAACTTGTGCAAGTTTGTAAATAAATTAATTTAGATCTCCATCATTGGTTAGTGTCATTGGTTAAATAACCATATTACTCTATCAATAAAACTGAATTTATTATTTTTCACCCTCCAAAAAAAAAGATTGATGATGATAATGTAAAAATTAAAATTAATGGTAAAAAAGACTAAATATATAAAATATCTTCGGGTGTTTCTTAATAAAAACCTATCAAGAATAAAAAACTCTCACTAATAGTCTGTAAAAACGAGTGGTAATTTTAAAATCAACCAATAAAAAATTTTTATGGGTTGATTTTAAAATTAACGCACGTTTTTATGGACTATTAGTAACGTTTTTCATAATGCTAAACTTTTTTATATGATAGGTTTTTATAAAGTTGTTTAAGCTCTTTAATAAGTTTTAAATAATATTTGAATAATAATTAAATTTGTTTCTTTAAATATTTTAAAATTCCAATTTTAAAATTAGAGTTATAAATAAAAAAATAAACCATCAGAAATCTCAGACATATTTTATGAAAACTTAAAATGGTGCAAAAAAAAAAAAAAAACTTTAAAATAATGATAAAATTTGAATAATAATGAGCCACAAAATAAAACTTAAATAAGAAAAACAAAAACAAAAAAACTACATCAAAATAGAATATCAAGAAAAACTCAAACCTTGAAGTAGAATTTACAGCCTTAGCAAGTTCATAAATATTCTTTTTTTGCGCTTCAGGCTCATTTTCAACTAAAGTATAATTGTTAAACAATCAAAAAAATTTATTGCCAAAGCAAACCTTATTTTTTTGAATACAAATAAAACAAATAATTCTTTATACAAAATCATTATATAAAATAATATAATGAAAAACTCATAGAGAAATTTATTTATTGCTTTCTAAAATATTTTATCCATACAAGGATTCAGTACGGTTGTCAAAAATGAGATATAAGCTCAATGCTTTGATGAAAGAAAATCCCAATAGGTGGCATTAAATATTCACCTAGTCAACATTAAAAAGAATGATTTTTATATATTTTATTTGCTTTTGGTTTTTTTTCAAGATGAAAGTCAAAATATTAATTGCTATTAGTTTCTAAAATATATTTGTATAATTTTAATGAAACAAGTATATATTGTTTATATATGAAAACATTTATGCAATGTATAGGTAGTAAGTGACCGGGGCCCTGGCCCTGGCTAAAAATGAGACTTTTTTTAAACCCAGCCCTGGTCCCAACCCCGGCTAAACTATATGATTTAGCAGGAGTTGATAGCCGAGGCTAAAAAAAAATTTATAATACTTTATATATTATAATTTTATGCTTTATATACTATAATTTTATATTTATATATTTTCAAACTCTAATTTACTTCCAACAAGATTGTAAGCAACCATTATTAAGTTGTGAGTTACTTTAAAATAGAGAATATGTAAAAATACTAGGAAATAGTTAACTGAAGGCTTGAAAAGTTGTAGGTTGTATAAAAAAGAAAAACACGATGAAAGAAGATGGCTAATAGTTATAAAGTTTTTTTTGATGTGCAAGGAAAAAAACTGGATTAATAAAAGTTTCTATAGCTTGAAGAGACATCCAGTAAAAGGATGCAACTTGTTGAATAAGAAAAAAAGCAAGAATGAGTTTTGGTTTATCGTAATAGAGATGATAGATTGTTTGAGCCATTGACCATGATTGTATTAGTAGAAAAAAGAAAGAAATGTAACCTTACAACAATGGGAGAGTGGCTCAAATTTGGCAGATAAAGCAGGTCTAATTTATTATTAATTTTTTTTATGTTAATTCCCCTTCACAAGACTGAAAATGCCACTACAGACGAGGAGGCTACTTAATTGTGGTTATAACCCTCTTTTAACTATATAACTCCAAAACAGGAACCTTGAAAACCAAGGCCGCTGTGCAGAGAAACAAGTTGAGCGAGGTACTACCAGGGACATGGTGGGGTTCGAACTCAGTATCTCTCACTTATGATGCAAATGCAGTATCTCTCACTTATGATGTCTACCACACGCACACCATGACTGTATTACATTTACAATGTGCTTTTAGACTTTGCCTGAGAGTAAGATGGTTGTTATTCATCAAAAAAGGAATATCAACATTATTGCGATATTTATTTGCAATAAAAAATTGAGTTTTGTTGTCTAACAAATATTGCAGATTTTAAGTCCAGAATTTAAATCCATAAGCCACAACACATTATACTATTACAGAGGAGAGATCAGATTAAAAATCAGCTGCTTGTTTTAAGCAATCAAAAAGTGAAGATTTTTTGTGAAGACAAGAGTATAAAGTTGAGTCTTCATCAAATAGAGCCACTTTAGATGTTAAATTTTCATGAAGATTGATATTGTACCATAAGATACTTTGTGATATCCTTAAAGTTACTTGAAATAAAGTAGAGTGTTGGCCTTCAAGAATAACTTTATTACTGCAGTTAGTTAGAAATAATTTAATAATCTCAAAACCTTTATAGTCTGGTCAAAATAGACATTTCAGTTTACAAAAATTTGCATAGAGCTGAAATTTGCTACAGACCTCAGGGACATTATTACAAATAAAATATTAAAAGCCCCCACCAATCCTACATCTGCAAAAATAGTTGTTAAAAGTCAAAGGTTCAAAAAAATGGTTTTTTATACTTTTCCGGTAAACAGTAAATTGTATCATTAAAAAAAAATTGGTCATGCAAAAATTTTAGATCATGAAATTACCTGCAAAAATTGTTATAAATTGTCAAAAAATTTTCTAAAAACTACTATTTCTGAGATGATACAAATCTTAAAATTGAAGAAGTCTTGTTCAACATAATCTGTATATTATATTTTAAATATATGTCAGTATTATTCTCTATATTTATATATATATATACATATATATATATATATATATATATATATATATATATATATATATATATATATATAT
This sequence comes from Hydra vulgaris, assembly GCF_022113875.1. Lineage (NCBI taxonomy): Eukaryota > Metazoa > Cnidaria > Hydrozoa > Anthoathecata > Hydridae > Hydra > Hydra vulgaris. The sequence continues at coordinate 27,445,321 of NC_061160.1, read as the reverse complement.
ATATATATATATATATATATATATATATATATATATTTCTTTTAGCTAAAACGATGATGATTTTAGTAACGATGTTACTTTAGCTAAAAGAAAACTATTTTACTTAAGATTCTAATAAACGCATTTTTTGCATATACCACGCTATTAGCAAAAAATTATTGAAAATTGTTTTAAGTATTTTAAACAGTTATTAACCATATTTTAGTAAATTTAATTTAAAATAATAATTAAAAATATTCTAAACAATTTTTATTCAATATTTACATTACATAATATATTTACATATACTATATCGCGTAATATTTGTAAAATAAACAAAATAGTTTTACACCTTGTGTTTGAATTAAAATCATAAGCATTTAATAAAAAAATTCAATAAACATTTAATAAACATAATAAATATAAGCATTTAATAAACTTATTTTCTATTATTTTAAATTTAAAATTTTGATTTAAATATTAGTAATCCTATTTATTTAACTTTTACTAAAGTTTATAATCTTTAAAGTGATTTTAAGGCGCCTTTTAAATTAAAAATAACTAAAGAGATAATTACAGTGAACATAATTTTAAAAATATTCTATTATTTTGATTAAAAACCATATTATATTTTTAAAAACATATATTTTAAAAAATATACTTTTTTAGTTATTAAGAATAATTAAAAAAATTACATTTGAATAAATAAATTACATTTACTATGGGTTATATTAAACAGACCTATATAAAACTTTTATTAAGTTATTTATTACTTTAAAAAGAATATTGAAAGGAAAAAAACTGTTTAAAAAAGTTTATACTTCGTTTTTTCGTTTTCCTCATGTAAACTAAAACAGCAAGCTAAAGATCAAAAGTTCATTCATTTAAAAATTAAACTTGAGTCATAGTTGCAAGGACTGATATTTTTTACTTTTGTTCATTTATTATCAAAAGCGGTTTTTTCTTAATTTTAGTGGTCGTCCATAAAGTATGTACGCTTTTTTTTTGTCTACCCCTCCCCCCCCCTTTCCCTGCATTTTGCAATACGCTTTTTTGAGTACCCTCCACCTCCCTAAAAATAACTACGCTTTTAACCTATTTATCTAACACTTCATGTCATTTTTTTAAATTTAGTATTTCCTTTCTTTTATAATTGACCCACTGCCCTCTCATCTTATATACACCATTTGCAAAACTTCTCTTCTCCTTTGAGCGTACATACTTAAGTTTAAAAAATCTTGCAAAATAATACTAGTTAATTATTTTTCATAACAAGGTTCATAAAAAAACCGTTTTAAAGAAAAATTATATTTAAAAAAAATAATAAACAAAAATTATAACAAATTAATACTCTTAAATTTTGTTTTAACAAATTAAAATTATAAGAACCTAATTTTAATTAAATGTAATTTATTTTAGAACGGCTAAACAAAAAATAAAACCCCCTAAAACTTAGCATTATGTTGTTGTTTTAATTCAAGATCATAAGAAACTTTTTTTTTCTGCAGATAATAAAATGCACTATCAAAGCGACAAAAGTTTTTTTCCTTTTACCTTGAATAACTTTTTTTGCAGGTGTGGAATTGATGGGGATTTTTTATAATTTATTTTTAACAATGTCCCAAACGTCTGTACCAATTTTCAGCTCTATGCAAATTATTGCAAACCTACCACTATTATTTTGACTATTTTGACCAGACTATTATATAAAGAAACTAATAACAGAGTGAAGATTTATCATAGGATAGTTGGAGAGGTCAAAGCGTTTTCTAGAGTTTTAAAAAATTGGAACCATCAAACCTCGGAATTAGAAAAAAAGAAGTTAGCAATAATTTGCCGACATCAATGTTTTTGAGGTCGACATCAGGTCGGCAAAAAATTATTTGACACAAAGGTCTGACCATAAAACATAGAAACAAGGTCAGCAATTTTTTGCCGACCTCAAACACTTTCAGGTCGTCAGTTAGGTCAGCATTTCCAAATGCCAACTCTAATTCCGAGGGTTGAACCATTAAATGTTATATAATTAAAAAGATTAAATTTTAGGCTTACTTTAGTTAATGACATTGTTGAAGACTAGCCAAAAGTCTCTAGAACCTAACATCTGATATAAGATAAAAGAATAATTAAAATGAAAATAACATCAGACAGGACCTTTTAGCATTGGCTTCTTGAAATAATAAAAAGACATTTGCTCTTAAAAGAAATGTTTTTTTAAAAAAGATGAAATAAATGATTAATAAACTGTATATTTCTATTCCATATTTTTCAATATGGAGCAATATTCAATATGGTAAAAAATATATAGTAGAATTAGGTTTGACTTAAAATTGAAGAGTAGGAATAAAAGCTTCTAAACTTTTATTCCAGAAGGAATAAAAGTTTCTGAAATGTAAACATTTATGTTTGCTATTTATTTAGGTTATTTAGGATATTTAGGTGCTCTCAAAAGTCTTTATGGTTTTATCACCGCGGGAGATTATTTAACTAGAAGTTCACGCCACCTTCCTTACCAATGTTGCTAATCGGGCTAGAGCCAATATTAAACCTCGGACCTCTGGGTTCAAAGCCAGAACTTTAACCACTGCGCCACAGCTACTCAAAGTAATTTAGATACTGGTATACAATATCCTTTCATATTTATATAAACTTTAGTATTTACATGATGTAGTATTTGCCAAAAGAGAAGATGATAAATGATGATAATGATGATGATGATGATGATGATGATGATGATGATGATGATGATGATGATGATGATGATGATGATAATGATGATGATGATAATGATGATGATGATGATGATGATGATGATGATGATGATGATGATGATGATGATGATGATGATGATGATGATGATGATGATGATGATGATCATGTGGATGTGCGGTAATGCAACTAAAATGTTCTGTATCGCAACACGCTTGTTCGGTAAAGCATCTCTTGTTCGTTATTGCAACTTTTTTGTTCGCTATTGCAACTCCGTGTTCGGTTTTGTAACTTGAATAATTTTGTTTTTTTATTAAGTTGTTACGTCGTCAGCCGGCTCAAAATAATTTTCGTTCAAAGTTAATTGGGCAGACAAAAATTTGTTTGGTGAGTGAAGTAAAAAATTGATATTAAAACAAAATTGTATTTTTGAGAAGTAAATTTATGGAAATCTAATATATATCAGTAGCCTATATAATTATACATGTGTTTAAAGTTTTGAAATTTTTTTATTTAATTTTTATTTACAAATTTTACACGAAAAAAGCTATTAACTAAAAAGTGTACAGATATTTTTGAGTACAATCAATTTTGAAGTTTATCCAACTTTACAAATCAATTTGTGATATACCTAAAAGGTATAAGCTGGCTTGAATCAAAGTAATTTATATTGATTTCTACTCAACAATTGAGTAAAAGTTCATTTAAACCACTCTGATACTAGATAGCTAGAATCTAAGTTATGGAAGTAAACTTCTACTTAAAATTTCACCTTAAACATTACAAATTTAACCAGCTTATAATAATGTTATTAATAATATACTATTATTTATTTCTTAAGTATATAATTGTTTAGTATTTGTTTACAATATTAAAATATTTTATTCATAAAGATTATTTTTAGATTAGATTTTGTCCTTTTTACTCAAGACAAAATTTAATCTAGAGATGGCTATTTTAAAGAACTCTATTGACAAAGTTTAGATGCGGAACTTGTTATTTGCAAGTAATTTTTAAATAAGAATTTAGTAATTTTCTTTTTTTTATTTACGAATATAGTGTTAAAATTATAGATGGTATATTTTTAAACAGTAATCATATAATTTCAAAGATTTTAATTTATATTTACAACAGCTATGTTGTCTACTTCTTAAATATAAAGATTTTGTTTAAAAAAATTAAATTTTTCTCTTGTATTATTATGTGTATTTTTTATGTGTATTCTCTTGTATTATTATGTGTATTTAAGTAATATATCTGGCGAAAACTTTTAATCATACTCATACATTAGTTTCTTTAAAAGGTAATGATGCTTATTTTAAAATTAAAAGACATTCAATATTTTTACCATATTTATAATAGTTTAGTTTAAATGTTACTATTTTATTTGGCAAGTTTAATCAAAACTATCTATTAAAGTTAGTTTAAAAATTATTAAAGTTTCTCAAACATCTTCCTGACCGCTGAATTAATTTCAAACAAATGTGCAGTTCAGTTAAGTTTCAAATGTTAAAGCAACTTTATTTTTTTCTTTATAATATAATTTCAAGAGTAACTTTTAAAACCTGATGAAGAAGATAAATGTCGTTATTCTTGTAACATATTTCATATCTTTTTCAAAGTTGCTTTCACAAATGTTTAAACATTCAATTAGGGATTGTCTATATATTTTGCAATGCAAAGTTTATTTTAAAAAAAAAAGTAGATAATATTTAATTCTTTTACATGACAAAACTTTTAGAAAAAAACTTTTGATCTCTTATGTTTTGTTTATTAGTGAAATTTAGCGTTGCATAATTTATGGACAATCCCTATTCAATTCCACTTTAAAATCAAAGAAATTCACTAGTTTTTTATATTCACTATACTTTAATTTTTGCTTATATATTATAATATTCACTATACTTTAATTTTTGCTTTTTCTATTCTTTAATTTTAGAAATTCATGGAAAACCCGATTATTTTACCTAGCTTTTAAATTATTAATTAGTTTTTAGACTTGTCCTAAAAGTTAGTTAAAATTACGATACTTACAGCAACTATAATTTTATTGTAGTGAAAATTCGCACAATCAAACAAAATGTACTATGCAAAAGTTAAAAAAAAAACTTGAAATAAAGAGATAATTGAGTTTTTTATCCTGGGGAAAATAAAAAAACTAAATTGTGCTCTTTAAAGTACTTTTTAATGTTCTGTGATTGTTATAGAGTTCAAATTTTTAAAGTTACTTATAAATCTATTTGTTTTTAGATGTTTTTAAGCTTCTGGATCATACTTTTAAAATACCTCACTCTATTGATGTCAACATCTGAAGCCTTACAACAGCATACCTTTCAATAATATCTCACTCAATATTACATCATGTGTAAAAATGCGCATTTGAATACAATTAAAATGTGTCATTTCTCAGAAAAATTTAAAAGTGCTTATTTAAATTTTTCTAAAAATGGCATGTTATTTATTAATGCTTTGATTCAGACATTGAAGATTTGTTATCAAAACAACATTTAAAGTTTAAAAATCAATCATCTTCAACAATTACAACACAAACTAATTTTCGTGGTTTTAAAAACTATATCAGTTTGATCCTGTATATTTGTACAAAGATATCATGAGGTTTTATTGTTAGTTTTGCTCTTATTGCATATATATTTTTATGTATATAATAGTCATAATTTGTATTTAATTAATATTCATAATATTTAGGTATAAATTCATAATTTATATATATAAATTTTTTATATATTATATGAAAAATTTATCTATATATCATGGATGCGGAATCCCTAAAAAGGACAGCGGAGTTAAAGGACACAAAAAGATTACTTCTTTCTAGTTTTTGGTATCCAGTAGCTTTAAAGATATAAAAAGGCCTAAGGGCTACTAATGGGGAAAAAAATCAAGACTTATACATTAGTAGAACAATAATTTTTGAGCCCGAAGTCCAAGGTATAAAGGTGGCATAGACTCCAGGACTTCACGCTTAAAAGCAAGAGTCCTTTTGAAGGACTTTTTGTTTCATAGGAGCCCTTTTAGGACTCTGCATCCCTGGTGTATATATATATATATATATATATATATATATATATATATATATATATATATATATATATATATATATATATATATATATATATATATATATATATATATATATATATATATATATATATATATATATATATATATATATATATATATATATATATATATATATATATAAAATGCATAAACTTGTATATATTTATACAAGTTTACTAAACTTTTATAGCATTTTACTAAACTTATGTATGTATTGTATTTTACTAAACTTATGTATGTATTGTATTAAATATATCTTCACATTTAGTGTTTGTTCCAGCAATAAAGTCATATATGAAAAATTTAAAAAGCTTCATCAACTTACAACAACAGACTCTAGATTCCAATATTAGACTAAATTTAGACCTAAAAGGTTGTGACAAAACCCTGAAGATTTAATCAAAAAAAAAATGTGTTTTGAGTTTATAAATATTGTAAATATGTTACTATTGAAAAAGTTTATTAAATTGCATTTGCATGCATTTAATTGTATATACTAGTTTAAAAAAGTTTGTTATATATTAGTTAGATTACTGATTTAAAACAAAGTTGGTTGATTTTTTTAATTGAATTTTTTTTACAATATAAAAAATCAATTAAGTGTAACGAACTATTAAAACTTATCAAAATATTAAATTGAAATTTCTCATGCAATCTACAATTGAAGGATTGTCAGCTTTAAGTTGAATGTTATTTGCATTTAAAATTATGTTTTTTAAAGGAGATATTTATATATACATGCATATATATATATATATACATGCATATATATATATATATATATATATATATATATATATATATATATATATATATATATATATATATATATATATATATATACATTTTAAAAAATTGCTCTATTATTAGGTCCAGGAATTTTAAAAGGAAGACTAAATTAAATTTACTTGGAAGCATACAAAAGATTCTCGTAATATGCTTCGTATCATTAGGTGTGGTACCGTTAAAAATCTGTCAGTTAAACAACAAATAGTTTTGAAAAAAAACAAGAGTATGACGAAATGGGTCTAAAATTTAAAATTGAGTGGAAACAAATCTGTATATATAGCTTGTGTTTTAAAATCCAAGTTTTTTTTTTTTTAAATATTATTCAAGTATTTATACACTCGTAAGTTTTTATTTTTCACGCTTAAAAGATAAAATTGTTTTAGGGTAAATGCCAATGTGTGGTATTTTATGGGTGTAATTTTGTAGTTGTTTTTTTTTACGCAAATTTATTTTGCTCTATTATCGTGCTCCGATGACTAATAGCCAATTATTTTAATTGCAAACTTAAAACTTATGGAAGCAATGAATCATTATGATAAAACAAGGATACTGACAAAATATTACTGCTTCATTGGTCTATAATTTGCAATAACCCAAAATTTTTAAAACGTTTGATATCTTGCTTTGTCTTTCCCTATCTATAAAAACTATGGATATTCTTTTAATTTTTTAGACTTTGTGAGATGGCCGTTGAAAGTGCATAAATATTTTGTAATCTATTTGATTCCAGATAGCGCCGTTTTAATGTTTAATGTATAAAGAAAAGCGCATCAACTTTTATAAAAACAAAAAACGTTCGTCTCAAGATGATAAGATCATTAAATAAATAATCTTATTTCTAGTACAACTTAACCCTGTTTAAACTGGGTCTTGTAGGTCAAAATTATATAGCGTGCCCAAAAAAAATTCCATTCTAATAAATCCATTATTGAATTTATTTTTGGATAAAAATACACTTAGCTCTAATACCTTCTTTGACACAATTACACTTTTAAGGCACTTTTTCCAAGTAATAATACTCAATTCTAAATAACATTATTCAATTGTTAAAACTGTAAATAAACAGCTTTTATTTTACATGGTAAAAATTGTTGTTTTAAAGTATGGATTTTAAATAAATTTTAAATTTTTTCTTAAGCTTAAGGTGGTCCTTCACAGCAAAGGCAAACTTTTGATAGAAAAAGATTTTTGATTTATATTTTTCTTTAAAAATCTTGTTCTTTAAACTATTTTAAAGAATCAACTTAAAAATAATGACTTGATTACCCAGTTATTTAAAATAAGAGTGAAAAAACTAGCAATTTTTGTGATCAAAATATTTATCATATCAAGCTGAAAATTGGTTTATATACTAATGAGGTATATTAATCCAGATAAGTGAAGCATTTTTTATTATTTATAATATATAAAAGGTTACAAAATTTAAAACAAACAGAAAAAATTGCTGAACATTCGTCCAGCATTTTTTCTCATAAAAAAGTACTTCCCTTATTTTGTTTTAAATATCCTTCAATCAACCGAATCCTTTTTAATTATGTAAAAAATCGCAAAAAAAAGTTAAATCAAAGTTTAAACGAGTTTAAAGTTAATCATATTTTAAAGATTTGTATTCGAGGCAAAACTTAGTTTTGAGGAAACGAGAAATATATAAAACAAAAGAATAAAACCATAATAAAAAGTTCATATAAACATATTAAAACCTTCCAGATATATATTTTAAGTTTTTTCTTTATCAATTTCTTTATTACCTTTGTCTAACTAAGTCTTTCTTTATCATCTTTATCTAACTAAGCCTTTTTAATTGTTTTTAGCTATTTTTCTCTCTTTTTAACACGTTCAGTGGACTATTGAAAAGACCGTTTGATAGCTTCTTTATTTTTATCATTAAGTTTCAAAGACGTTACATATCCTGGTAGTTTTTAATTGTTTTTAGCTATTTTTCTCTCTTTTTAACACGTTCAGTGGACTATTGAAAAGACCGTTTGATAGCTTCTTTATTTTTATCATTAAGTTTCAAAGACGTTACATATCCTGGTAGTTAAAGTTTATTAAGTACAAATAAAATTCCATTAGGACCTTCATAAAATTCAATCTCAGACGAATACAAATCTTTAAAATCGAATACAAATCTTTAAAATATGATTAACTTTAAACTCGTTTAAGCTTTGATCTAACTTTTTTTTGCGATTTTTTACATAATTAAAAAGGATTCGGTTGATTGAAGGATATTTAAAACAAAATAAGGGAAGTACTTTTTTATGAGAAAAAATGCTGGACGAATGTTCAGCAATTTTTTCTGTTTGTTTTAAATTTTGTAACCTTTTATATATTATAAATAATAAAAAATGCTTCACTTATCTGGATTAATATACCTCATTAGGAAACATAAAAACGCCACGATGATATGAAAAATGTCAAAATTTAGAAATGTGGATTTCTTTATTTTATAGCTTGATTTGAAGAAAATGAATAAAAAAAACATACCCGAATGTCATTTTTATGATCCCCATGCATAAACCCTCTTTTTCGATGCATTCGGTAATGCAACGCATTTTTTATAACGGCTCTTATATTTAAAGTTTTTGCTCAAAATTTTTTTTAGAAATAACATATCTAAAAAGTTTAGATCTTTCTTATTGGTAATACTGAAAAAAAATTTAAAAAATACTGAGCGGCACGGCAATAATCTAAAATCCTGTGAGCCGATGACCTTGTTGCAATAACAAACAGAGAACCATATACTAATGATGATGATGATGATAATGATGATGATGATGATGATGATGATGATGATGATGATGATGATGATGATGATGATGATGATGATGATGATGATGATGATGATGATGATGATCATATTGATCATAATGACGTTTATATATGCATATATATACAAAATATAACATGAGTTTTTAATAAAAAAAATAAACTTTAGGATATATAAATGCTTCTGCAGGCTTAGTCACAAACCTGGCCCAGACTATATTTTATAAAACCCGGACCTGGCCCCGGCCCTGGTCAAATATCAACCCCGGTCGTTTACAATGCATAGGTATACTTTTATGTATAACTTTTTTTATTATACGACTTTTTATAATTTATTTGGATATGGCGTTTACTTCATACACAGAATATCCTTAGTTAAAATCCAACTGCTGTCTATATTTTTAATTATTTTTCTTTTATATACAGCTGGTCATATATTTGCTTTGTAACCATTTATCTTTTCTTTACTGTATATAAAAAATCTTTTTGTTTTATGTTTTTAAATGATATTCATCTCTTCACATTCAGATTTCTCATACCATTTAAGCTTTTAAGTGTATTTTCTAAGTAAGGTGCACACACAATTTGTGACATATACATAGTATATGTGACATATACATAGTTTTTAAGGTTTAATTAGGCCATCTCAGACGCAGATCCAGACAATTTAGTAAGGGGAGCAAGAGTTTTTTTTGAGTTCTATTTGTCATGGTAGAGATTAATGTGTAACTAATAATGTGCTCAGGTAATTAGCGAAGACTGTGTGTCATAAATATATATGGCAAGATAAAAAAAATTCAAAAATGTATAAATGGTCAGGGGCAGATTTGAAGTCTTGCAATCAAAATTGACAACAGTGCACCAAACCATGAAGATATCGTAGATATATGGTTAGGAGAAAAATAAAAGATTTTATAAAACTCTTATAAGGTGTGAGTTTTTGGAAAAGGTTCCCATGTTAATTTGTTTTGATCTTAAAGTAACTTTTTTTTTTTAAGCTTTATTTTTCTACCATTTACTCAAATATATTGAAATAGATTAGGAATAATTATCGAAATGATCAATGTAGTATAGAAATGGTCAGTTAGTTGAAAACCCATATTTACGGGTCCAAAAAGTTAAGACAGCTAACAATTGCTCAGCTGTCTACAATTATATAGTAAAATTTTTAATATTAATATTTAAGCATTTTTAATTTAACATTTAAGAGTTTTCTGGTGGAATAGTTCACCATTCACCTTTATATAAGATTTTTTTTTTTTCGTAACAGATAATATTTGGAAATATATTCCAAAGTTTAGGACCATAGTGGGATAATGCTTGATTACCAAAACAACTATTGCATTTAGTTTCCATTAACTTTAGTGTTCTTTCTGACATTGAGAAATAAACTAAATTCCATAATGACGTTGGTGCTTCCAGATTAATAGATTTGCGTATTATTGAAAGGACCTTGAAATAGATGCTTTCTCTAATTTTCAGCCAATGCAAATTGTTAAATTCCTGGCTACTTATATGATTTGCTATTCTAGCTTTAAATACTAGTCTTACTGCACAATTTTGAACAAACTACAATTTTCTAATAGTGTCTTTTCAATTCCAAAGTAGAGGGAATTGCAATAATCTAGTGTGCAAATATTAGTGAACATACCGTGATGCACAATATATATATATATATATATATATATATATATATATATATATATATATATATATATATATATATATATATATATATATATATATATATATATATATATATATATATAATATGTATATATATATATATACATATATATATATATATATATGCATATATATATATATATATATATATATATGTATATATATATACCCATATAGTGTAGCTTTAAGAGCATTTTAATGTAAAAAAAGTCTCTTATGACTACAATTTTAATTACCTCGTCTCTTAAGCTGTTTTTGATTGTCATCGAAATGTCAAAGCAATTAATTTATGCGGAAGTACATTAAATTTAATTGTTTTTTAAAAAATTTTTAAAAAACCGCAATTATAACGACTAGAAAGTTTTTTTTTAATTAGTGGTGTTTTTGTTATTGATTTAATAAAAAACATTTTTAAAACATGCGTAAATGTTGCTACATCGACTATCTTATAGCCTGACTCGCAACGGAGTGCTGCTACATCGACTGACAAATAGCCTGACTCGCAACGGAGTGCTGCTACATCGACTGACAAATAGCCTGACTCGCAACGGAGTGCTGCTACATCGACTGACAAGTAGCCTATCTCGCAAGGGAATGCTGCTACATCGACTGACAAATAGCCTGACTCGCAAGGGAGTGCTGCTACAACGACTGACAAATAGCCTGACTTGCAAGAGAGTGCTGCTACATCGACTGAGGGTTTGGTTTGGCCAGGCAGTCTATCAATTAAAAAAAAAAATTTAATTTTTAAAACTTTTTCTGGTCTGGTTTATTAACGCGCTCTTTAAAACTACAGTTTATGGGAAACATTTTTTGATGCCACGCAAGAGACATGCAAGAGTATATATATATATATATATATATATATAATATATATATATATATATATATATATATATATATATATATATATATATATATATATATATATATATATATATATATATATATATATATATATATATATATATATATATATATATATATATATATGTCTCAAAAGAACAGAAATTTTATAAAAATTTCATGTTTACAATTTAAATAAAACTTTCTTCCTCACTTGCACTATGTTCTAAATCTGATATTGTTACTGCAGCTAGATAAAAGTTTAACTTTCAGCAACGATTCTTGCTATGCTGAGTATTCCAGATGCCACTAAATTAAACTTATAACTATTGAGCATTAAAAGTTTTTTAAATTTTGCTAATTTTTTTTTTTTTTTTTTTTCAATTTTAAATTTTAATCACAAAATTATTTGAATATGAGAATTTTATGAGACTAAAACTCTTTTGTTCAAATAGATTTCTTTTAAAATAAAATTCCTAATAACAACTTGCGTATTTATAAAAAATGTTTGATCTTGATATCACTTTATATTATAATATTCTATTCAAGATTTCTTGCTAAAATAATTTTTAGTTAACAGCTTATATTATGTATTAACAACATATAAAATATGTGAGTGTTGGAGTATATTAAGTACATATGCGAGTTTTTGAGTATATTAATTAAATTTAATAGTTGATTAACTAAGTTACCATAGTAACTTAATTGGTAGTTTTGATTTAGTTTAAAGGTAAATTTATTGTGATGAACATTCAGTAAATCAAAATAAATATAACTTTAAAATAAAATTAACTTCATGTGAAGTTTTGAAGCAATTTAAATTCAAAAGCACTTTATGTTAAATTAGCATCTCTGTGCCAAAGAGCAAATGATTAGTTAAAGGATAAATTGAGCATGACATAATTTAAAGGATAAATTGAGCATGACATAATTTATGACCCCATATAAAAAAAACTTAAACAAAAACATTACTTTTAAGCATGGCCAATAAATATGCTAAATTAGAAAAGAAAAAAAAAACTATAAAAAAAAAACAAAAAAAAAACAAATCACAAAAATATTTTTGTTAAGAAAAAACTAATTGCAAAGGTGAGAAAAGCAATCGCGATTTACAATCACGATACACCTAATAAAGAAAAAGGTATAGAAAATGTCTATCTGGGATAGACTTTCAAAAACCCATATTTTTACATGTCTGGTCAGCTAGTATATATAAAACTATTTTTTTTAATCATTAAGTTTACCATAGTTATCTCTTTTATTTAAAACACACCTTAAAGCACTGCGAAAATTATTAACCTTTAGTAAAAGTTGAATGAACAGAATTGCTAATATTGAAATTAAAATCAAAATTAAAATAATAATAAATATAGTTCAAACCTTATAATTCTTTTAATTTAAAAGTGTTTCAATTAAAGGTTTAAAGCTAATAATTTTTCACATAATGTTAGTGTAGCATTTAGAATGTTTGAGGCACGACTGATAGTTCGTTATTAGATGCGGGTTGAAATCCTACAAAAAAAAATTTTTTTTTTAATGTTTTATTTGCTTTGTAGACAATAAATTAGTAGACATTAAAAAATATCAAATTTTTCAAATTTTTAAATAGTTAAGTTTCAAAGTAATCAAGCTTGGATTAACTAACTTCAAAACTTCAATCTTTTCTGAATTCTATGAAGTGAAACACTTTTAAATTAAAAAAAAATTACATTAATTTTATACTTTTATTTTTTCTGGTTTATCTTTTATTTATTTTATCATTCATCAAGACTTTTAGCATTTTAATTTATTTTTTTTAGTTTTTTTATTAGTTTTAACTTTTCTTTTTTGTTTATGGGATATTCATTGTTAATTTTAATTAATAGAGCAAAGTTTATTCTAAAAATATTTTTTTAGAAGGCATTTTAGGACTGATATTCAGACAAACATTTCACAGAAATAATTGATTTTTTTTAAAACATAAGTGATTTTGGGAATAAAATTTGAACAAAAAAACATCTTGACCTTGATGACAAAACAGTACGCTATTCGTTACTTTTTAACAATACATAGCACTATTGTTATGTAACTCATTTTGCAGTTTTTAATATTTTAAGTCAATAAGTAATAATAATGATAAAAAAATTTTTTGAAAGCTGAGAGCTGCACGAGTTTATGGCTCCAACTCTAACAAAATTTAGCTGCTTTGCAGCTCCACGGCTCTAGCTACAGTTGCCTCTAGACACGCTTTCACAACTTGTTTCAAGTATATATAATCATTTTGGGACTTTTACAGTAATACAAACAGGGAACATGTCTTTATTTAAAAAATTAAAAAAACATACCATTATCAAGAAAAATCTTTAGCTCTTTACAGCAATCACTTGACATAACAATGAAGATTATAACTTTTTTTGTTTGCTTTTTTTTATAAATTTGAATATATTAATAACAAAATTTCTAAATGTGAATATATATATATATATATATATATATATATTATATATATATAATAAATGTGAATATATATATATATATATATATATATATATATATATATATATATATATATATATATATATACATGTATACACAGATGCAGAGTCCCAAAAACTCTGGCTTTATTTCTCTACTATCAAGTCTGTAGTGTCCAGAAGCTCTAAACATGTTTGTTGACATATGTTCTGCTATAAGAAAAATATTCATGAGATTTAATGACTTAAAACTTATTGTTTGTAAGCATGGAGTGCTGGACTCCCGAAGTCCTTGCCACCATTATACATAAGGACTCTGGGTTCAAAAAATAACTGTTTCTCTAACCTAAAAGTCTTTTTTCCTATTAGTAGTCTATAAACTTATTTATTTTTTAGCGCGCCTGGATACCAAAAACTAGGATGAAGTAATCTTTTTGTGACTTTCAAATCCAGAGTCCTTTTTGGGATTCCGCATCCCTGTATGTATGTACATAAAAAAACATTCAAGGAATACAACTATATTGATTAAATGTTTTGGTTTTGGCAGGCAACTATTAATTTAAAATAAAATATTTTCTTATGTTTTTAAACTTTTTTCGGACATTATTAATTATGAGATGAATTTTTTTTTTATGTATACATTCTTAATTTAAAAACAAAATCAAATAAATTTAACTATTTTCGTTTATCATACAAATGATTTATTTAGTTCTTTTATTAATATTTGCAGTATATAAACACACCACACACGCACAAATCATATATATATATATATATATATATATATATATATATATATATATATATATATATATATATATATATATATATATATATATATATATATATATATATATATATATATATATATATATATATATATATATATATATATATATATATATATATATATATATATATATATATATATATATATATATATATATATATATATATATATATATATATATATGATTTGTGATATATATATATATATATATGATAGTCATAATAATAAATATTATTTATATTTATATATACATATATATATATATATATATATATATATATATATATATATATATATATATATATATATATATATATATATATATATATATATATATATATATATATATATGTATATATATATATATATATATATATATATATATATATATATATATATATATATATATATATATATATATATATATATATATATGTAAATAGTCATAATAATAAATATTATTTATATTCTAAAGATATTTTAAATTTTTAGTTATTATTATAATTATCTAACATTCTTTTTTTAAATTATAAATTTAATTTCTAAAGAGTTATAGTATAATTGAATAGATAGTTATAACAAACTGAAAATTTAAAATAGATAAAAGAATAAAGTAATTAAAATAAATCTCTGTTTTGGAAAAATACTTTATGATGATAACAGGTGTCAATCACAATTTTAGAACTGTTTTTCAGAACTAACATGTTTTATGTCTGTAATTATTTCAACTTTTCTTCTAAATACCGCCGTTTTCAATACAGGGGCGCAACAAACCGATATTATTTTTGTGGGCGCATGATCTTTACATTTTTGTCCCAATATTGGGGTAATTCATATTTTATCGATTTTTAAAATTGAACTCTCACCTTGATTTAGAAAAAATACCATTCATATAAAAATAAGTTTGAGCTTGTGTTTATTATTTTTTGGTGGGTTCTCACCCACCCGGATAAAATTGACCCTAGATTTGGGAACAAAAATGCTTGGTGTTTTAAAGTTGGCATAGACAAAAAACTAAAACTAAATTCTGATATTTTTACTTGTTTGCTTGAGAACTATATCATTAATGTGCATGTTACCCACGTGCCTCATAAAAAGCTGAGCAAACAAAATACTGATGCTGATAAATTGGCCGATCTAAAATTCAATATACGAATCGTATACTGAATGTTTCCACTCAATTAGATTGGTCAGTTTATCAGCATAGGTATAAATGTAGATTGTGGGTCTCAATGAATTAAAACCCAAAATCTACAAAAACGGTTGGCTGTAGTGAGCAATCTGAAATGAGAAACAGGACCTATTGTGAGGTGACACTCCATGCCTTATTGCTCTAATAATTCTGTATCTGTAGGGCTGATGAGATCAAAGATCCTTTTTGTGTGGTAAAACAATTAGTGGTTCACCTAAAGTTATTTTTTCAAAGTTTTATTTGCAACCAGATCTGTAACCGTATCCAGCAGTTTTCCTAACTAGCCAATGTTCAAATAAAATAGTTATAATTCTTATATATACAACAATTATATAGAAACGTCATTTGAGGCAGGTATTTTTAAAACTGATATTAGTGATCACTTCCCAATATACGTTAAAATAAATCCTTTCAAAGCCCCATCTAACGGGGATCCCAAAGTTATAACTCTAAAAAAACGCAATCTATCAGAAGTTAATAAGAATAATCTTTCCGAAAAACTAAAGGAAGAGACGTGGAATCAAGTTTTTAATTGTGATAATACAAATAAAGCATTTAATATTTTCTTAAACACATTTCTTGACATTTATAACGAAACGTGCCCGTATGAATTCAAAATAACTAAAAAAAAATAATATTAATCCTTGGATGGATAAAACTCTTATAAAATGTTCAAGAAATAAACAAAAACTTAACAATAAGTTTTTAAAAAACATAACTGAAGTTAATGAAAAAAGTTACAAAAAATATAAACGCTTTTACGAAAATCTTCTCAAGAAAGCTAAAAAAACATTTTATAGTAAAGAAATTACAAAAAACAAATTCGATGTGAAAAAAACATGGGATTTAATTAACGATATAATGGGAAGAAAGAAAATAAATACGGCTATACTACCTCAAAGAATAAATATCAATAAAACTGATATCTATTGTCCAATACAAATCTCGAATGAGTTAAATAAATATTTTACAAACATTGGTCCTAACCTTGCTAAAAAAATCTTAACTACACCAAATTCTTTTCAAAAATATCTTAAACCTTTAAATGGTACGATAGTGCAAGATCGCGAATTTTCTCATGAAGAGAGTGAAATCGCTTATGAAATTGAGTATGAAAAAAAGAATAAATCACCTGGTTTCGATGATATTTTTAGTAATATAGTTATTTCAAACAAAAAATACATCTCAAAACCTTTGTTCCATATTATAAAACTTTCAATAAAAGAAGGAATTTTTCCTAAAACATTCAAGTTGGCAAAAGTATGTCCAATTTACAAAAACAATGATCAATCTGAAATATCTAATTATAGACCTGTATCAGTACTTTCTATATTTTCAAAAAAATTTGAACGTGTAATTTAAAATAGAATCTATAACCATTTTAATGAAAATAATTTATTTTACACAAAACAGTTTGGTTTTCGGAAAAACCATTCAACAGAACACGCAATAATTGAAATAGTAGACCAAATTACTAAAGGATTTGAAAATAATAGCTTCACTTTAGGATTATTGACCTATCAAAAGCATATGATACGGTTGATCGTCTAATTCTTTTGGAAAAAATAAAACACTACGGAGTGATAAATAAAACCTATGATTGGTTAAAAAGTTATCTCACTCAGAGAAAACAATATGCTATTAGTAAGGAATCAGGTCAATTTAATATTTTGTGTGGAGTTCCACAAGGGTCAATTTTTGGTCCATTGCTTTTCTTGATTTATGTAAATGATTTTAATAATGCATCAGCTAAGCTTAACTCAATAATGTTTGCTGACGACACAAATCTCTTCCTTTCAAACTGTGACATTAATCAACTGTATTCTGACATGAACTCTGAACTAATGAATGTAGATGAATGGTGTAAGGCAAATAAACTTTCACTCAATGTAGATAAAACAAAATATACTTTATTTCATAAAAAATCACAAGATGAAAAACTTCCTTTAAAATTACCTGATTTGATTTTAAATGATGCACTACTTAGTAAAAATGGTTTAATAAAATTCTTTGGAATTCTTATTGATGAAAATTTGTTATGGCTTCCCCATATTAATTATATTCAATCAAAAATTAGTAAAACAATTGGTCTGATGTACCGTATTTGTCCATATGTAACATTAGAATATCATACGGAATATCATACCGCGGACCAAAACTATGGAACACTTTTTAAAAAACAAAAAGTTTAAATACTGTAAAATCATTAAATTCCTTTAAGTTTATAATAAAAAATGAAATTTTTAAATTAAATAAATAGTTTTCTTGATTTTTCGAAATGAAAAACGAGTTCCATTATTCTTAGTTTTTTTACTTGTTAATTGGCTCTTATTTTGATATTTAACAGAGTTGCCGATATATTTAAATGAATATTGATAAAACTATATGATGTTATTTACTTTCTTGATTTAATGGAAATATTTATGCAAACTTTAACCTTTTTATTATATTGGAGATATTTAATTTTTTTTTAACTTGTAAAGCCCACCTGGGGGCTCTATGAAAAGATTGTGGTGACTTTAGTCATCCGTATCTTCTTTGAGCCCATGCCTGTTTATTATAAATTCACTTTTTTTGTATGTAAACGTTTCTTTGTAATTAAAATATCACTTTAAATATCACTGCTAAATTAAAATATCACTTTTTACACCTAAGTTTATGTTTTAAGTTTTATTATGATTTACCAATGGTAAAGCACAACAGTTTTACTTATGGTGATAAAAGATTTGAAAATAAGATAAAATATCTATAAATGTTGTTTAAATGTAACTTTTTTTGTGTTTTGCTTTGTTACTTTTTGTTCTTTTTTTATATTTATTTTTTTGCTCTTAGTCACTCTCCTCGATTTATTCTTTATATTTTACTTTATATAAGAGAGGTTGTAAGAGATCCAACGCGTTAAAGAGTTTAAGATCGTTAAAAAGATCTTATGGACGAGTTGTATTAAAATAAGTACAGGTATAAAATAATCTAAGTTAAATCGTGACCAACTTTTTAAACAACACTTCAATTTTGACAAACATCTATTTCCAAGATTTTCTGATCTGTTGTATAAAAATGTCCGTTGTTTATATCGGAAAGGGGGAGGTGTTCTGAAATGTTTTGATCACTGTATCGATATTAAAACAGTTTTTGGTATCAAAACGTTTCGTAAATATCTGGTAAATATGTTGTTGTTGTTATTGCTGTTGCCTCCTTAATGCCGCCGTTATCAATATCGGGGCGCAGATGACCGATACTATTCTTGCAGGTGTGTGATCCTTAAAGTCTTGTCTATACATTAGAGTGATTCATATTTTATCAATTTTTTTAATACCGAACTCCTATTTTGACGTAAAAGTCAATTACTTATGTAAAAATAAGTTTGAGCTAAAAAAAAATTATTTTTTTATTACTTTTAAAGTGAATAAAAATGTTAGGTGTTTCGCTGGAACCTTAAAGTTTATTCAGTAAATTTTTTTAATTATTTTAAATGGTATTTATTGGCTTGAATTTATAGCAGTCGTCACTAGACGATTAGAGTTCTGGCTTTAGAACTGAAGTTCCGTAATTCAAAACCGGCTTTAGCCGTATATGCAAATTATGTCAAACGCTCCGCCGCATTTCATATATATATATATATATATATATATATATATATATATATATATATATATATATATATATATATATATATATATATATATATATATATATATATATATATATATGCTTACCATACGTCTCGTTTTGACCAGGATTATCCCAGTTTTATGCGATTTGTCCCAGTGTCCTAACCGTTTTCGTTTTGTCCCGTTTCCGGAAAAAAATGAATTTTTTGTTTTTGTTTCAATTTTTGAAAAAAAAAAATTTTTTTTGAAAAAAATTTGAAAAAAAAAATTTTTTTTAGTTGTTGAAAGAAACATGCTAGAAAGACAAACGTTTATAAAAAGTATATCTCGTATAAAAACAGTGAACATTTTTTTCCTCATATTTCTTATGCTAGATTTAAGAAGTAATAAAAAATAATTTTTGTGTTATTTCTTTTAGATCCCTTCAGCAGCTGAGCAATGGAGCTCTTCCTTTTTTATATAAAGACTTTAAGCGCCATGTTTTTTGAAGCGCAAAAAAAAAAAAATTCTCCTCCTCCTATCTCTCTGGTCATTTGTTTCAGCATTTTGCAACAATCTCCTCTTCCCCCCCCCCCCTCCCCTAGACACACACACAAATACGCCGATACCTTTTTTCTAAACAACGCCCCGCCGCAACCCTGCTTGTCCCGGTTTACAATTTCAAAATTATGGTAAGCCTATATATATATATATATATATATATATATATATATATATATATATATATATATATATATATATATATATATATATATATATATATATATATATATATATATATATATATATATATATATATATATATATATATATATATATATATATATATATATATATATATATATATAAAAGAAAAACACGATATTTATCAATCTTAACATGTTTCGTAGTTTCGTAGTAGTAATGAGCAGTTTGTTTATTTGAAGATGGATTTTACCATTTAATACGAGTGCTTTTTTAATTTTCAATTTGTTTTTGTTAAATTGTTATCAGAGACATCCTGAATGGCGGACACTATTTTATAACGAATTTTATAAATAAATGAAAAACAAACAACATCAACAACAACAACAACAACCACAAAAAATGGAAAGAAAGAAAAAGAAAAGGTTTATTAGTTTTTAAGAAAAATAAATAAAAGAAAAAGAAAAAGAGTGTAAACAAAAGAAAAAGAAAAAACTAAAAAAGAAAAAAGCATAAACAAAGAAATAAAAACAAAATCAAACAAATAAACAAAACGTAAGAAAGAGAAAAGAAGCAAGACAATAAAAAATCAAATTTAAAAGAAAAAACATTTGAAAATGGAAAGTAATTAAAAAGAATTAAAATAAAATATTAAAATCATCAATCTCCGTTTTTAAAGAAACGTAAAAAAATAATTTTAAAAATAATTTTTATTAATTTATCGGGGACGATACTTGTTTTGCTGAGTATTATGATAAGATTTCTTTTTTTATTTGAATATTCTCATTTAGTATGAACTCTCTACACTTTTCGTGACTAAATGTGTTTGCGTTGCAAAAAAAAAAATATTTATTGTTATTTTTTTTATTAAAGAAATATTTATTGTACTATTATTGTTTTTATTATGATTATTGATAGTATGATTATTATATTTATTAAATCATTGTTACTTGTTTTTGCATGGTATTCGGTAAATTAAAAATACCATCCCGCCTAATCATTGTTATATTGAGAGATTTATAAAAAGATGACGGTATGGTTTATACTTTATAAAAAGAACGTGATGAAATCCCGCATCGTGTTTATTATTAAATGATTTTATAATAATCTTAAAGTCTTCTTTTATCTTTTTAAGAAGACTTAACGATTTTATAAAATTCGATTTTATATTAACGATTTTATAAAATAACGATTTTATAAGCCTTCTTCTAAAATGATAAAAAGGCTTAATGAAATTGCTACAACGAAATATCTTATTAAAAAGAAAATATTGCATGAAATGTTTAAGATCCATCTAATGATAAAATTTTATCATTAGATAATAAATTGTTTACAATTTAGCATTTTATTATCAATTAAATGGTATTATTTTTACGCTATATTCATTACTTTACAATTGATTTGTATACAAACGAAATTGTTCCTTTGTGATTGCCACACGAAGGTTGATGATGATGAGGACATTGATATAGTAGAGCTAAATAATGAGTTATATCCTCATTTACAAGATTGTTATGTAATATATGCGGTAAAATACCAAAGAGCAACCGTGGCGCAGTGGAAGCGCACTTGCCTCAGAAACAAAGGATCCGTGGTTCAAACCCCACCTCTGGGCTAGTTTAGCGACATCGTTTGGGAAGGAGGCGTGAACTTCCTATTAAATGCTCATTCGCGGTGCTCTGTGATAAGACCGTAAGGACTTCTTAGAGTACCTAAAATAAAAAAAATAAAAAAAAAAATAAAGGTTTTCTCTCGTTTGATGAAACCAGAAATCAATCCAGAAGTAACCTGAAGCTCCTGACAATCATCTTGAAAGTAAACAGTGTTTACAAAATTTTAATAGATATTTCAGAAACATTGAGCACTGCGAGGTTTGTGACAAATTTAATGAAAATTTTAAACTGTTCAAAATACTCTTATAGTGGTCCCAGCGAACACGGGGACGTATAAAAAACGTACAATGAACGTTCAGACGGAATATTTGTTATGCAATGAGCGAGTTTTTGCAATCATAGAATTTATAGGGTTTTAACGATAAAAATTTAAAGTATGAAAACATATTTCAAATTACAGATCTATAAAATATCAAAAACTGTTGTCGTGGTTTAGTTTTTCACGGTCACCGACGTCTTTTCTAGTGAAAGGCAGTGCTAAGAAAATATTAAAATTTCATAATATATTATTATGGAGTTTTTTTTACATAATTTAAATATTGGCTGACTTACTTACTAATTTTTCACATGTCTTGTGTAAGATCTTGCATCAACTTCCTGTTTGTTTGAAAACCATGTGTTTTTCAAGAGAAGAAAAGAATTAAATTTCTTTAAACTTAACAAATCTCATTATAAATAATAATTAAAGTAAGTATTAGTAATAAAGTAATCTGAATAATTGGTAGCAAAAACGAGAGTTTTAATAATTTTTATTCGTAGACTAGTACTAATAGGCACTGAATCCCACTGATAGTATATGTGAGTAACAAAGGTCCAGCGGTCAGCATTAATCTGTCAATTACAAGTTCTTCTTTCAATGTTTTTACAGTTTGAGACATTAATAGCATCGAAATTGAGACGTGTAAAGAGCGAGTTATATTTGATTGGACTATGTGATTTATAACCACCTTCATGGTTGAAACAGCTGCTCACGAACAAGCCTACAATGTTTTTACCATTACCTGAAACAACTTAAGTCAGTCAGAAATGCTAGTCACGCAACGGTTGATGAAGTGTTGTTGCTTCGGATCAGGGGTGCCATTTTGTGATTGATAGACTTGAAGATTTACATGGCAGCTGGTTGTAGTTAAAGAAGACCAAGGGACGTTTATCAGAATCTCAAAAACAGCGAGAGTTAACATTTTCCAACAATTTGGACAAACTCTTTAACATTGCGCACATTTAAGCATTCCAGATGATGATTTTTAGATTAAGGAAGATGTAGACTTCCTCCTAGACCAACAGAAAAAACATAAATTAGCCTTCTCTCGTTGTACTGCCTTTTCTTTTTGTCTTTGGATAACACGTTCTTGCTTCTTAGCTAATAATTGCTAATAAACAAATTTCACCTGCTATTGTTTCAAATGCGGCCGCGCTAGGTTTTGATCCATGTTTGCTTCCTCTTTCACAAACTACCATATAATCGGTTCAAAAGAAAGTCAGAAAACAACTTGCCAAATCAATAATGGACAGTTTTGTGCCAGATTATCCATTGGTGTTACATTGGGACGGAAAATTTTCCCGAAGTAGGTATCGGACAAGTTGATTGCTTACCAATGCTGGTATTCGGTGACGGTGCCAATAAACTACTTGTTGTGCCAAAATTGGCAGCTGAAACAGCACATAATGAAGTTAAGGCTGTTTATAATCTGTTGCAGGTTTAAGTTGTCTTATAAAGTACAGGCAATGAGTTTTTACTCCACAGCTGTGAATACAGGACATTTGGGTGGTATTTATGTACTTCTTTAACAAATGATAGGCAGAGAACTAATATGGTTAGCATGTCGTCATCACATAATGGACCTTAGCTTTGGACCTTTAAGTTCTCCAGACATACCCATCACACACAATTATTATTGTGGATTGGGAATACAGGCAGAGACTGAAAACTTTTGTGAAGTAACTGTTGGCTTTCTAGTTGAAATGACACAATTGCAGATTCGAAATGATTACAGAAAACTTATTTAGCTAACATTATTTATCATTGGTTATCCACCAGCAACAATCCACTGGCGAGCTCCAGGACCTGTTCACCATATGCATTGGATAGAAAAGCTTATATACAGCATAAAAATCTTTCTCTTCCAGGAAAACTAGATATTTTGGTTTGTGCAGTTCAGAGCCCTTCTGCATACAAAAATGTGGAAAGCAGCATCATTTGCAGCTGATGCGCCAGGTAATGATCTTGCATTCTGGAAAGATCTCAGAAAATATCAAGCCAACGATTATGAGATTTAGAAGCAAAATGTATTCACATTTTCGTCTTGGACTATATTAAATCTTGAATTTTAGTCATTATCACTTACGCATATTACATGTATTTGCTTTGACAATAATATCAGGCTGATATGTTTAACAGCTCATTCGTCCAACATACTTCAACTGTTAGATGTAGTGTATATTGTCACATTAAACGAATTTGTTGCAAATTACTTACTGAATTTTATGCAGCTACAATTTCAACAACTTAAAAAAAGAAAGTCTCATTCAACTACAAGCAAAACGTTTTTGCTCCGGTTCAAAATTTAACAACAAAACCTTCTGCTCAAACGTATCAAATGTTGCTACACTTCACAGAAAGACTCGAGGGCAATTTGAAAAATGTTTTACTGCGCGATTATGTTGAAACAAAAAAAAAACTCAAGATTTCTAGACAATGGCACCAAGAGGTAAACTTAACTTTTAAAAAGATTCGGTTTAATTTTTTTTTTAATTAATTTAGCTTAATTTTCTTAATATTTAAATAAATTTTTAAAAAAATTGTTTTGAAAGCTAACTTTTTTTTAATTAACAAAGTGATTCAAGAAAACCTAATAGCTTTATCACAGAACAATGTAAAGGAGCATTAAATCAGAAAGTTCACGCCTTCTTCTCAATGCAACTAAGGCATAGAACAAACAAACTCATAAAAAAAAAAAGCCGATAATTTAAAACAAATCCGATTGGTTGTTAGTGGCAAACCGAAAATTTTTTTACTTAATAGTATTTAATTTATGTGAACAAAGAATTCGAATTGAATGTAAATTATTTATAAAATTTTCCGCCTCTGTTTTTTAATTGTTTACGCCTTATGAATTTAATAATTTATTATTTCAAATAATGATACTAAATACCGAAAACAGTTTTTTAAATGGGGCTAAAAGTTATGATTTTTTATGCAAAAACGACTTAGAAAAATTAACACTACCATAGGTTATCTAAATCTAAAGTGACATTATTGTTTCACATACTCATTTAGGTGTGGTATTGAAAATAGTAACTTCAATTTTTATAAAAAAATGGTTTTTCATTGATAGTTTTCTAAAATATTCCAAAATACCAATACGTGCTTTTATGAAAAAATCAATATCATAGACTTATCAATAACCAAGCCCCAAGTTAAAAATTGCATCTTTTCTAAATAAAACTATGCTTGACAATTTGTAATATCCGCATTACTTTTACCAGATTATAATAGCGGTTAAAATAATCTTTCCATACATACCAAATATGTCAAATATGTCATACTTTTTGATGAAGAAACTTACATATATTGTAATTGAAAAAACATATAATTTTGTTCGGAAAAACGTGTACCAGGCCTTAGTCGCATTAAATTCCTTACCATTGCCGATTACATGGCCAGAACCGGTGAACCTCCTCGTTTTGAACCGCAAGTCTGACCGCTGCGCCATGGATATATTTTATTTTTTCAAGAATGAATAATAAATAAAAGCTTTTTTTATCTACATTTGTGTTAGAACCTCAAAAATTATCAAGCCACATAAAATAATTGGGTCCTTACTGAGCCCTTACATAAAATGATCGGGTCATCTAGTCACACGCAATAATATTTTGTTGCAATTAAGTATTGAAATTTTTGTGTTTTTTACTTTAAATTGTTATTTGTTTATGATTCACTTTTATTTTAAACATTATACAGAAAGAGAGAAAAACTGTTCCGATTCGTTGAATTTGAATTGAAATAAAAACAAGATTAGGAAAGTAAAAATTCGTGACCAGATTATTATAAACTACATACATATAATGTCAAATTAAAATAAATACTCATTAGTCTTAAAAAAAGTAGTTTAAAAAATATTAAAAAAAAAATAATTTTTTTAATAAGTAAAATTTTTTTATTACAATAATGCCATTTAAATAAAATATGCCATACTTTTTACAATTGAAAAATATAGTTGAGCTGCATTTTATTTAAAGCTTGGTTATTTGTGCTTTTCAAGAATGATATCTTACTGAATTTATTATTAAGCGAGTATGAATTAATCGTCTTGAATTTAATCACTGAGACAAAAATATAAACATCTTCCTCTCTTGCAAATGTTTTAATTTTCGTTGTATTAAAAACTTATATCAATATATATTTAAATATAAATATATATAAATTTTGAAAATGTCAGAAGCTTCAACTGGATTACTAAATGAGAGTAAAAACAAAAGTAATAAATACGAAGGATCTGCATGGTCTCAACATTGGAAGCTTATTTTGACAGGAGTTGGTGTTGTTTTCCTAATAGCTTTAGGAGTTATTTTTGGTGTTATTTTAAACACTGATCGTGAAAATAAGCTAAAAAATTCGAAAAGAGAAGAACTTTTTCCATATTCAAATATTCGTTTACCTCTAAATGTAATACCAGAAAGATACAAAATTTACTTACACCCTAACATCACAGATAACAAATTTGGTTTTACTGGAACTGTTAGAATACTTATAAATATCACTGAAGAAACTGACTCCGTATTATTGCATATAAAAGATTTAAATATCTCTGAAGTGAAATGCTATCATGGTTCATCAGCTATGTCAAAGCATAAAGGGCCAGAAGATTCACAACAAGTTCCTGTAAAAGATCACTTAATAAGTGTGGAACATGAGTTTTTAATGATTCGAATGAAAGAACAGCATGAATTAGAAGTTGGAAAACAGTACACTCTTTTCATACGATTTAATGGTAGATTGTCAAATGGGCTAGAAGGGTTTTACAAAAGTTCTTATACTACTAGTAAAGGTGAAAAAAGGTATTCATATTTTAATATTTATATACTTATTTATAATAGTTAAGTAAATATTAAGTTGATAAATTGTATTAGTTATGGTTTTGTTGGTTTTTTCAATTAAACTGGTTTCAGCTAATAAAATGGTCTTACAATATTATTTTACATTATATTATAACTTAACAAATGTATGCACCTTTTTTTAAAAAAGAACTTTTAAAAAATGTTTACGTCATTTTGTTATTAAATTAAAAATCCAATTCTTATTGTAAACAAAAATTGATAGCTAGTTAATATTTTTTGTGTATATGTTCTGCTCATTTTTTTTTTTTTTTTTTTTTTTGTACAGCACTTTGAAAACTGAACAGCACTTTTTATAGCAAATACTTACATTTTAACCTTTTTTTTATTGCTGTAAAAAATATTTACTACATCATCATCACCTATGTGTCCAATCCTGTGCTTTTGTGCAGTATAATGTAAATTTTAGTACTTTGTGTGGGCTCTTTAAACTTTGAGAACAGGCATATCAGGATGTTAACTATGAATGAATTTGATACAGTGTTTTGATGAAATTGGGAATTTGTCAAAAAATTTCTCTCACACCATCATGCAAAAAATTGTGTCATCAAAAGAAATGTTTTAAAAATAAAAAATAAACACAAGCTCGTAAATTTCATATTGCAAATTTATTGCAAGTTCAATTTTATAATTAATATTAACTTTCTTTATACATAAATTGCATAGCAAAATAAAGTTACAATTACTGTCTCAGCAAAAATTACAACAAATGTTGTTTCATTACAAAAGAATTACAAAAGATCGCAAGTGATTGCATGCTAAAACAAAGAATACCAATAATTATTTTTTTATGCATAGTGATAAAATGTTAATATGACTATGGTTCATTGAAATATTTAAATTTGTTTTTATGTTTTAAATTTAAGCAGTGAATCTAGTTTTCTTGTTTTTTAAATTTTGAGTACCAGTTTGTTGCAATAAAAAAACATTCTTGTTATTAAAGTAAAGAAATCTATTTTCTTCAATAAATAAATTTCTAAAACCAGTTTGTTAAAATCAAAAAACATTTATTTAACTTATTAAACTTTTCAGCCAAAAAGGGCGAAACTTTTAAAAAAATTTGTGGGTTTAAACAATTTTGTGGGTTTAAACAGCATTTGTGAGTGTTAAACAAAACAAGTTTGTAATTTTTCATGCTAGGAACGATCGCTCTCAAATACTGACCACAGAAATAATATTTAGTTGCAAAAAACTGGCCAGGTTTTTTAGTCGTTTTGAGAATATTTAAGTTTATGTATATGTCCGTAAAACAAAATATTTTTTTTTACAGACATATATGGATATATACATAAACTTGAATAATGTCAAAACATCTTGGTGGAGAAGAATAAAAAGAATATTTGCAAACACTAAAAACCAAATTTATGAACAAACTAGTTACATTGGTTCAAAAAATATGTTTACTAAGTGAAATTATTTTCAAGAGTATTCTGTTAAAATGTTTTAAAATTCTGCAAGGTTTGTTAAGTTTTGAGATCTCTAGCAATTGTTTTAAAAATATATTATCAAACAATCTATTACTATAATGTTATGGCTCATTCTCGGAGCCACATCTGCAAAGCCATAAATCTTTTAAACTATTATTATTTGTTTACAAAAATAAATGTTTTAAAATATATATTTTTTAAACTGTTAAAATTTTGAAAGTTTATTATAAATTATAGATTTTATTATTATATTATTATTTTTTTATTTAAAAAATATGTATTTTTATGTAAATGTAATTTTGTGTATCTGTTTTTATTCTAATATAATCTTTTAAAGTAATTTATATGATTTATTTTGTAAACAAAGACTTTCAACAATAATTGTGTTTTCAATGAAGTTATTAATAATTATCAAAGTTAATAAAACTAGTTATGAAATAAACAAAAAAAAAAAGTTTCTGGTTACTAAACACAAACATGTATACAAAGTAACTCGCAGGTGAACAAACACCGCACCTGAAGTCACAACATAACACAAATATATATATAGAAAGTTATAAGATATAAAGAAAAGTTTTTAGATATTGGTTTACTAACTCTAATTATTTTTGCTTCAGTTGTCTTACAAACTCGTTATACTTTTTTCTGCTTTAAATACTAGTTAAAATTAAAGAGCCCACTCACTAAACATCATCAGCAATATCGTGAAGCAGTTTCGCTTCCCTGTCATAAAGTATTAACCTTTTTATTTAAATCTAACCTTTTTATTTAATTTCCCTGTCATAAAGTGTTAACCTTTTTATTTAATTTCTATCTAGTTAATTTAATTTCTACAGTAACTCAATGATTTAGTTATTTCATTTGTTTATCTTACCAAGAAGAATTGTTTCAAATATGATAAACTTTTCAAACTACGCGAAGCATAAAATAATTGTTCAAAAAAATTAACTTTTTGATTTATAAAATAATTTAGCCTAAATAAAAACTAGCGTTAGTTATGTTAGAATCTTTTAGACTTTTTGGGGCCGGGGGCTATTTTTATTTTGGAGGCTTTTTTTTATGTGCCACAGTGTAAAAATAACTAAAAAAAGGTTTTCTTGACTATTTTTGGGCCCCTAATATTGCGGGGCCTGGGGCCATAGCCCCCTCTAACCCCAAATCCTCCTTAATCTTGCAATGGAAATACGACATGAGCAATCGTAAGATGTTACTTTATACAAAAAATGTCGCTTAATTTTATTAAAAAATTATAAAAGAGGGATATTTCGAAAATATTTGTTCTAAACGTAATTTATTTTGCTAATAAATAAGTTTTTTTGTGTTAAAAGATATTTTATTTTCCTAGTTTATATATTTTTTTTGTAATTGTCTCTCATTGGTCCAGTTAATCTTTTTTGCGCTTTTTTTTTTTTTGAAATGTTCTCAAAACGACTAAAAGACCTGGCCAGTTTTTCGCAACTAAATATTATTTCTGTGGTCAGTAATCAAGAGCGATTGCTCCCACTTCCTGACCAAGCCTGTATTACGATATTTCTTTTAATATTTGTTTTTACCTAACATGGTACTTAAAAAGTAAAAGTAAAAATGCAAATTTAAACCACTTTAATTATTTATAGAAAACTATTTAAAATTTCATGCTGATGATAATTAGGTGTTATTTTTAAAGAGTATTGTAAAAAGCTATAAAACCACAAAAACAACTTTGCTGTTGTTTTGACAATATAAAGAGTCTTTTTTTTTTAAGTTATTTTTGTTGTTTTATCGCATTTTTTCAATACTCTTTAAAAATATTTTTTAATTTTATTTACATGTTTTTTTATTATTTACACATTAAATTTATATTTTATTAAGTTTAAGTAGGGTTGTTTCTACACCTAGCGTGGTTCGACACTTATCGTAGGTTATAAATACTAACATAAATTTTGGAATAAGTAGTAATTATTATTTTTTTATATTTTATTTATCAACAACATTGTCATGCACTTCTATTACAATACATAGAAACCGCAATACATAGTTACTTATATGAACTCAATGGGTTTATTACATCATCCTATGAAAATACTTTTTTTTAAGTACCAGCTGTTAAAAGCGCTGCAAATAAAATAAGGTAATTTAAGAAGATAACATAAATTTTTATTTCTAAATTGATTTAATAAGGTAAATAAAACATGAATCATTATTAATATTATTAAAGCCACTCATCATTATAGTATCAATGTATTTTTTTTGAATATACAATAAGTATGAACTAAAAAAAATGTCATTCCATATATATCGCATGTCCAATAAATAATCAATTTATTTCTTTTTTACTACAAAAATAAATATAATTTCACTTAGATTCTTTTACAATGGCAAGACAAAAAAATAAGACAAAAGTTTGTAGCTCAAAACGAAAACTTCAATATACAGATAGCCAATTACGAGATGCTATTAGTTCTGTTAAAAAAGGTATGGTTGTGTATAAAGGGATTGTCCATAAATTACGTAACACAAAATTAAACTTAGACAAAAGACAAAGGATTAAAAAATTTTCCATCGCAGTGTCATTAATTAAAGTCCCGCAAAAATCGCCGCTCCAAAGAGCAAAATTATTTCCAATTTTTATTTTTTAAATAATTTATGGACGATCCCAAAGCAAGCAAGATATTTGGAATTCCTTATCAGACGCTTCGTGATAAAATATCTGGAAAAACTTCTTTGAAGATACAGAGGAGGAGTAACTGAAAAAGTCATAAGAGATTACTGAAATTCCAAAGCTTTTAGGAGAAAACGCTCAATATTTAAATGATTCGATGCGCGTTTTTAATATTGATAAGAGTGGTTTTCAGTTGTCACCAAAAACTAATTTATTAAGTGGTGAACGAGGAAAAAATGCATATGAAGAAAGTGTTCAAAGTAATAAAAAAAGCATCACCACTTTATTTGCAGTAAATGCCAGCGGAACTTTTGCTCCATCATTAACAATTTTTAAATATGTTGGTCTTTTAAATAGAATTATAAATACTGCTCCATCAAGATGGGGTTTTGCAAAAAATGAAAATTGTTGGATAACCACAGAATGTTTTTTTTAATATATTACGAACATTGTTCATTCATTTTTGATAAAAGAAGAAACTCCTTTATCAGTTTTTTTTTTTTTTTTTTTTTTTTTGATGGTCATGCGTCACATTATTCTATCAAACTTAGTAAGTTTTGCTCTAAAAATGGAATAATTCTTGTTGCTTTGTTCCCAAATGCAACACATATTTTGCAACCGCTTGATGTGGCAATTTTTGGGCCAATGAAAGCAAAGTGGAAATCGTTTTGCTGACAATGGCGCATTGACCATGAAGGACAAGAAATAAACAATGAAAATATACAAGAAGCATTAAATTCATTTATAATCGATCCTTTTATGGCAAATAATGTTAAAAGTGGTTTTAAAAATACCGGAAAATTTCCATTTGATGCTAATAGTGTGGACTACACAAAAATTGTTCAAAGATTATTTGAGTCAACTGTGGCTCTGACTTCTTATTTAGAATAGAATCAATCAAATGTGACTTTATCAGCTTCCTCTTCCATAAACTTTATTGAAAACTGCATTGATCTAAGTATTTTAGAGCAGTTTAAAAAAGCTGAAAAACATTAAGGTTGTAAAGGTGATCTTGAATACCTCCAGCTGTATCATTTTTGGAAAAGAGCCTTATCTGAAACATATAAGACCACAATTTTACCTGATGAAATACAACAGGGTAATATAAATCTATCAACATCTTGTAATTTAAAAAATGTGCAAGTTATAACTGGTATGGAATTGCCTGATTGCAATATTGCAGCGGTAATAGAACCAAAATCAGCTTGAAATAGCAAAATAGCAGCAGAAATCATAAATCCAATTAAAAGTGTTTTAATATGGCCAAAACAACTAGTCCAAACATCCAAGCACTAAATAGAACATTTACCATCGGTTGTAACATCTGAAATGTATCAGATGTTACAACCAATGTTAATGAGTCTTGAAACTGAGTCAGAAAACGAGTTCCATTAGTTAACAATAATTATAAAATAAAACTCAGATAATTATGATGAAACTCTATCTTTTCCAGTTTAAAATATACTAAAGTAATGAAAATCCTTTAAAAATCTTTAGTTTTAATTCAAAATAATATTTTCATTACTATATAATTAATGTTTATTATAGTATTTTTTTTTAATTTATATACCTAAAAACATTCAAAACTAATTACTAATTCATTAAACTTTAATTTTAAACTGTGAGCACATTAAAAAATAGTTACTAAAGCAGATTTTAAGATATACGATAAGTGTCAACAATATATACGATAAGTGTGAAACACTTACGATAAGTATGAAAAACTGCGCTTCAAAAGTTATTTTTAGTTAATCAAAATAAGTACATTATTGATTTAAATTTCAGAGTGAGAATAATTTTAAACTAACCCTTATAGTCCTCTCTATGTCACTGCCCAGCAGGCATTTTGTCTTGAAAAGACATTTTAAACATTCAAAAGTCTTTTTATGCTGGGTGGGTATTATGAGTGCCGCTGCAATTTTATAATTATTGAACATTAAAGTTCTTTTTAATTTTTCAAATTTTTTTAGTTTAAAATTTAAATTGCAAAATTATTTGAATAAAAGATTTTTAGTAGATTTAAAAACATTTAAACTAAATATGATTTTAAAAGTTATAATTTCAAATTTAATTTTGAAGGGAAATGTAAAATGGTTCGTAAAATACAGAATGTATGATTTAGTTTCAAGGATAAAATAGTTTTGCAATATTTATTAAGGAAGAAATTTTTTTTATATTGTCTGCTAACCAATTCATTAAATAAAACTTATGTCTCATAGATTAAAATGCAAATATAACTTTTTTATATGTAAGTTTTTAAATATATAAAAAAAAATTGTTATAAACGAACAAAAGATTAGGTTAAGTGTAAGATTGTTTTTAAAAAATAAATTACAAAGAAATATAATCTTTTTCAAATACCTAATATTTAGATTTCATCAGTTATTTTTGTTATATTTGTTTAAATGATTTTTGACGTGGTTTAAAATCTAATTTAATTACAATGCCGCACTTTATATATGCTAATGATGCATTTAACTTTTTATGAATAAATATCAAAGCTAAGTTAAAGTTACATTTGTTAGCGTTAAGCGTTTTAATAGCAACAAATATTATAACAAGACCTAACACTAAACTTTTGTTAGATCTCAAATCTGCTAGTAAGGTTGGATTTTATTTTAGCAACAAAATATTATGACAATTGATACTAAATTTTTATTATCTCAGATCTGCTAGTAAGGTTGGATTTTATTTTAACAACAAAATGTTATAACAATTGATACTAAACTTTTATTATCTCTGATCTGCTAGTAAGGTTGGATTTTATTTAGAAATTTCTGCTTTTAATTTTACACACCAGTTTTCAATGGGGTTTAAATCCAACCCCATTTTTTTTTGCCATTTGAAATAAGCATAATAATTAAAAAATATCTCTAGATGTTGCAAAGAAACCATTAAAAGTATATGAATAAAATTTGTTTTAAAAAAAAAGTATTATAAAATATTTTTTTAATGGTAATGGAAGTTAAATTTAGCAAAAAATAGATTCCAGGTTATAATTGTCACATTACCATCATCTTAATTAGAAACCACCTATTCCATTAAGAACCTATTCCATTAGGAAGTAACTATTCCAATTAAGAACCACCTATTCCATTGAAAATCTATTTCATTAAAAACCACTTATTCTATTAGGAACCTATTCCAATACTAACTTTGCTTAATTCAAGTGACTTTTAAAGGGATCCATAATTTAAATAAGTTTATTGCAGTTAATCTTTAAAAACTACATAAATAGGTGAAAATAAAAGTTTGTAATAGTTGTTTAATTTAAAGTAAAAAATATATGGTCTTTTGAATTATATGAATTGAAGTATGATAAGTTAGTATGATAAAATACAAATACAAATTGATAATAAATGAGATTTTTAAATGTGTTTCTTAAATTAGAAAAATTACCAAGGATATTTTATAGCAATGGATAGAGTCTTGCAGCAATAGATATGGTTTTGGAGACAACCAGTCAAAGGTACCAGAGCATGTTTTAGATTGTTCAGTAACATCCAAACTGGGTATTTTTCTTTAATAGTATTTTTCTGTTTTTTTTTTTTTTTTTTTTACATCTTCGCTTCCAACAAGGCTGCAAGCAACCACTAATTAGTGTTGGAAGTTACTGGAAGAGAAAAGATGAAGATTGTAGAGCAAGATAACAATTGACAGACGACTTAAAATATTGCAAATTATATGAATCAGGAAAGCAAGATGAAGGAAGTGAATTCCAAAGAACTGATATTCGAGGAAAAAAACTAGGCAAATAAGAGTTTTTTTAAGAGTATAGGGCCAAAGATTGAACCTTGAGGAACCCCTGAGGTTACAGAATAAGAAGAAGAGTGCTGTCCATTGAGGACAACTTTTATACTACGATTCGAAAGGAAGGATTTGATAATCTTAAAGATATTTCCAGATACACCGTAAGAAGAAAGCTTATGGAGAAGACCAGCATGCCAAACTTTATCAAACGCCTTAGAAATGTCAAGAGAGATGGCCTTAACCTCACCACCTTTATCTAATGCGCGATAAAACCTATCGGTTATTACTGTTAGCAAATCAGCCGTAGAATGAGAAGATTGCAATCCATATTGATGATCAGAAAGTAGGTTATGAGATTCAAGATAAGAGATTAAGTGTTTGTTAATTAAAGATTCAAAAACCTTGCTTATGATAGGAAGAAGACTAATGGGGCGGTAGTTAGATGGATCGCTCTCCAGAAGTTTTAAAAATAGGGATAACAGATGCTGCTTTCCAGCAGGCTGGAAAACAAGACTCTGATAAGCACTTATTAAAATAGTTTTGAAAGGATAGACGACAGCTCCGGAGAACACTTCTGCAAGACTATAACAGGTATGTTGTCCGGGCTGCAAGCTGTAGAAGAGTCTAAGCAGGAAAGCACTTTAGGTACAGAAGCTGGAATGATACAGATGTCGAGCAGTGAATCAACCTGTATGACGGCTATATCAGGTAGAACGCAACTAGTGGAATCCAGAGATGATATTGATGAAAAGTTCATGATCTGAGAATAGCGGGCTTTGGCGTTAGACAAAACCTTTTTACAATGGTTCCTAGCAGTAATAAACAGACGTCTATTTTCTGGAGAATTGTTTTGCTGATAGATATGGAAGTAATGGTTTCGATTAGCAATTGCAGCAGCACAATGTGAGGAAAACCATCATGTTGCATCTAGATATCCGGTTCTTTTTAATCTCATTAACATATATGCAACAGCATGAGTATTTTAGGTCTTAGGCATTTGGTTTTGGTTTATCTCGTTGTAAATATTTAAATTTGATTTAATTGATGCTTTGCATTCTAAGAATTCTTTTACTATATTTTGGAATCAACAATTTTAAAAATGTAGTTCAATAAATGGCAAAATTTGATGATCACACCAGCAAACATATTGCATATAATTGTCAGATTTTTAATATCTTTTCTAGAAAAATGCAAGGATACACTGGAAAATAAAGAAGAGCAATAATGAAAATACCTGCTTCAAAAGGTTCAAAAATGCTATGTTTTATGTTATGTTTTCACCAGTGGCTTACATCCGAGAATGGTTTAGAAGAAATAGACATGGCAGTACTCCATGATTTGCTTAGCAGATGGATTTGAAAATCCACCAGCTTAGTTGTTTTATTTAGGACCCTATGGTCCGTTATTAAACCCAATGAAAATAATTTAAAATTAAAATAAAGAAGAGCAATAATAAAAATAGTACACAAAGTATATTAGGAAGCCGTTTTTAAACTTTTCTTTTTTCTTTTTGTTGTTTGTTGTTATGACGACAGAGCACACTTTACTGTAACTTTATATTTTAACTGTTTTTTGGTTTCTTGATTTTGTATTACATGACTGATAATTGCTTTTTGGCATGAAAATATTAGTGCCATAAAAAGTTGTATTTTCTTTGTTTATAAATTTATATAACTAAATTTATATATATACATATCAATATATATATATATACATATATATATATATATATATATATATATATATATATATATATATATATATATATATATATATATATATATATATATATATATATATATATATATATATATATATATATATATATATATATATATATATATATATATATGTACATATATAATATATATATATATATAATATATATATATATATATATATATATATATATATATATATATATATATATATATATATATATATATATATATATATATATATATATATATATATATATATATATATATGTAAAAAAGTTATTTGCATAATAAACTGCAATTCTTTTTAAAAGGCACAGTTGTTACAAAAAAAAAAAAAATTAAAAAAGTGCACTAATTTAAATGCAAGTATTGATTATATTGGACTTTTTGGTAAGTATAAAATTAATATACTCTAAATTAGATTGATAAAGTATGAAAATATATAACTGATAATAAATTAAATATTACACTCTAAATTATTGCATGATAATTTTTATTTTGTGTATGAATTATTTATTTTATATATTAATTACTTATATTAACTCACTTTTATTTTGGAGTTTTTAATTGTTGTAATAATTTTTAAAAAGCATTCTATTTCAATAAGAAAATATAAAATATTTATAAGCATTAAAAACCCAAAATAACACTTGTCTAAAGAATTTTTTCACAATGCAATAAGTGACTCTTGTTATGTATATATATATATATATATATATATATATATATATATATATATATATATATATATATATATATATATATATATATATGTATATATATATATATATATATATATATATATATATATATATATATATATATTAATATATTAATATATTATATAATAATATATAATAGATTATATATTAATATATATATCAGGGGCTATTCTAAACTGTTTTTGATAGCGTCGACCGTATTTGGGCACCATCCAAATAAAAATTTGATGACCTTTTTTTTTTTTTTTTTTTACATTTCTTTTTACAGCAAATTTTTATATTACATATAAACATTTTGTAAGCTTTTGAGATATAATTTTTTCAAATTATTTATTTTCATTTAGTTTTATTATATTTGTTTAATAGGTACTTGGCAACAACCCATTTTGAAGCAACTCAAGCCAGAGCTGCTTTTCCTTGCTTTGATGAACCTGCATTAAAAGCTTTATTTGAAATTATAATGGTTAGAGAGCCGCAGCATACAGCTCTTTCAAATATGCCTATTGTGAAAACGGTATTTTTAACAATTCAGATTTTAAAATAAAATTTTATTTTTATATTAGCACAATCTAAAGATGTTTAAAATATTAATTTTTTATGTAAAGGCATTTATAGTTTTCTTTTTTTCTTTTTATCTGTCTGGTTTTTGATTTTTCTTTTCTAACGATTTCTATTTTAACTTTATTTCCTCCTTATTTAATATTAGTAATATATTTACGAAAAAAAAAACACTGAAACTTTTTAGTCCCTGTTTAATAAGGTTAATAGTACAATAGATTAAAAAGGACGTAATCCACTGTTATTCAAGTAACAATCTTTAAGTGATCATTCAGATACGTTCAAGAAACATCATGAATGGTTCAAATGTTTTGCTAAATCATTCAAACTCTTAAGTGATGAAAATAAAAATTTGATAAAATAAAATCAAAAAACTTGAACAAAAAATTAAATCTGGAACACGAAATCCACTGAAAAAATCTTTCAGTGAAATAGTATCAGTTGAAGTTAAAAGCAATGATACCATTGTAACCATTTGCTTTGTTTTTGCACAATAACAGAAGAAAAAAGAAAAAAATGCCAATAACATTATAATTAGTGGATTGCCGCTGTCGTCAACAACTGATGTAAACGTGAGTGACACTAAGGATCTAAGTCATTTAATGAAGATAGCAGAAAATATTGGTGCTCCAATTAGCAAAATAAAACAGATGAGACGACTGAAAAAAAAAAAAAAACAACAGAAAAACTACTAACATAGTCAACCAGACAAAAAAGTCAGTAACAGCAAAACCACCTTTTGTTGAACTTGTAGGCCAAGAATCTGCGCTAAAAGTTCTGAAAAGTTATAAAGTTAAAACTCTATTAATTATAGTAATCTTTATCTGAATATAGTCTTTTATTGATCCACTTTAAAAATCAAAAAAGTGGAAATATGCAAATGTAAAATTTATTGGAAAGAATGACTTGTGAAGCGTTAAAACTAACTTGCTGAAAATAATTACTTTTATTGATCCACTTCAATGATATGTAGTTTATAAATACTAAATATATTTTACAATTAGTTTTATTTATTTTTGTGGCTGATCATAAATGGGTTGGAAATAAGCTTTATGTGTCCTGATGTAATCTATGAAAAATCACATTATTATAAAAGCAGGGGGGGGATTTTTTTGCAACTAGACTACCATTAAACCAGTTTTTTTATCAATTACTCAACATTTCTCAGGTTATAGAAGTATGGCCACAACAGATGTTAAAAACGTCATAACCCTAATATATATATATATATATATATATATATATATATATATATATATATATATATATATATATATATATATATATATATATATATATATATATATATATATATATATATATATATATATATATATATATATATATATATATATAGCTCTCCTCTTACCAAAAAAAATATATATACAGGCCTTGCGATAAAGCGTCGGGCGATGTGAATTTTACGTCGTCCAAGAGCGATTTTGTGTGTAGCTAGGGTTATTTGCGTCGAGCAAAAAAATTTTTGTTTGAGTATATTTAAAGATATTTTTGAGCGGAATTTTAATGAAGTAATTTACGATTATTTTAACATTTAATAAAGTATTTTAAAAACCGCACGCAGTTGAAATAAAAGTTTGAATTTAAAAAAATTAAATATGCTCATTATTTACAAGTAGAAAAAATTCAAAAATTAAAAAAAAAGTTTAAATCTTTTAAGCTAACATTTAATTAAAATTATTCAGCAATAGCAAAGTTGTCGATAAAACTGAACAAAAATACTTTCTTTTAGTTTTAGATTTTAAACTTAAATAATTATTTTACGGGGGTTTGTTAGGTTTTAAAATTATTCCATAGATTTAAAAATATTTATTAACTGTTAGACGTATTAAAAGTATTTAAGAGTAATTTCGAGGAAACATTTTAAAAATTGGTGAGGGCAAATAAAAAAATAAAAAAGGATTAATATTAAAACATATTCTACCTAATTCAATAAAAAAGTACAGTTATTAAAATTTTTGTAAAAAGTAACTCAAACATATTACTTAAATAATAACGATCGCTTTTTTTTTTTTTAATTTTACTTCACCTCCTCAAGGCCGAGAAGGCCACTACAAACGAGGAGGCTACTTATTTTGTGGCTCCGAAACACGAACCTTGACGAACAAGGCCGCTGCGCGGAGAAACAAGTTGAGCGCGGTACTACCAGGGACGTGGTGGGGATCGAACTCGGAACCACTCGTTTATGAAGCGAGCGCTCTACCACTACACCACTACCGCATTTTATCTTAAAAGTTACCGAAACTTAACGAAGCGTGCTCAAGAACAGCTGCTGAAAAATAGAACGTCAATAGTTTTTCGAATAATTTTTAAGAATAATTTTTTCGCTGAAATATTTCTTTTATACCTATAAGATTTTTATTCTAACATTTTATTTTACTAGAAATAAAATTCCTTGTTAACATTAAAATTTATTCAAAACGTTCGCTTAAGTTTTTTATTAATACGAGTGATTGTGCTTATCAACCGCTTTTTGAAAATAAATAAAAATAAACAAATAAATATTATATAAAATCGCTTGTAAAAATATTAGCTATTGCACAGTTTTTAATCTTACAATATTAAAACTTCCAGTTTATTACACGCTGACTTTTTAAAAAGAAAAAATAATTATTTGAAAAACTTTAAATTACATATTTAAGAAAAAAAAAATCAAATATTAGCATATTTTATAATCTTTTTTAAATTTAAGTTATAATGTTTTTTATTCGTTTAGTATAGACAAAACGTGACAAACGTCGAGAAAATAAACAAATGTTTTTACATTTTAAAAAACAAAACATTCCAAAACATTCTTAAATAATAACATTTCCACATAAACGATTTAAAGTAGTTTTGCGGTAATTAAGTAAATTGGTGCAGTTAATGTTGATAAATATGAAAAGCAAATAAAAAGAATTTAATGACGTCAAAAATCACGTCGTGCTTATGCGTCGCGCAGTTCTTATTCATCGCAAGGCCTGTATATAGCTCTCCTCTTACCAAAAACATTTCTCCTCTTCTCCTCTTACCAAAAATATTTCTCCTAGCTCTCCTCTTCTCCTCTTACTAAAAACTATGATCTAGTTCAAGTTTACTTCAAAATAAAATAATGAAGTTAAATTGTTGATTAAACGGCTTCTTAAGGAAAAGTTAGGCATCAATACTTTCCTTGCTAAAAGATTTATAGATAAGAACTCACGAAGTAACACCATGTCAATAAAAAACACAGCTATGAATAGCATAAGGTGATTATATATATTATTTTTGTTTTTTTGAACAGTAAATGTTTGGATGATGAGCTAATAAAAATAAACATAAATTAGTTTTTTTTTATAGGTTTGGGATTTTACCTGCCGCAACTGCAGCAATTGCAACAAGTTATCTGTAAGATTAAATTGAAGCAGGATTTCTCACCCCTGAATCCTCTTACCTTACTTGTGATCTTTCAAAGTTGATGAGTTTGAGGAAAAAAGTCATAATCGATGCAAAGAAAACTGATAATTCAAAACTTCTAAATGCAGATAATATTGGTGTTTACTTTGATGGAAGGAAAGGTTCAGCAAGAGCAATGATTAATGATACAAACGCAAAGTTACATACTATTACTATCAAAGAGCAACACATTACCGTGACTTTAGAACCTGGTGGTCAATATCTTGGTCATTTTACCCCAGATGCACCTATTGATCCAGATAAGCCAGCTAAAAAGATTGCTGAAGGTGTTTATATTTTGCTAAAACAACATAAGCTGAATCATATTTAGTACTTAGAATAGATAGTACTTCAATTAAAATCTGCTGGAAAGGTAATGCTATAGTGCATCTTAAAAAGTTGTTTATTCACAAGTGCCATTGCATATGCATATAAGTGCCATGTGTATGTTTCATTCAAATGAGTTCTTTTTGCCTCACTTAATAAAATGAATTGATGGACCAACATGATGTAGTACTGGATTTGTAGGTCTTGTGGGGAAAATTTTTTTCTGTATTAATAAAATGGAGTAATCCGTTTTATTAACAGCAGATTAATCCTGAACACAAAGCTCTTACAGACCTCCATCTGTAAGAATTTTTTTAACATTCCAGAAACAATACTAAAAATTATATCAACAGATAAAAAAACAATTATACAAACTATGTAAAGCAATTAAGATGGGTGTTCTGCCATCTAAAAAAACTCAATGCGGCCCCTTAGGTCATGCAATGATGACTCACTACTGGGATGAGAATAGTCTTTATGTAGACAAATAACTGAGCAGAATTTGAAAAATCTAGAGTTATTTGTTTTATTCTGTTTCCAATTTTACTTTAAACTTTTTTTAACATAAAAAAAAGACAAACTTAAAGATGCTCCCTATCACATTCTTACTCAATTG
This sequence comes from Hydra vulgaris, assembly GCF_022113875.1. NCBI lineage: Eukaryota > Metazoa > Cnidaria > Hydrozoa > Anthoathecata > Hydridae > Hydra > Hydra vulgaris. The sequence continues at coordinate 27,402,753 of NC_061160.1, read as the reverse complement.
AGAATTTTTAGTCAACCTGATAGATTAAAAGAAATTGAGACTTCCTACATCCAGTTAGAAGCTTGGTATGCAAACCATGAAAGTATTTTAATCTCTTTGTTATCCAGATGTTGTTTTTTTTGTATTAATATTCATAAATGCGTTTGAAAATCTTAGTTGAATGAAGATGAAGAAATTCAAATTAAGAATTTGGACAAAGATCCAGAAAGCATTGCTAATGATAGTGGGCAAATTAAAGTGAGTGATTGCATGCAAAAGTTTGCCTTATATGAAGAGGAGTACAAATAACACAGGTAGAAAAAACCTGTCATTTTTGACAGGGTAACATCTAATGCAGTGCATGCCATGAATAAAATTACCCAGTACTATTTTTCATGCTCATGAAGCTGAACCATGTTATTAATGATAGCAATTATGTGTGCTCGGCATATAGTCTTTGAGTGTGATTTACGGAGTTGGTTGCCATGGGGCCATTCATAAATTGCATACGCAGGTATGGGGAGGGGGTCACTCAAAGGCGTACCAGTGCATACAATGGAAAGAGTTGACGATTTTTTGTTTGAATTTTTTTCATGTAAAATTTGGGAAATCTCATGAAAAAACTTTGGTTTTTTAATTAATGCATTTGTCTATTTACCGGAAAAAATATTGTTACTGCAGCTTTGATATTAAATAAAAACTATGAAATATCACCATTTACTAAAAGTTGACAACTTAAATTTGTTTCCTTTTGGAGTTGAATTAACATGCTTGATTGCAGGCATTCTAAACAATAGAAACATTTTAAATTTAATTTAAAATAGTTGAAAAAAATAAAAATAAAAAGATTAAGAATATTTCTTTTTTTTACAAAAGATATGTGAAATAAAATACAAAAGATATGTGAAATAAAATTCAAAAGATATGTGAAATAAAATACAAAAGATATGTGAAATAAAATACAAAAGATATGTGAAATAAAATACAAAAGATATGTGAAATAAAATACAAAAGATATGTGAAATAAAATACAAAAGATATGTGAAATAAATAAAAACGATAAAGCAAAGAATTCCTTCATTTTTACAAAATATTGCGAAATAAAACTTTTGATTTTTCAAAATTCTATTAAGTTTTAATTTTTTCAATTAATTTTTCTATTCTCATTTAGACGAATTTGTTTTGAAAATAGTAAGCATTCCATTCTATCTATTAGCAGAATGACTTTATACCTTTCCATTCATTGTTTGTACAAAATTGCTTTTTAATTTCAACTGAATGCGCAATTTAAATATTATCAAATGAATAAATTTTTATATACTTGATTATATACTTAATAAATATATAATAGACTTATACTAATCTAGACTTATATAATATACTTACACTAATATAATATATATTAGTGTAAGTAATGATAAACCCAGGTTTTATTTAGGTATACTGCTTTTTTTTGGCAACATGAGGAGGGCAGGGGGATGTTTTTGAGATTTTCCCTCCCCCCCCCCTCCTTATTCCCTAGTTAACACTGGTACCGCAACAATCATTTTAAATTAACATTTCTGTAATCATCATTTTAATCGTTTGTGTTTATCTTGAAGATAAAAGGTTGAAGGTTGAATTTCTTTGAATACATAAATTTAATGGCGGACATTGCTTGTTATATTTATTATTTAAATTAAAGAAGAGATAATTGCATTTATTTTAAAAATGTTATATATTTTTTTTAACAACATATATTTAAAAAAATATATTATATTTTTTTATTCATTAAGTCTAATTTAAAAAATTTATGTTTAATAAGCATTTAATACGTTTAATAAACATTTACTATGGATTTTTGTAAACAATAAATCAAAGTTTAAAATAATTTGATTTTAAAACTTTTATTAAAGTCATTGTAACTTTTATTTTTTTTGAAGTAAAAAAAAAAATATGGAGAAAAAAACAAAACTTTCTGAAAAAGTTAATGTTTTCTTTTTTCTTTTTCCTCAAGAAAACTAAAATAGCAAGCTAAAGATTAAAAGTTCAATAATTAAAAAATTAAATTTGCATGATATTAAGATTTTTATTTTGTTCATTCATTTCACTCTTAACACAGTTCATTTTTATTTTGTTCAGTCATTTCACTATTAACACAGTTCATTTTTATTTTGTTCATTCATTTCACTCTTAACACAGTTCATTTTTAATTTGTTCATTCATTTCACTCTTAACACAGTTCATTTTTAATTTGTTCATTCATTTCACTCTTAACACAGTTCATTTTTATTTTGTTCATTCATTTCACTCTTAACACAGTTCATTTTTATTTTGTTTATTCATTTCACTCTTAACACAGTTCATTTTTATTTTGTTTATTCATTTCACTCTTAACACAGTTCATTTTTATTTTGTTCATTCATTTCACTCTTAACACAGTTCATTTTTATTTTGTTCATTCATTTCACTCTTAACACAGTTCATTTTTAATTTGTTCATTCATTTCACTCTTAACACAGTTCATTTTTAATTGCAAAAAAAAAAAATGTCATCTTTACTCTGAATGGATATTTTAAAATCATTTTATCTTTCGAAAAAGAAAACTTTTTATACATTCCATTGTTATAAATTTCGTAACAAGTTTTTCGTAACAAGTAAAAACCAGGTCATAAAGGCATAAAATTAGTGACGTTACATTTTTTCTTTTGTTGTTTGTGAGCACCCTTTTAAAAGTTTTAATAAACAATTTGTATAACAAATATATTTGTTATACATTTATTGAAACTAAAAATTAAAACAATAACAAAAATATTCAGAATATTAAGTCTCCTAACTTCCATAAGTCAGACAAGTCTTACATATGGAGAGTTTTGCCTAATTTGTAAAGTCGGACAAAATATAAATCTCTTCAGAGTCTGGGTTAACGGGATTCTGTTGTTTATTGTTATTCATATTAATACTAGCAGTAAGCAACCCGTAATACGGGTTAGTAGTAAATAAATCATTACTAACAATTTGATCTTTATTTAATTTCTCTAATAAAATATAAATTTATTTATACATTATTTTAGTTGTGCTCAATTTTATTTTTCTTGGCTTCTTAGTTTAACAGAACTCTTAGCTTCATTAAAGATAAAGTTAACCATTTTTTTTTTGCAGTGTTCAAACATTGTAGCAGTAAGCAACCCGTAATACGGGTTAGTAGTAAATAAATCATTACTAACAATTTGATCTTTATTTACTTTCTCTAATGAAATATAAATTTATTTATATATTTTTTTAGTTGTGCTCACTTTTATTTTTCTTGGCTTCTAAGTTAAACAAAACTATAAGCTTTATTAGGCCGGGTGAATAAGAAATTCTTGGCTTCTTAGTTTAAGAGAACTCATAGCTTCATTAAAGATAAAGTTAACCATTTCTTTTGCAATGTTCAGACGTTGAATGCGCAAATCACAACCATGTAGTAGTTAAAAATGACTTGAATTATATGCACAGAACATCGATGTCAAATTTTCAAATTCCGTAAAATTGTTTAGGTAAATATTGGGAATATATTTTACTCTTAATTTTGCTTTAAGCTGAGTCGTTTCCTTTTTTTAAAACTTTTTATTTTACTGAGTGAAGCGCTTAAAAATATGTCACTATTGCACCTAAACTTTTCAATATTTTAATATACTTTTTAAATATTTTTAAAATATCTAAAATATTACACCCAAACTTGTAGGCATAGAAGTTGGATATCTGGAAAAACTATAAGTTGAAAAATATATCGCAATTCCGCAAAGGGCTTAGCCCTGCATACGGATCCTATATTATTATATGATAAAGATAATTATAAACCAACCTTTTTTAAATTAGTAATCCAGCAGAAACTTGTTTATAAAAACAAAAAAGGAATATAATGATTTACTTTATAGCTAACGTATATCAACATATTTATTTCAGCATACATCCAATCCATATTTATACTAATTTTATAAAATGTCTGGAATACATTTTGCCTTAACTTGGCGTTAAATTATTAGTTTTATTTCATTAATTTTTGTATAGATCAGGTTAATAATAAAAGCAATTGGATTTTACTCAATATTTTTGAAGTTATTATTCAGCTTTAATAAAATTGATAAAACCATATGTTAAAAGACAGTTAAAAAATATATTTAAACCTTTGTTCACTTTTTGAAAATCTGTAAAAAAGCAAGTCTCAAGTTTACATATCTTTAAAAGAAATTTATTTACATGATATATAGTTAAATATGTAACAAAAATATTTTAAAACAGAAGCATATATAAAACACATTTTTCTTAAAAAAACAAAGTTGAAGCCACCATTTACGGCACCGAGGAGCCAAGCATAGCCTATTGTAAAGAAAACCATATCAAATAATTTAAAATATTTATTACCGATAGGAGCGACAATTAAACATATTTAAAAAGCTACGTGATTTCATATTAGTAGGATTGTTATAGAAAAGTATATTAAAAAAGTATATTTAAAAAGTATATTAAAAAAAAGTGTATTAAATAGAAAACAGATTTTTAAAAACTACCTAATTTTGTAAGCATTTTGCCAATGGTGTTCAATTTTGAAACCAATATCTTAAATGGAAAGCCGACTTGTTTAACTAATCTCATTCAAAGAACAAAATTATTAACACTTAAAGATAAAGAAAAAACATGAGTGAGATATAAACAATCGTACTATAGTATTATATAGATAAGTAGATATATATGAAAGAAAACAACAACTGGAAAACAATATACCTGCTTTTGGTAACCTATTGTGATACTGCAGCAGTTGCTGAAGAAATGCAGCAGTTCTTTTTGGTGTTGTTGAAAAATGTTATTTTTATGTTGGCTTTTAGTAAACTTTAGTTTAATTTAAAAGACATCACAACGGATTTAAAATATTCATAATAAAAAAAGCAAAACATAAAATACTTCTTGGAGCCAAACTATAAACATTAAAGATAAAGAATCGAATCGAGATAAATAAATTGTATTTATATAGCTAAATATATTGCCTTGGGTTTTGGTAAATTTTAAAAGCAGTGAGTTTAATAAACTACCAAATAATTGTTTTTAACAAAAGAATGCAGCATCATTATATTATGATAATTGGATAATGAATCAATTCAACTATATTTTGAAGTTCAGGTTTAATTGGTGAGAAAACAATTAAAATTTTCATTAAAAAAGATCAAAACAAATCAAATATACAACATAATATATATTTAAAAAAAAATTACAAAATTAAAATTAAAAAAAATTACAAAAGAAAAAAATTTCAAAAAAAAACACCGAAGAAAAAGCAGCAACCAAAAAGTCATAAATATCTCTACTGATAGAAGACATTTACAACCTTTTGGTTGCTGTTTTTTCTTCGGTGTCTCCCAACACCCCGGTATGGATGAGCCCTCCATTTGAAGGAGGGCTCATCCATTCCGCCATTATCTCTCATTTTGTTGAAGGACCTCTCTGAGAGTGGTCCCAGGTGTTGGGAGCGGTAAGTTTTGTATTGATCGTATGATAAGGAATCTAAAGTTACAAATAAAAGAATATAATAAAAATTATACATTTGCAATTATTTAAAAAAAAAATTAGCATAACCTCACCATTTTCATTCGAAACAGAAGATGCTAAAAAAAAAAAAAAAGAGAGCAAATTAAAAAGGGTTAAACATGCAACATTTTGTATTTTAATAAAAATATAGGGCAATAATGCAACCAGTTCAAAAGTGTCATATTTATTAATTAATTTTTCCACCTATTGCACATATTTCTCCATACAAAATATATAAAATATAAAACACAGCCTTACCAGCATACTTCCACCAGACACTAAAGACAAATATATTCTTAAATAAATATAAAATAATTAATAAAATAATGTTAACATATAAATATATACATATCTAAATAATTGTTTTACCCATCCCCCTCATTTCATCCATAAAGTTGTCTAAAGTAAGAAAAAAATAAATAAAGCTAAAAACAAAACTATAAACTAAACCAAAACTATAAACTAAAGTAAACTTTAAATCTTCTAAATATTAATGCTTTATTTATTAAACTAAACTAATCATAATTTATTCTTAGTTTTTGTTCCAACTCCCTTAAAAGAAAGTATAAAATAAAGCTAAAGAACTTGATATTTTAAAATTCCAGTGACAGTACAAATAAACAAATCTCTATTAACAAATATCTAATAGCAAAAACACTGACTTATTTGCTTCTTCACTTCTGTATCTAAACAATAAAAGCACTTTAATGTTTAGATGTTAAAATATCGATAAAATACATATTAAATGCCACATTCAACTAACTAATGTAATTAATACCTTTATTAGATCTCTCTTGATTAACTAAAGAATTTAAATTTTAAATAAATAATATATAATTTAAAAATATAAATTTTCTGTTATTTCACGCCATTTTGGGTTGCAAGTAAAAGTAATAAAAAGATCTGGTTTTCCATACTTTTTAATAATTGCCATAGCATCTTCAAAGTTTTCTTTTAAAGCTCTAGGACTTCCTACATAAAATGATGGCAAAACTACTACTCGTCCTGGTCTAATATTACGATCATTCGCAATGTTGTTAATATGTTCATGTAAGGCATCATACTCCTCGCTTCTCAGCTTATTTTGATTATTTCTGATAAAAGCAAGATGCTGGCCTTCAGTTTTTAATATGCATCTACAGCATATTGCTGAAATAGTTTCTTGCCATAAAATAAAGAGCAGAAAAATTGCTTAACAGAAAGTCTATAATTGTAGAACTGAGATAATGTGACATGATTTCTAACCATTGTGGCACGCTCAGGGTTATGCACTAACTGATTATGCCAACCAGTATCACCTCTTGGGAAAAAGAGTGGATAAACCATAGGATCTAAGTTGGCTGACATACTTGATACAATTTTTAAAGGATGATCTCTTGGGTAAATAATAACTTCCCTGGAAGTTGGGGGAGCACCATTTTTGCCAACAAATACAACTTCAACTTCATCATGTGAAGGTAGATTATAACGACGTCTATCACCGCCCTCAAGTAAAGACATTTTTACAACAGAAGCAGAGCGACCTTCTATAGCCGCCTTACGAATTTCTTCATCTTCTACTTCAGCCATGTTTTTAAATGCAAGAGCAAATGGACTTTGTTTCATAATTATAGTTTGCAATTGAAACATTAAATCACGTAAACAAAGATTGTTACCACGTTGTTGCATTCTAAAATTTAGTGCAGCAAGTGGATCATAAATATATAGTTGAGAATATATTGGTGGAATATCTTGATCTGGCCTAAGATTACCTACACGATGAAAAATCTGGCCACATATTTTAAAACATGGAGGCCCATGATTCATTGGTTGAACTACATTTGCTGTAAAAGAAGCAAAAGAAAGACAGGCATTATAATTTCGAATATGTTTTAAAAAATTAGCATTAGCATTACGATCTACATAACTCCCTGTAAACAAATCCTGTAAAGCTTGTGTAATTGGTGAAAGTGGAGGCAAAGCTACCTTACCATTATGGCAACATAGAAAATGTGTTTCATCTGGAAATTTCTTAGCACCACAGTGCTGACAAATTTGATTCATTTCTCCTAAATAACTATAATCTGGAATAGTATTACTTTTCGCTATAGAATACATTCATCCTTGTCCAACAGCTCTTCTTTCATTTTGGCGACGATTAACATTATCTCGATCGAGTCTATTTCTTTCATTTTGGTGACGATTAACAATATCTTGATCGAGCCTATTTTTTTCGTTTTGGCGACGATTAACGCTTTCTCAATTAAGCCTATTTCTTTCATTTTGTAAATGATTAATTTCATCTTGCCTAAGTCTATTTCTTTCATTTCGTCTACGACTATTTTCAACACGTCTTATAGCACTTACATCATTTTGTAAATACATAACTTCATCTAGCCTATCATTCATTTCAAAGTCATCATTTTAATTAAACATATTTATCAAAGCAACACTAATTATTTCTTTTTTTTACTACTCTAAAGTTAACAATAAAATAAAAAAACTTAATAAATAACTAAAAAAATCTTACTCAAAAAATTAAAAAAAAAATTTTCTCAACACAAATATATAAAGAATCCAAACTAATGCAAAATAAAATTAATTTGCTATCGTCAAAAGTAATACAGGTTTCTTAAGTTTATTTGATAGAAGTTAAGAAAAACCTGCAACCATATTAGCAAAAACTTATTAAAAAAAGTTAAAATTTATTCTGTTTCTAATAAAGAAAAAAAAATTTAGAAACAAACAACATATCTTAGCAGACAGCGTCATAAGGCATGCGTTGGGAGAAAACATTGAACAAACGGGTAATAAAACTTATTAACGCGTTATGTACAATAGAAAACGGGTTATTAACGCAGGTTTATAAATTTTTTTCCCCCAACACACTATTACGCTGCCGCAACTCCAAGGATATACATAGTTATATATATATATATATATATATATATATATATATATATATATATATATATATATATATATTTATATATATATATATATAAATATATATATATATATATATATATATATATATATATATATATATATATATATATATATATATATATATATATATATATATATATATATATATATATATAACATTTTATTGATAAATAAACCTCTACAATTTCTTTGGTTCAACAACTTGATTATGATTAATAACAACTCTGTAAATATAAATTTTCTAATGATCTAAATCTTTATAAATTAGATATTTTATTTTATATCTTAATTATAAATTAAATAAATTATATTTATCTTAATTATAAATTAAATCTTTATAAATTAGATATAAATAGAAAAACAAACATATAATAACACAATTGTATCCTAAACCAAAGTTCAATCATGCAAGACAAATTATTAAATTTTTTGAAAAGAAAAAAAACATTTTTTTTTCAAAGAGCCAAAGTATTAACAATACTATAGATAAATTTTATTTTTAACAAAATGTTGTCATGGCTTTTATCCCAATTATTAAAAGCATTTGAAAGCATGAAACTACCCATAAATATCTTTTAATGGTAGACACCATCTAAGAATTATAGTAATCTATATTTTCAATATTAACATGTATAACACGAAGCTTTAAATTTAAAAGTACAATTTAAAAAAGATTACAATAAACTAATTACTTATAAAATTTTAAAAAGATTTTATATATACTCAATGTCTATTTAGACATTTTGAAAAGATTTTGAAAACTTGAAACTTTAAATTTAAATTTTGAAAAACTGAAACTTTAATTCTACCTCAAAGAAAACATATATATATTGAAAAGTATTTTTATTTCTTTTTAAAAATTTAAAAATGCTTTTAAACTTACTCCCTCCAATATTATTATATAATATATATAGTATATATGATAATTAAACCTCCACAATTTCCTTGGTTTAACAACTGGATTATGATTAATAACAACTCTGTAAACATGAATTTTCTAATAACCTAAATAAATTATAAACAATTAAACTTAAATAAAAGTGTATGCAAATGATAAATGCTATATTAAATACAGAAAGACAAACATAAAATAACACAATTAAATCCTAAACCAAATTAATAATTTGTCTTGCATTCATGCAAGACAAATTATTACATATTTATTGAAGAGCCAGAAACATATTTTTTTTCAAAGAGCAAAAGTATTAAAAATACTTAAAATAAATTTTATTTATAACAATATTTTCAATAAAAATTAAATTAAGATAAATTTATAACAAAATGTTGTCATGGCTTTTATCCCAATAACCAAAACTATGTGAAAGCATGAAACTACCCAAAAATATATTTTAACACTAAACTCAATCTAAGAATTAAAGTAATCTATAACACTGAGCTTTAAATTTAAAAGTACAATTTAAAAAAGATTACAATAAATTAATTACTTATAAAATTTAAAAAAGATTTTAGATTACCTATAATTTTAAGCTACTAAACACTATCTACTTAATGTCAACTTGGACATTTTGAACTCGTACCATGAAAGGTTGAAAGGAAATCTTTTGAAAGGAAATCTTTAAGAAAGCACGCGGTAAAGAAAAGTCTAGAAACTACTTAAAAAGTGTATTTTACAGATACAGAACCGTACCGTAACTAAAAAACAATACGCGTAACTATGCGCACTAATAATATTCACTGAAAAATTATATTTAGATTAATAATAATAAACAGAAGAATATTATTAATAATAATATTTTTAATACTATTAATAATAACAAACAGCATAATATTATTTATATTAATATTTTTAATAATATTGGTAACAATAAACAGCAGAATCCTGTTAACCCAGACTCTGAAGAGATTTATATTTTGTCTGACTTACAAATTAAGCAAAGCTCTCCATGTCAAACTTTTCAAAAATGTCTGACTTATGGAGGTTAGGAAACTTAGTATTCTGAATTTTTCTGTTGTAGTTCTAATTTTTACTTTCGTTTAGCTTTAACTTTAATATAAGCTTAACCGATTCAATGATATCAGTAAAATATTAAGTTTATTAAATTATATTTGACACAAAAATATTTGATTTTCCAACATTTTGAATTTTATTTGATGTTTTTGAATTTTAAATATAATAGTCATTAAGACCCCTTTTCCCTCACACCCATCCTCCACACACACCCTTCCCCTAAAATTGCTTTTGTATACAATCTTTACACATAAAAAATCTTTGTTTCTTTAAAACACCCCACAAAAATTATATACAATAAAACTAGTTAATCTAAGAAAGATTTTATTACTCGTCTTTTGTGAATATTTTACATTGTAGTTGAGTAAAAGCTAGAAATATGTTTACAAAAGCTCAAAAGACAAGCTAACTTGGAAAACATCTACTTTTTGTTGTTTCATAAAAGTAATGTAAGTAAAAGTAACATATAACAACTTGAGGGTTTTATTGTTTTTTAAAAAAAACTGTGATTCTTAAATTGATTATAAAAATTTGACAAAAAGAAGTGTTTTTTGCTTGTGAAACTTTGTTATTTTTTTATTTTTTGTTGAAATATTTAAAGAATACCCAAATACTACAATGATAAAATGCTTATTTATTAAACAAAGAAATTTTATAAAACTATATAATAACTATAACTTTATTGTAATAAAATTTTTCTGAAAAGTTTTGGAAATTTTAAGCAAAATTTCCCAGAAATTTTCAGGAAATTTTCAACTTTATTCACATATATCCTAGCTGCTCGTACCCGTAAAATATAAGAGATTTATAAAATAGTTTGTTTTTCACTTAAATATATATCTTCAATATACATTTAAGTATGCTCAGTAGTTTAGTGCGCTGTCATCAGTGTTGTTTCTGAGCGTTCAATCCACCCCTTAGCATGATACATTTTTATATTTTTAATTTTGCTATATATATATTTACAGCAAAAAAGTATGTTTAGCAAAAAACTTAAGTTCCTTTGATTCACTCAGGTTTAATTTTTAATTGTTAAAATGAAGTTAAAAAGTTTTCTCATATTATTCATATATTATACACAATTGTTTCATATACTACCATTAAAATTAACTTATGCTAAAGACATTAACATTTACAGATGTTTGTACTCAATGCTATACAAATAGAATATTTTGCATTTGCGTAGTTTGTATACATATCTGTATATAAATTTGAAATACTTATAAAAAAGTGCCAAGAGACTCTTTTTTGCCATTACCTTGGCTTTAATGGCTGCTAAGATATGTAGTTTTTATTTTTGATTATTTAATTTAGATTAACAGAACAGATGGACTAAAAGAAGATCATTTTCAGCAAAGTTTAATGATGAGCACTTATTTAGTGGCTTTTGTTGTTTGTGATTATGGTTACAAAAGTGCAAAAACATCTAGAGGAATAGAGGTTAAAAGTTTGTTTTTTTTCAAAAAAAAGTATAAGATTGTTTAATAATGAAATAATTAATATACATTTTTAATGGTGAATTTAATTTTTCAATGAAACTATAATTGTTAAGTAATGTTTTATCTTGTAACTTAGGTAAAGATATTTTATCTAGTAACATAAGTAAAGTTGTTTTATCTAGTAACTTAAGTAAAGTTGTTTTATCTAGTAACTTATATAAAGGTGTTTTATCTAGTAACATTAGTTCAATAGCAAACTAGTGATTTTCATTTCAAAATCAAGAGGTTTCAGGTTTAAATCTGCGCTACGTCTCTCTAGAAATACACCCTCAACCTTTTTTTGCACAATTCAACAAGGTTTGTAATGCAAAAAAGAGAATTGTAAGAGAGTTACAAATAAATGATTAAAAATAGTCTCTTTGACTATAGTGGAGCCTTTTGGAGGTGAAATTGGTAATAAATAAAACAAAACAAGAAAAACCAATGTAATAACAATTTTTTTAAGTTGGTGAAACAAGATGTTTTAATGATTTCATAATTTTTTTTTAAAGAAAAGTTTTAATTCAGGTAAAAGTTTGGGCTCCTAAAGAACAAATTGAGCAAGCAAATTTTGCAATATATGCTGCACCTAAAGTACTTGATTATTATGAAACGTTTTTCCAAGTTAATTTTCCACTTCCAAAGCAAGGTATGTTGTTATTTACATTCTGTTTAATTTCATTAGATGTGTGTATATTTTATGGATATACCATAATGAATGCATATAATAATGAACGCATGTCAAATAAAAAATGATACAAAATAATTTTTTATGCTCCATGGTTTTCACACTTGCGTAGTTTGAGCAGGCAGTTTTTAAGCTTAACATCCATGGTTTAACAATTGCTTGGTTTGAGCAGGTGGTACAATTTTTATAAGCTCTTTCTACCTTTACAATTTTTATAAGCTCTCTCTACCCTTACAATTTTTAAAAGCTCTCTGCCCTTACAATTAAATTTGGTTTATCTAAGAAAAGGAAAACTCAGATTCGTATATCTGAATTTTCCTTCTCATATGTAAGCTGGCTTTTTCGCGGCTAAAGATTATCACCTTTAAGTGCTAGTATTATTTTAATAGTAAATTGAAGAGTTTACCAAAAATACAAAAAAATTGTAGCAACATAACAAAAATACAAAATAAATTGTAGCCATATAACAAAAACAAAAAAAAATAGTAGCCACATAACTATTTTGAATTATTGAGAATATGGAGAATCTGAATTATGCTATAACCAATCCGAATTCTTGTCAGATATTATAGGCAGTTATTACAAAATTATTTTTTAATTTTTCTGTTGATAATGAGAGCTACTTGGCTTTAAGCAATTTGCTCCTGTTAATTACTTATATTAAAATGACTGGATTTGAACACCTGACTTAAAGTTGTTATTAAAATATGTAATTTAGAAACATAGCGTGTGTTATATGTGAAATACACACTCGAGAGTGTTATTTTCATACAAATTTTGATACAGATATAATTCAATGTTCTGTATCAACATTTGTTTCACCAAATTTGTTTACTTCGGTGTTTATGATAGGAACTTATTGATTTTATTAATTTAAGTCAAACCACATAATAAGTAACCACCACGTCAAACCACATAATAAGTTTATTAATTTAAGTCAAACCACATATTAAGTTGACCAAGTCAAACCACATATTAAGTTGACCAAGTCAAACCACATAATAAGTTTTTTGTGTATAATTTTATGTTATGTATTTCTTTTTTATTTGTATTAATATTTAACTTTTTATATTTTTACTTTTGTACTTTTAGATTTAATAGCTATACCAGATTTTGCTGCAGGTTAGTTGTATTTTTATTATAAAATAAATCACATCTAATAATAAATAAAAAATTTTGGGAAAGGATATCATACTGAAAATTAAATGTATTTGAATTCAAAATGTATCAATATTTAACATTATTTAAGCTTATTTTATATTCGCAATTTATAAGCCTGATATAATAATGTATTTATTCCAACTTTCTCCTGACTTTTCAGAATACCTAATGATAAGTGATTCATCTGTAATCAAAAACAGTTATGTGCACACATTTGATGCACCCTGGGACTAAGCATAACCGTGGAAATGTCTCTTTATGAAATATCATCAGTCTATAACCATCTTCTTTAACTTTTGTAGGATCAACTTTTTTGTTAGCATTAACATTCTGATTAATTCTCAGAGGTATGTTAAACTTAGATAACAAAGCAGAGAAGTTATCTTGGTCTTCTGTCTTACAAATAAAAAATTTACCGAGCTGATTGACTCTCTCGTTTTTGAACTAAAAAAATTGTTTGCCATTGATCCATTGTTAGTGTTGCCATCAGTGGAAGAAGGAAATATTGTGTGATAATATATTCTATCATTTTGAAACAAAATGATTTCAAAAAATATCATAGAATCCTACATATAAACTCAATTGTTTCATGAAATGTAAAATTTCATGGTTATAAATTCCACTGCCTGAAAATGCCTAGAATTATAATTATAATTTAAGTTGGCAATATGAGTTTAACATTCAAGGCAGTGCCGGGTCCAGGCTTTTTCAATATTTTAGATATGATTCTTCAGACATTGTGAAAACTCCAAATTTAAACATGTTCATGCTTATGTTAAATAAGGATATTAAAAAAAAATTGCAGTCATTGGAACCTGAGAACAAGAAATGTAAGCAATGTACTAATAAAATTTAAAATTTTTTTTTAACAACCACAAGTTAGAAGTTATCGGAGGAGAAAAGATAAAGTTTATAGAATAAGATAACAATTGACAGGTGACTTAAAATATTGCAAATTATATGAATCAGGAAAGCAAGATGAAGGAAGTGAATTCCAAAGAACTGATATTCGAGGAAAAAAACTAGGCAAATAAGAGTTTTTTTAAGAGTATAGGGCCAAAGATTGAACCTTGAGGAACCCCTGAGGTTACAGAATAAGAAGAAGAGTGCTGTCCATCGAGGTCAACTTTTAAACTACGATTGGAAAGGAAGGATTCAATAATCTTAAATATGTTACCAGATACACCGCAAGAAGAAAGCTTATAAAAAAGACCAGCATGCCAAACTTTATAAAAAGCTTTAGAAATATCAAAAGCGATAACCTTAACCTCTCCACCTCTATCTAATGCATGATAAAAACTATCTGTTATTACTGTTAGCAAATCAGCTGTAGAATGAGAAGATTGAAGTCTATATTGTTGATCAGAAATTAAGTTATTAGATTCAAGATGAGAGATTAAGTGTTTGATAATTAAAGCTTCAAAAACCTTGCTTATGGTAGAAAGAAGACTAATAGAACGGTAGTTAGACTAGTCAGACCACTCTCAAGAACTTATGAAAATAGGTATAATGGATACCGCTTTCCAGCAGACTGGAAAACAAGACTCTGGTAAGAACTTATTAAATAGTTTTGAAAGTATAGGCAGCAACTCAGGAGAACACTTCCGCAAAACAGGTATGTTGTCCAGATCACAAGCTGTAAAAGAGTCTAAGCAGGAAATCACTTTAGATACAGAAGTTGGAGTGATACGAATGTCAAGCAATGGATCAACCTATTTGTCGGCTATATCAGGTAGAACACTACTAGAGATGATATTGATAAAAAGTTCTTAGCAAACAAATCAACTTTGTCTTTAGGTGAGGTCACAAAATCTGAATCATGCAAGAGAGGTAGAATAGCAGATTTGCCCTTATTATTTATACTGTTAAAGTTTCTCCAAAAGTCATGAGAGCCTAATTTTTGAAATAAAATGCGAGATTTTATGACCCGAGAATAGCGGGTTTTGGCGTTAGACAAAACCTTTTTACAATGGTTTCTAACAATAATAAACAGGCGTCTGTTTTCTGAAGAATTGTTTTGCTGATAGATATGCAACCCTCAGAATAGGGTCGGCATTGCCAAATGCCGACCCTATTCTGAGGGTTGCATATTCTGAGGGTTGCATCTTCTTCTTATTCTGTAACCTCAGGGGTTCCTCAAGGTTCCTCAACTGTCGACCTGAAAGTGTTTGAGGTCAGCAAAATATTGCTGACCTTGTTTCTATGTTTTATGGTCAGACCTTTGTATCAAATAATTTTTGCCGACTTGATGCCGACCAAAAAAAGATTGAGGTCGGCAAATTATTGCCAACTTTATTTTTCCTAATTCTGAGGGTTGGATATGGAAGTAATTGTTTCAATTGGAAATTGTAACAGCACAATTTGAGGAAAACCATGGAGAAGACTAAGGCTTGACTTAGAACCGTTGAGAGAGAATAAATCCAGGCCAGCCTGAATCCAAGAAATTATGTAAGAAGCACATTTGTTAGCAGGAAGATGAACCATTTCTACCCAACACAAAGAAAACCACGGAAAGAGTCCGAGTCCAAGGAAAGAGAAAGGGCTTGGTCAATTTAATCAGAAATAATATTGAAAAATGTTTTGAGATAAAGGAGAGCAATATAGAACAAAAAGAAAGGCAATAGAGTGAATTGGTGCTAAATGAAAGCACATAAAAGAATAGTTAGTGAATTCAAGCTTAGTTTCCCAACAAATGAGTGAATTCTTACGAATGTTAATGCTCAGACCAAGCATGTGACTATTGGAGTCTTTTTTCAAATTAAAGGAAGATAACCATCAGCACTAAGATCACAAGATAAGACAGCCAAACTCAAATTAGTCTCACAAAGAGCAACTAAGTCTGGTAAACTTTGCAAAAGTTAAAACTCAACAGAAGAAAAGTTACTTTAAAGACAACGAACATCAGTGAATGATAGATTTAGTGATTTTTTGTGTTTTGCAGTTTTTGATCCTTTAGTCATTTTTTAAATTGGTTAAAGAATTTGACTCAAAAATAGTACGCAGTACACTATTTAATAGTGCATTCAATAGTTCAAGCAATCGCCTCACTACTATTAATAAATTTGAAGCCATAACAAAGGCTATGAATGTGGCCTCAATAATGCACACCAAAAGTTTGAACAATGACACCATCTATGCGCAACATGGCACTATTAGTACTAAAATATTTTATGACTGTTGATATAATCAGCCTCTAAGTCAGAAAAATCACACTAAGTCAGGAAATCTGACTACCATAAAACTGAGCATTATAGCTGTACCCTTACTGGGAGATAATGGAATGAGTTGGCTAGTTATTAAAACAGAGACACAAACAAAACCCATGCATTGAGTCAAGATGATCCACCATTCAACATCTTAAACTGGAAACAATGTATTATAAATAAATCTATGCGAGTTTAATAGATGAGGAAGTGATGCGAGGCTGGTCAACAAATAGAATCTGTTTACCCTAACGTTTTTGCCTAGGAGTACTTGCTAGTTGCCACTATTCTTTCGCCGCCGCCAATCTTGTTAACAACCGGTAACATCCAGCTGCTTATTAATAGTCATGAGTAGCTGCTATTTTAATTCAAATCTAAGGTCTGCTGAAAATATGGTTTAAAATATATCTTAACCCATAAATTTGAAAATATGGTTTAAAATATATCTTAACCCATAAATTTGAAAATATGGTTTAAAATATATCTTAACCAATAAATTTGAAAATATGGTTTAAAATATATCTTAACCCATAAATTTGAAAATATGGTTTAAAATATATCTTAACCCATAAATTTGAAAATATGGTTTAAAATATATCTTAACCCATAAATTTGAAAATATGGTTTAAAATATATCTTAACCAATAAATTTGAAAATATGGTTTAAAATATATCTTAACCCATAAATTTGAAAATATGGTTTAAAATATATCTTAACCAATAAATTTGAAAATATGGTTTAAAATATATCTTAACCCATAAATTTGAAAATATGGTTTAAAATATATCTTAACCCATAAATTTGAAAATATGGTTTAAAATATATCTTAACCAATAAATTTGAAAATATGGTTTAAAATATATCTTAACCCATAAATTTGAAAATATGGTTTAAAATATATCTTAACCCATAAATTTGAAAATATGGTTTAAAATATATCTTAACCAATAAATTTATTATGAATTAAATCATTAAAACATATCCTTTTAAAAAATATTTTTAAAGATTTCATTCTCTTTATTGAAAATATGGTAAAGTAAAGTTTGATATTACTCATGAGATTGCACTTTGGTTTTGTACTGATTTGTTAATTGTGCTGAACCTTGTAAAAATTTTTGAAAAAAACTTTGGTATAGTCACTCCATCATTGACATGTGGAGGTTTAATTGATATGCTTAAAGCAGTCAAGACATGTAAAGAATGTTTTGTAATACTCAAATGGTTCAGTAATAACATGTGAATGGGATAGAAAAGTTTTCACTTTAGCTTGTGCTCTACTGGAAAACCATACTGTAGGATGTTATTAAAGATATGTTTAGCAAACAGTATGAAGAGTTATGTTTGCATAATGTTCATGATGGTGCTGCAAACATGATGAAGACTTCTAGACTACTGGGTTAAGAAGAACCTCAACATTGCTTAGCTTATGTGCTGAATTTACTTTTGGTTTCTGATGGTCTCAACAAATGTTCTGAAGTCTTAATATTGCTTAAGAAATGTTAAAATATTGTAACATGTTTGAGCTTCGAGTCAACTTTTCTTAATGAATTTTTGTGTACAGATGATGATGTAGATCTTTATGATAAATTAAGAAAAGTTGCAGAAGTGTAAGAACTTGTTAACCTTGATGGACAATTCCTAATTCAAGCAAATCAAGCGAGCCCAAATGACAAGCAATTTAGTCTATCTTTTTCAAATAATAAAGTAAAATAAACTTTTTTTTATTTTATTTATATTTAACTTGTTTTTTATTTTATTTATATTTAATTAAAATCTAATCAAAAACCAATATATATTGGTCATAGTTAAATAACTATGACCAATGTAGCACTTCAAGATTATCACGACATTCAGATAAAAGAAGTTAAAAATTTTTTTTTTAATGAACTGCAATTTTATAATGAATGTAAAAATAACAAAGAGAATAGACAAATGCAAAATATACAAATAAAATATGCTTAATAAATTTTTTTTTTGATGTTGGATAAAATCCTGATTTAAACTACTTTTTATGGACATATACCTGATTGGTTATTGCTCATGAACTTGGGCATCAGGTGATACCTCAAAATATCTTGATAACATAAATGTTATAAATATCTTTTAAGTTAAATATGATGGTTCTTGTTTCATGTAAATTTAAATGTTCATCCCATGTTTTTCATGTGTATAATTGATTTCTAAATTTGTTCCATAATTATCATAGACTGATATAGCAGTTTGAATTACCTTGTAAATCAATTTAAGAATTACCTTGTGAAATACCTTGGGCTCCTATAAAACAATGTTTTAAAACTAGTTTTAATAATTTGTGTAAATTTGCAGTTTATATAAATATTAGATTTTAATTACTATAATAAAACTTTGAAAAATCAGTGTGAATTTATTTTGACTGTATTTTTACATTGTATGCATTGTATTTATATTGTCAGAATGTATACATTGTAATCCTCTATTGTCAGAAATAATAATTAAGTTAATAATAAGTTTATTTATAAATAAACTTATTATTAACTTAATAGAAATAATAGTTAAGTTAATATTAAGTTAATTTATAAATAAGTTAAAGTGTTTAAATATTAAAATTTAATTTTTTAATAAAACAGATTTCTAAAAATATTATTTTTATAAAAGTTAAACTGTTTGTTGATACAGGTGCTATGGAGAACTGGGGGTTGATTACCTATCGGTTAACTTCAATTTTGTATGATGAAAAAGAATCAAGTTCAGCAAACAAGCAATGGGTGGCTGTTGTTATTGCTCATGAACTTGCGCATCAGGTGACACCTTAAAGTATCTTGATAACATAAGTGTTGTAAATATCTTTTTAGTTAAATAGAATCTTTCTATGAATTGTGTCATTTTAGCACCAATGATCTTTATAATCATCTTTATAATGATTTTTAAATTAATGACACAAATCAGCTCATAAAATGCCTGTGATATGTGAATAAAGAAAGTTCTTACATTATATAATGCCTGTGATATACTATGTGAATATAGAAAGTTCTTACATATATATATATATATATATATATATATATATATATATATATATATATATATATATATATATATATATATATATATATATATATATATATATATGTATATATATCATGTTTTAAATAAAAAACAACTTAACATATTAACTTGTTGTGATTTTGATGTCATAAAATTAACTTTAAATATTTTTTTAATTTTACTACGTTAACTTTTTTTAACTACCCCAATAAAATAAATTTGCTGTCATGACCCGTACGATATGGGTCATGGTAAATCTGTTCCACACCTGACTACATCTAAACTTGTTTTATAATTTAGTTTTCTTACATCAGTCAATGAACTTTAATAAATAGCAGAAAATCAATCAATTTAAAACTTTTGGCGTTTGGATTTAGATAACATTTACATAATATTTCTTACAGTGTTTTAGGAATATTGAGGTTTTAACAAAAAGATTTATAAACAATTTTTTTTTTTAAATTCTCATTAAAATTTATTTAAAACACAAATAAGGACACATAAAACGGGTCGCAGTTCCTAGTTATGTCAAATAAGTAATAATTTCAAAGAAAAAAAAAAAAAATTTGAAGAAATTTGGAGAAACAAAAAACATTTTTCTTGAGGTAAAAAAAAATACTGATACACTTTTTAAAAAAAATTTAATTAGAAAGTTATTATTCTTTACAAAACAATGTAAAAACTGGTACAATGGTAACTACGTTACACAACTGACTATATCTATACTTAATTTGCTTTTACTTTCATAAATCTTAGTTTACGGCAAAACAAATCAATACAAAATTCTTGACTTTTGTTTAATGATTTACTTTAATATTGTTTACATAACTATCTTAAACAGAGATTATATTAGCGTAAGATTTCAGTGTTTTTGGAGGCTGTGCTTAATTTAAGGCTGTAATAAAAATTTTCAAAGATTAATATTTTTAAAGGGATCCCTAAGTATTTTTACATATAATCTCACATGAAAGAGCATAAAAAAAATATGTAAATTTTTTTTCTTTTTTTACTAAATTGTAATAATAAATGCATGCTAACAAAAAGCAGTTGCTGAAATCACTGAAAAACAACTCTATTTTGGTTTTATTTTTTTTACCATTGAAACTCGATTGTTAATTGTTAAAAATCACGTTAGTACGTCACAACAACTTTAGAATATCTACTTCGATTTTCAAGTATAAAAAAGTCGTGATTAAATAGTTAAGTTTTAATCAAGTTTTTTTAATTAGTTTTGCAAAAACAGTATAATAGAATTCAGTTAAAAGACGTCATAAAAAAAGTTATTAAGTAATAGTTTTAAATAGTTTAGAACTTATAAAAAAGTTTTACAGGGCTCGTATTAAGCTTATTGCGATTGCTTTTCACACTTTTGTGATTAGTTTTTTCTTTAAAAAAATCTTTTTGCGATTTGTTTTTTTTTGGTTATTTAATTACTTTTTTTCTAGCTTAGCATTTTTTTTAGCAATTCTTAAAAGTTATGTTTTTATCATAAAGAACGTCACAGAAAATTTATTATTCTGAATAGATAGATGAATATCTATTCCATTGTATTTTTTGTATTTTTGATATGCTCTTTTGCGCTGAGATTTTCTTTCAACGTAAAGCATTTTTGAATTTATATTACTTTCAATCTCTGTGTGGAAAATTTTTAAAAGGTCGTTAAAGCGAAAAGTTGAAAAGGGAAAAGACGTTAATTCAAATTTTTTCTTCATTCTAACAAAACAGCCTGGTTTTTAGATTTGTTTATCAAAACTTCATGTTTAAAATAAGGCTTAAAAATGTTAGAGCAAAAAAATTGCTGGTTTTTATTAGCATTTTTATACTGTTTGAAAAACAAACTGATAAAAAAGAATTAATTATTATTATTAATTCTTTTTTATCAACCCCTCCCTCCATTACCGCACATCAGCCCGAGCTATAAGAGAAGAAAAAAACTTATTCTTGTAAGTAATTATGTGTAAGTTAAAAAAAAACGACTATATTTTTAAATTTAATTACCAACTAATACGTTTGGGATAATGACATTTTCTCTACTTTGTTTAATTTGATGTACAAACGTTAGTTTTTTGAGGCAATAGAGTCAATAAACTTTGGACAAGACGCATTTTTTTTAATAGAAGAAAAGCGTTTTTTTTTAAATTAAATTTGTTAGTGTGTGTTCATTATTACATTTTAGAAAAAATAATATACATTAAACATTTTTTTTTATGCTCTTTCATATGAGATCATATCTTTATAGCACTTAGGAATCCCTTTAACATTAAACATTTTTTTTTATGCTCTTTCATATGAGATCATATCTTTATAGCACTTAGGGATCCCTTTAACATTAAACATTTTTTTTTAATGCTCTTTCATATGAGATCATATGTTTATAGCACTTAGGGATCCCTTTAAGGCCTCTCATTAAGATTTCTTTATAAAGCAAAGAAAGAAAATGGGTCATGGATCCTAGTTGTGTCATATAAGTTAGTTTTATTTGTTTGGATTTCTTATAGATACTTTTCTGCAACTCATAACATATTCTTCTAATTAAGCTGTTTTTATTAGTGGGATTTGCGAATTGTTAAATTATTATAGCTATTATTTGTATCAAATCTTGGTACAAATACATTCTTAATGGGAATGGAAATATCTAGATCCATAATCACCTAAGTGATATAAGTATCAATGTATTCCATTCACATATAAAATAATGGAAAAATATAAAATTAAAATGAAAATGGCAATACACCCTTATTAAAATTATTTAAAATAGAAAAAATATAAAAATTTATGTGAGAAACAAAAAACATTTTTCTTGAGATAAGATAAGAATTTTTTTTTTTTAAATAAAATTACAAAAAAACATATTTAACATAAAAAAATATCAAAAGTACTTATAAAAGCAACTCAAATAATAACATTGTTTCATTATTCTATAGATTTTAGTAAATGCTATGAAGATTAATGACGTAACTTTGTTATAGCTTTTAGAAAACGATCAACATTCAGAACATTTCTTAAATTATTCTTTGTAGGAAAACTTTCAAAAATCAACCATAAGAGAAAGAACTCAACCTAAAAATGGAGCAAAATTATTTTAAACACTTGTTATACATTAATTACAAATCAACGTGTCATGCAATCAATTAATTTGAAAATTCTAAAATGCGAATAAGTGGATAAGAAACTTGCTTTTCATTTTTCCATAACCTTTACTGTCTAACATGAATGTGAGCTAAATCTATTAGCATAAAACATCACAACAATTAATTAAATATCATAACATATTACGGTAAACTCTAAACAACTCACACCTTCAAGGGACAAAGAAATTAATTTTCCCAATAACATTAATAAAGAATATTAATGTTATTGGGAGTATAATGCATAAAAAAAGCTCAATAGAATTTCAAAATTAGTTCATATTGTTAAGGGCTATTGAATTATCCTGAGTTTATTGTACATATTTTAACTGCTAACATTACATACTTATAAAAACATACATAAACATTTAAAAAATATAAATCTATAACTTTATAACACGTATTAACATTAACATATAATAACACACTAAAAGCGATTACCACATGAGACATATTAATACTTACATATTAATACATCATGAGACATATTAATACTTTTAATTTGAAAAAGACATATTAATACTTTTAATTAATACATCATGAGACATATTAATACTTACATATTAATACATCATGATATTAATACTTACATATTAATACATCATTACATATTAATACATCATGAGACATATTAATACTTATTAAAATCCATTACAAATATCACATTTTAAAAATGAAATATTATTTGTGTAATATACTTTCAATGACATACCTTGTAGTGCATGTTTATCAAAGTTATACAACAAATTATAAAATGTCTTAGTTCTGGAATGTTGAAAGTTAAATAAACTTCGAAAAAAAAAAAAGTTTTGAAAAGTTAAATTAGTTTCATAAAAAAAAACATTTCGATTAGCTAAATTATTTTCGAAAAAAAAAAAAGTTTTATTAAGGTAAATAATATTGGAAAAAAAAAAAGTTTTAGTTTTTTTTTGTAAGAATTTTTAGTATCATCCTCATCTATATCATATCGCAAAATGCTATAAGTGATTTAATTCCGCTTTATACATCTTATATCGTTATTACGATAATGGTCTATTCGTGCGTTTTTTTACATAATGAATAGAATAAAATTTTTCAATTTCCTTTTTATTATTTTCAAAAACTGCCTACATTATTTTTCATATATATTTAAGTTGTTTGCAGTTTTCTTGTTTTTTACAAGTTACATTTTTGTTGAAAAATTATTCAAGTTATTCATTCTATATATATTTCATATATACATATATTTCATATATATATATATATATTTCATATATATATATATATATATATATATATATATATATATATATATATATATGTATATATATATATATATATACATTCATTTATTATTATATTCAAGTTACAATTTTGTTGAAAACTTTTTGGTTCAATTTAATTTCTCTATTTTCTATCAAGTATAAAAACTCAATTTGTTATCAGCAAGTTTTTATTAAATAGAAATCTGGTACACAGTGATATCAGTAAAAATAAATGCTGTGCTAAGTTTTGCTTGTATATATGTATATATATATATATATATATATATATATATATATATATATATATATATATATATATATATATATATATATATATATAAATATTTATAAATATATATATATATATATAAATATTTATAAATATATATATATATATATATATATATATATATATATATATATATATATATATATATATATACACATTTATATATAACAATAGGTGTAACCATATAGTCGTGATTGTGACAATTCCACTAAATAAGATTTAAAAATAAGCAATAAAATTAATATTTATATATATATATATATAACTTTGGTCGCGTACTGTCTTGACACCTTTTAGCCACACAATAAAAACACATTGAAACAAAAAAAAGCATGTTATTTATTTATTTATTCTTTTCATCGCCCAAAATTACAGGTGAAAAATACAAAGGGCATAAAACTAATAGTTTATACTCTAAGTTGAAATTCTAATTTAGATTCTTCTAAGAATGCTTTCTTCCATCAAATTTTTGATTATCATTCTTTGTTCTCTGATGTTCCAGAATTCAAATGACTGGTTTAAAATTTTCGCTATATTATCTTGTTAAGACATTTGATAATGATTTTTCCCCCTTAATCAAACACTGCATGAAGCTTAGTTCCAGGCGGTTGCAAATTTTCATTATTTCTTAAATAAAGCAGTTTTTCTTATTAACATTAGATATTTGAGTTAAAATCAAGGAAAAACAAGTAAAATTGCTTAGAATTTGATAAAAAGATTCAATTTGTTTCGAACAAGGATGGTAGATACGTCATCAATTTTAAAGTAGGAATGCAAATAGTTTTTGCTGTATTTTAAAATACTAAAGAGAAATTTTAATGATGATCTTCCAACAGCGTCTAATAAATTAAGTTAAAATCACAAATTTCTAATCCGTATGATTTGGTATCACCTTGACAATGATAGATTAGTATGTTAGATTTGGTATAGCCAGAGATTTCAACAAATGCACTATAGTTAATAGTTGACAAAAACGAATTCCAGATTTTATAAGAGCTCTGGAGATTGATTGAAATTGAATAATTCTTTTGTTTACATTTGCTGATTGGACTGTAGTTATATTTTATCCATGGTCTTGATTTTCCCATAGGAATCCGAAGTGTTTCAGTTTATTATTGAGTTTCATGTAAGAGCCTGAAAAAATATAATTTGTATTATGTTTTTAACAACTAAACTTTTACCGGAGAAAATGAACTTGGTTTTTTCTGTGTTTAATTTGATATAGAGATTTTGACATTACATTTGAAAATTATTTATCAACTCTTGTAACCCAGAAAGAGTAGGACTTTGGAGGATTATATCATCTGCATAAGCAATAATACCAGTGTATAAACCCATTACTGTTGTTCCAACTTTACAATCGGAATTAATTTGACTTAATATACTTTCAGTGTAGATGTTGTATTAATGTGGCGATTAAATGGATCCTTGTTGCACACCTTGAGACAAGCTGAAATTA
This sequence comes from Hydra vulgaris, assembly GCF_022113875.1. Taxonomy (NCBI): domain Eukaryota; kingdom Metazoa; phylum Cnidaria; class Hydrozoa; order Anthoathecata; family Hydridae; genus Hydra; species Hydra vulgaris. The sequence continues at coordinate 27,376,658 of NC_061160.1, read as the reverse complement.
TTAGCAGTATATATCTTTAGCTAAACTAAAGATATATACTGCTGAGTTATTATTATTATTATAGTGTTTTAATGTCTTACTCAATAGGAACTCTGCATGCAAGATGGAACTATTTTGCTTTAAACCAAATTGATGAGAGTGGCTGTTTGATATTTCCAGACATACATGCATGATAGTATATTCAAAGAGTTTTGTCAAAATAGGTGTGGTACTAATACCGCGATAGTTATCTGAATTATTAGAAGATTTTTTTATAGGGTTTTACTACTGGAATAATTATGGAAGTTGATAAGTACCCTGGCACAGCTCCATTATTAAAGATACTGTTGTAAAACTTTGAAATGCATGTGAGGAGGTTGTTGTTAGAAGAGTTTTTAAGATGTTCTGCAGTAATTCCACAAGAGTCATGTGATCTATTAGACTTAGGCAAATATACAAATACAAATAAAAGATTCAATGTTGGAAGTTGATAAGAGTATTTTATTAGGTTCAACTATAAGTTGGGGAATATTGCGGTGTTTGGAATTGGTGTTAGTAATTGGGGGAGTGTTGAGAATTGTTTTAAAGTTTTGTTAAAATTCTTTTACAACAGACATAATTAAACATCAAAGGAATGCGTAAAAATGATGCTTAATTATTTGAACTTTTAGTTTTCTTTATTAAACTTATCTAAAATAAAGTGTAAGCAAATAAAACAGAGATAAAAAAAATAAAGTGTAAGCAAATAAAACAGAGTATAATATAATAATCTAATTATATTTTACCTATACTATTAGTCATATTTAAATTAGATGTTTTAAAATAATATAGCAATGTGTAAATATAACATATTTTTATGAAGAAATTAAACTAAAGTTATAAATAAATTGATATAATCTTTTTATCTGAGTAATGTTATATATTTAAGGTATTTATTATTAATTATTGACAAAATTGTATTAGTATTTAATCAAAAAAACAAAAAGTAATTAAAAGAATTATAAAATTTTTACATATAAAAACTCATAAACAAAGCTTGCTCAGCAAGTACTGCTAGCATTGAACAGTGAAATGTAATCCTCCATCATAAAATCCCATTCATTACTTTGAAATGCACTTAATACAACATTCTTGCTCTTAACAAAGTCAAGTACACTAGTCATTACAGCAAAGTACACCACTTGGCAAAATCAACACTCTTGCTGTAAACTAAGCCAAGTCACAACAATTTGAAACCATACGAATAATATAATAACCACTTACAAACTATAAACAAATAACATTATATCACTAACATAGAAACACTTTATATATAAAAGATATTTACACATAAATATAATTAATTATATAAATTAAGAAAAATATATAACTTAGAAACTTAACATATACAACCCTATTTTTGTAATATTTTTTTAACAACTTAAAAAAACAAATGATCAAATGACCTGGTTTTTTATATTATAAAAGCAAACAGATTTCCTTTAAAATGGAAATAAGATATTAAATGATTTTGTTCTTTAACATGCAACGAGTTGATCCTGTAAGATGCAAGGGTTTTGGAGATAAACCCTAACTTTATGAAGAGTTTAATGTTTTGACCTTTGAAAAGAGCATCCTCTTCTAGAGTCATCATCCTCCTCTAATTTTTTATTTAATACAATTAATTAATTGAATATAACTTTTTTTTTTAAATTACAGATTAATATACTTTAAATACAAAGGATTTACACTTTACAATAGATATACTTTAATATAAAGGACTTGAATTGTGTTATTATTAAAATGCATGACTTGAATATATTACCTGACTTACTAATTTAAAAATAACATAATTTAATACTTTTTTAAAAATAACATAAGTCAATAATTAAAAAGTTTTCAATCTTATTACTGATTAAGCTGATGAAGCAAAGTTTTTGATCTTATTACTGATAAAACAATAATTACAGATTATAAAGATTTAGAATACCTCATTGTGTGGTTAAAAATATAATAATATATTATAATATATTATTATATTTTTACTTACTACCAAGGTATATTTATATGTTTTTACAGGCCTTATTCAATAAAACTTTTTTTTTAGTGGTTTGGAAATTTGGTGACAATGAAATGGTGGAATGATCTTTGGTTGAATGAAGGGTTTGCTGCTTTTGTGGAGTTCATTGGTGCTAACATTACAGAACCCAGTTGGCAAATGATGGATCAATTTATTGTTGATGATACACAAAATTCATTAACTCTTGATTCAAGTAGCAATTCTCACCCCATATCAGTAACTGTTAATGATCCTGCACAAATCAATGAAATATTTGATACAATTTCATACGATAAGGTTTTTTTATTTAATTTTATTTTAATTTTTTTTTTATTTAATTTTATTTTAATTTTATTTTAATTTTATTTTAATTTTTATTTAAGTTTATTTTAATTTTTTTTAATTACATAATTAGGTTATCAATTGTTTAAAATAGTTATGTTTAGAATAAATATCATCCTAATCTTAAATAGATATTATGCTAATCTTAAAACTTAAATTAAAGTCAGATCAGGTTTTCCTGCTACTGGTAACATGTAACCTAGTACGTAAAGGGTAAACAGATTCTTTCTGTTGACCAGCCTCGCACCCTTTCTTCATCTATTAGGCTGGTGCAGATGTATTTTTAATACATTGTTTCCAGTTTAGGATGTTGAATGCTGGATCTTCTTGACTTAATGCTGGGTTTAGCTTTTTTCATCTGTTTTTTTGACTAGAAAACTCATTTTATTATCTTCTAATGAGGGTACAGCTCAAAAAAAAATCAGTTTTATGGTTCTGAGCCAGCTGGTAATCAGGCCAGCTGGTAATCAGGTTTCCTAAACTCTATAGTAGCTTTAAGAAAGGCTGATTCCATGAACAGTGAGTGGGCTTTTTAATTTTAACTATTTAAAGCAGAAAAAAGTATAACGAGTTTTTAAGAATAGAAACTTAAGAGAAAATAATTAGAGTTAGTAAACCAATGTCTAGAAACTTTTCTTTATATCTAATAACTTATTTATCTAATATATATTTGTGTTCTGTCGTGACCTCAGGTCAGCGCAGTGCTTGTTCATTCGCAAGTTATTTTGTATGCATTGTTTGCGTTTAGTAACCAGAAACTTCTTATATGTTTGTTACATAATTAGTTTCATTAACTTTAATGATTATTAATAACTTCATTGAAAACGCAATTATTTTTGTAAATCTTTGTTTACAAATTAAATCATAAAAATTGCTTTTAAAGATTACATTTCGATAAAAAACAGATACACAAAATTATATTTACATAAGAAATACATACTTTTTAAATAAAAAATAAGAATATACTAACAAAATCTATAATTTATAATAAATTTTCAAAGTTTTGAAATTTCAAATAATATATATTTAAAAAGTTTATTTTTATAAACAAATAATTATAGTTTATAAGATTTACGGCTTTGTTCCTCTCTCTTCCCGAGTCGCTAACTTTTACTCCTCCTACTAAATAATCTTTACATTAATTTATGTTTTTTTACCTTAATGACATCATCTACAATCTGTTTTTATTTTCACATCTCCCAGGTCTACATAACTGGATGGCTCCGTTGGTCACTTTTTGCGATCTTTGTGTTGTGTAAAAAAATAAATTAAATAAAGCACAGATGCTTTAAGTTAAAATAAATCACATTAAAACTTCAATCAAACTAACAACAAAAAATAACCTTAAATTATGTAATACGCACCAATTTGACTATGACAGGTGATTGCTGACAGCCAGAATTGCCAATTGGTGAAATTTTTATCAAATATTACTAAGAAATATAAGAAGAATATAAAAATAGAAATAACTTGACATGTAACAAAAAATAATATGATATTTTATATGTGGATTTAAACAATCTATCTGAAATAAGTTTTAAAAGAGTGTGTGGTCCTAATGTGAAGGCCAACCACTGTATATTCCATACAGCTTTTTCAGAAATAGGAGGAAAAAACAAAGAATAATGAAAAAAAAGGTTGCTGCCCCAGCCCAAACTCACAGTTGATGTAGTGCTTACTTGCTTGTTCCACCTCTTCATCAGCCAATGTAAGTACTGAAGCCCGGGGGCTGCATTTTAGTATGACATCAGGCTGCTAACGCCCATTAACAGTTATATATATCTACTATAGTGTAAACAGATATACATTTTTAGTTCAAAAATGCTAAATTTTTTCCAGGAAAAAAATATAATAAAAAAAACTTTGTGCTGCCCCAATGTATGTATATTTGTATACAGATATATATTTAAATAATTATATATTTTTAATTATAAATATATGTTATTTTGATTTGAGGTCTTAAAATGAGGTTTAGGTGAGCAATGCAAATATTCTTAAGTTGTGATTTTTAATCACAATTGTTTACATACTTTTTAAAAGTTGATTAAATATTGTAATAAGTGACAGAAAATAAATGTAAAAGATTTTATTAAACAATAACATAATATTAAAAATATGTTTTTCTTCTTTACATTTTTTTTTAAGTAAAAAGCACTTTAACTTTGCATTTACCAAATACTAAAGTAGATGAATAAGTAGACAAATGATTGAAAAATTTTTGCAGTCCTTTTAAAAATTTTTTAATTTTTTTTTATCAATATTTTTGTTAATTTAATGTTAACTAAAATTTTTATTGGTTATTTAGGGTGCTTCAATTATTCGAATGATGAAAAATTTTCTTGGCTCCGACGTATTTCACACTGGCCTCACTGTAAGTATTTTTTATTGATCTTTTATAAATATTAAGTAAGATCTATGAACATATAGCTTTTACAAATATTGAGTAAGCTTTTTTTATAAATTTTAAGTAAGTTCTATGTTAATAGCTTTTATATATGATGTATAAATTATTTAAATCACAATGTTTTATATATAAATGTTATTAAGGTAAATCAACTTTAGGTCAGATAGAACTGATAGTTTCTAAAAGCAAATTAAATATGCATAAACCAAATTTTTAAGAATCTGTGTTTTTCGAAATCACATTTCCTAAAAAATCTAACATCATTATAGGCTGTATTTATGGAGCAGCTCATTTTAGGCTGTATTTACAGGCTAAAATGAATACAGGCTGCATTCCAGAGTTTATTAATTTATATTTGCTTTTTGAAAAACTCTCCATAGAAAAAACAAAACTGCATTTTTAATGGATGATTTTAATATTGATTTTTTTAATAGCCAACTAAATAATTCTGCATCTGAAATTTTTAATAACTTTCTTATAATAACCTTATTTAATTCTATTTTAAAAAAATATTTTTTCATGAAGTTTAACAACTACAGTATGTGATCATATTTGAGGCAACCAAAATAAATTTATGTGCAAGTTATATTTTTTCAAACTAAACTAAAAATAATAAATTACGATGAACTATGTAAAGATTTTTCAAAAATTAACTGGACTAATGCAATTAACATCAACAAAAGTAAAACGAATAAGTCATTTGAAGAGTGTTTAAAAAGTTTTAATTTTCTTTTAGATGGACCATTAAAAAATGTCAGCAATCTCCTTGATTAGGAGTTTCAAACAATTGATATAGAATCTTGACCTCCATTAAAAAGCATAATATATTGTTTCAAAAGTTACTCAAGAATCCAAATAACAAACTTAAACTTGAAAAAACTTATAAAACATATAGAAATTTACTTATCACTCATCTGCCGAAACATATACTTGTCACTCATCTGCCGAAGTAAAAAAAAACTAAAAATTTTTTTCTGATAATGCTAAAAATTTGAAATCTACATGGTATAGTATTAGGAGTCTTTTGACTCTTAATACTATACCATGTAGATAATACTATACCATGTAGATAAACTTATTTGTTTACTATTCCATACAATTATACTATACCAAGTAGATAAACTACCATGTAGATAAATTTATTTGTTTGTTAGTTCATACACTTCTTCTACTTCTTCTTCTAACAACTCTATGATCTATGACTCCAATAAAATCTCAGTATCTCAGTGTTAATCTTAAATCAATATTTATAAAATATTATTTATTATTATTTCTCTCAACAATAGAAAGGCTTCCTGATCAAACAGTATTCTTATCTCTATTCTTAAATTTCTTGAAAATATTTCTCCCATATTTTCTGGACTATTTAATCTTTCTTTGATTACCAGTATACTCCCTAATAAATAAAAAAAACTACTGTTATACAAATCCATAAAAAAGACAAAACTTGCAATAACTACAAGTTAAATCAACATATAGTAAATATAATGACGTGAGAATTGTGCCTAAAACAGAAAATCCTTTAAACTGTCTAAAAATAAGATTATTATTATTAAACTATTATTATTGAAAAGTACTGGACAATAATTAAACAAAAAAATATATAACATATTAAGTTATTCAAAAAATTGATTTACAAAAAAGTGAAAATATGCTAATATATTAATGTTAAATGTTAATATTGAATATCATGGCAAATATTAGCAGTATTATAGCATGTAAAACATATAAACAGCCTGTTATAATGATATTTACCTTTTCCCCCAAGTATGAAATTGTCTGGCTTAGTACTTGTTATTTATTTTGAAATGTATCTCAGTCTTTAGGCAAAAGGTAAGGTATTCAGACCACAAAATTCCTAGGTTGATTTTTAAACACTTATTTAGGAATAATAATTCATAATTTTTAGGATTATTTAAACAAAATTTTTTTTTAGGATTATTTAAACAAATATAAGTTCAAAAATGCAGTTAGTGATGATTTGTGGGCGTGTTTGACAAAGGTTTGTTTATTTTTCATAATTTTGTATTGTTTTTTTTTTGTACTGTAACTGTTATAGTTTTTAAAGTTTTATAATCTTATTATCAAGGCTGCCAATAATACCATTGATGTAAAATCTGTCATGGACACCTGGACACTACAAATGGGATACCCTCTAATCACAATAACAAAGAATCACGAACAAAGTGAAAAAGGTCTTGTCACCCAAGAGCATTTTTTGATTGATGTTGATCGCAAGACAGCTGCATCACCTTTTAAGTTTGTTATTTTTTATTTTTTTCATTTTTATATTAATTACCTTCATCAGGATTGTATGAAAATTTTATTTTAAGGTTTTAGATTTTAGTTTTAGTAATTTGTTGTTTATTAAGTTTACAATTGATGTTGTATAACTAATATTAAAAAACAATCTTCATTATGCACAATTTTGTGCATTAAAAAAAACATGTTTATTTTATTTGATATAATGTGCTTTTTCACCAAGTTGCTTTGAAAGGCTTCTGTCTCTCGGCCCTTTAATATACATTTAATGTAATAAAATGTATGAATTAATTTTATGACTTGAATAATTATTTATTTTTTAATTCATTACTCAATCATCTTATTGAGGTCTGCATCTAATAGTTTAAGGTCAGCAATAAGTTGTTGACCTCATTTTTTCTAATTCCGAGGGCTTCATTTTTGAAAAATTACATTTTTGTAAATATTTATTACTTAATCGCATTTTTATGAATACTTATTATTTAATCACATTTTTATGAATATTTATTATTTAATCAATTTTTATGTAAAACTGTTTAAATAGTATAAATCTTTCAGTTTTTTTTTATAGCTTTCTAATTAAAAAATTAAGTTTTTAGCCAAAAAACTTAATTTTCCAATCAGAAAAAACCAATCAGTTAGACAATTACAAGCTCTACAACTGTAATTTTAAAAGAACATGAAAAATGTTTGACAAAATATTTCAATATATTTCGGAATGGCTTAATTTCTAAATAAAAATAGGAAAAATATTTAAAATTTTCAAACTAGAAAAAAAAATTTTTAGTATTTTTTTTTTTTTTTAAATTCACTTCCAACAAGGCTGCAAGTGACCACTATTAAGTTGGGTTGCTTTTAGAAGAAGAGAATGGAATCAAGAATGAGATAATAGCAACCACGATAAATAAAAGAAACCTTAGTAAATGGTAACAATCGTATATATGTATATATGTTTTCATGAGAGGTCAATATTATTATTACTATAATTTAGTTTATTAAATCAGTTAAAAAGTATAAAAGAAAAGTGTAAAGAAGTATTTCCCCTAGATTCAATTTTTCATGCTAGTTCAGCATTTTTTTTTAAGAAAATTAAATTTTTAAGAAAATATTTGAGCCATCATTTTTTTATTACACCTACTTGCTTTAGTAAGATTATAGCTTAGTGGTAGTCACACACACACACCTTGTGGGTGTACACATATATTTTCTAATTTTTATGTTATAAATAATGTTTATTGCTTATAACTGACATGCAACTACGTGGCATATTTTAAATTCCTAAACTTTAATGAGTTCTGAACTTTATGATTTCTTTTCAACTTTTTATCTTTATATCTTTGAATATCAATTTTATATCTTTGAATTTTTTTGAACATGTTGCTTCATATTCTTGTGATGTTTTTTTTTTTCATTTTTTTTTTTTTAAATGAAAACTCATCCTTTTGGTAGTTGTTAATCACAGTACCTCTGTTTTGAGTTTTCTTGGTTATGATAAAATGCTTTTCTTTAATTTTTCTTGCAGCTCAATGGAGTGAATATTGTACTTAGTTAATTAATAGTTAATATACTATATATAATAAATATTTTATATAAATTTTTTCTATATATATTTCATGTATAATTATAATAAAATTTGTTAATATTATTATAAAGTGAAATATATTAGAGTGTTAAGTTTATTCATTTTTATCTCGCAAATGATTTAACATTTTTAGTATTAAGTTTATCTTTTATTTATTATTTTTATTATTATTATTATTTTTTTTTTGAGGAATATAGAATAAATATTTTTGCTATATATAATAAATATTTTATATAAATTTTTTCTATATATATTTAATGTATAATATATAATAAAATTTGTTAATATTATTATAAAGTGAAATATATTAGAGTGTTAAGTACATTCATTTTTATCTGGCAAATGATTTAATATTTTTAGTATTAAGTTTATTTTTTATTTAATATTTTTATTATTATTATTATTCTTTTGAGGAATATATAATATTTTACTATATATAAAAATATTTTATATAAATTTTTTCTATATATATTTAATGTATAATATATAATAAAATTTGTTAATATCATTATAAAGTGAAATATATTAGAGTGTTAAGTATATTCATTTTTATCTGGCAAATGATTTAATATTTTTAGTATTAAATTTATCTTTTATTTATTATTTTTATTATTATTATTATTTTTTTTTTTTTGAGGAATATTTTCAATTTCTAATGCTTTTTTGTTGCAAAAAATCCTGAGGTTGAATAAACAAATGTTAAAAATCCTGAGGTTGAATAAATAATTGTTAAATTCCTGAGGTTGAATAAACAATAGCATATATAATATTTCACCATATAAAAATTGTTTAAATATAAGTTTAATTTTACAAAATAATGAGAATACTTTTCTGCAAAACAAAAATAGAATAAAGCGAAAGATATGCATAAACCAATATTTAAAATCAACAAACATAAAATGATAGGTAATTTAAAATAAAGAAAACTGTTATTGCATTAAATATTATAAAAATATTATTAATCATAATTTGTGTAGTGGTGGTATTAAACTTTTCCTCAGAATCGCATTTATAATTACTGGCATAATGAAGAGGCTCAGCACCAATATCTAGTTTATACCATCAGATAAATATCATTGCCAATTATGCTTTATCCTGCAATTTACAAAAAATTTTGTTCTTTTTTACTTATTTTAATGAGTTTTTGAAGTCAACGTTTTTTCAGTTGCAAATTTATTTATGTCACATTGTTTTTAGTTACAAGTGGGATGTTCCAATTACCTTTTATTTTGAGCATAAGAAAGAAAAGCAATTAGTATGGTTTAATCGCTCAGCAGGTTTTTCTATTTTTTTTATTTTCTGTACATAAGATAATTACAGAATATTTTACAGTATTCTGTAAATAGATTAGAGTTGGTTTGGTCTTGTGTCTGTTTTTAACTTTTATAAAGTTAATGTAATTTTGTATAATTAATGATTGAATAATATAACTAGAATAGTATAAATATACTGATAAATATATATAAAAAAAAAAATAAACTAAATATAATTGAAATCATTTAAAATAAAAGATGGATTGCTGTTTAAGCAGTTTTTTGTTTTATATCAAAACTTTTCTAGCTTACTAGTTATGTGAATTTTCACTTTATGCATCCCCTTTCAATAAAACAGTCTCATTTGCTCATTTGCATTGTTAGCAGTTCAAATTTTATGCTAACTTTTAATTCAAAATTTACTGGTAAATTAACTGGTAAATTTACCAGTAATTTTTTACCAGTCAAATGAGACCCTATTTTATTAACTGAAGATGAAAAAATAAGCAATAACCCTAGACAACCAATTTCTATTTTATTTTAAACTAAATGGTGTTTTTTAAATTTACTATTTTTTGCAATTTTTTAATGTTGTTAATGTCCCAAAGCTGTGCCATAGCTGTGCCACTACAGTTAAGGATGATACATATTATTTATTTATATGTGGTTGCAATCTTCTCTCAACTCCGAAACATGATTCTTGATGAACCAGGTTGCTAAGTGGAAAAAGTGGTGTAATGGGAAGTGCTTACTTCTTCCTTAAGAAGTAAGCACTTCCCATTACACCACTACCAAAATTACACTTGATGACACCTTTGCATTGACTGCATTTGTCTACTTGACTGCCAACTTGTTCAAATATTATTTTTGTTAGAAACTATTTTCTTTCTCTCTAAAAATTATATACTGTTTTTTCATGTTGCAAGTTTTAAAAAAGTTTTAGTTTTAATTATTTCATAGATTATACTCTATAATCTAAATAAATAGATTGTCCTTAACATAGTTTCATTAAAATTTTTCTTATAAAACCCATAAAACAGACTATTCAAAATTGTATAAAAGAGAAGTCAACAGATTAAATAAAAGTTCATGACTTTAACAACTGTGTTAATTAATGATAAATTAATGCTTTTAATACTTTTTGAATATTTGTTTATTCAATAACTAATATTGTCTTGATTATCTTTGTCAGTATTGCTTTCATCATCACCTTCTATTACTGATTCAATGTACACATTTGAGTGGAAATCAGAGATGTTGATTCAATTTGTTGGATTATGAGGTGGTGAAAAAAAAGAAAAGGCATGTTATATAACAAATTATGCTCTATTACATAAGAAATAAGATGATTTATGAAAAAAGAATTGTTTACAATAAGGACTTACTTTTTATATTCACGGTAGTTATGTTCTTATGTTACCTTTAAATGTTTTTATGCAAAAAAAGTTCATATCTAAAGAACTATCAGAGAATTGAAGTGCAATATAAGCCTGTTTTTTTTTTGTTGTTTTTTTCATGTGCAACAATTTTTTTGCACATGAAAAAAAAATTGTTGCACGTGAAAAAAATCATTGCATTTTGTATACAATTTTAAAATGCAACTATTGTTGCACTTTAAAATTGTATACAACTTTTGTTACTGTTGCCCTTAGAGCATTCAACAATCTTTGTTTTTGCTTCTTTGTTTTCTGCAGTGTGTATTTTTCATTGTTGCGCTTAACTGAATAAGCAGGTAATGATGTATACTTAAATGCGACACTCTGTAACGGTTGCCTTCTACAGAAAGGAGAACAACAATCGAATGGATCCATGTTAGTTGGCTGCCTTTCAAATCAAGTTATTGCCATAAGCTTTTCCAGATTTGGACTTAAAAGCCACGAAGTCCTTTATTATCACGAAATCCTTCATTATCTCTCCACTTAAAAAATTAAAATACTATTTTGACGTTTATTAACTTTTTTCTGAATCAGATAATTTCCTATAAACTTATATCCAAAACATTTACTGCTTTTTATCATGCACATTGAATTTTCTCTGCCTTTCAACCACCTCAGTTATCATTTGTATTTCATCCAAAAAAATTCTATAGACTCTATTTGATAAAACTTATTTAAAGTTTCCATAAACAAAGCATGACAAACACATGAAAAAAACCTCCTTTTGCAGGTTTAACTGTATTTCAAAGTGATGCCAATGGCACAAATTGCACTCATTGACCAAAATGAAACTGTGTTATTATGCTTTTTCTATGCAAAGTATTTCTACATTTCTTTTATATACTTTGTAGACAGACAAGTTTTTATTTTCTCAATGTTGTTTGATGTTTAAACAAATGTATGCTTTACAATTGAGAACATATGTAAAAAAAAACCAGACAATTATTTTAGAGGTGGTTAAACTAAATGTAAGGAATCTTAATTATATCCTTTTAAGATCTTAAGTATAAGCTTTTAAGGCCCTACAAGTTTGTATCAAAATGGTGTATTCCAAGCAGGTCTTATTTGTTAGAAAAGTTCAATCCATAATGGATTCTGAGATATTGAAAATTCAGTAGTAGTTCCATTTGCCTTTGCAAAAATTATTTTAAAATTTTGATGTCTTATTTGGTCATAAGTATTTATCCATCATGTTATAGCAGGTAAATTATAACTAAATAAAGAAGATAAATCTGTAAGAGTTTTTGTAGCAGGTACATCAACTAATAAACAATTTGGAACAAAATGACTACTAGTAGAAGCTATAACAGGCAAATTAACTGGAGCACATAAAATTGGAGAATTGTTATTGCTAATCATAAGCTAATAGAAATTCTATAATATTTATTGATCAATATAAATTTAGTTAAAAATGGTAAAAAAAATATTTTATCATCTTGTTGCAATCACATTTGGGGCAGGGTTGGTGAAAATTTTTGGGTTTTATTTGTTCCCAGTCTCCAATCATTACAACATATTGCAAAGCATCTTTATTTGACATAAGTATAAATGTTTAGAGTTTGCTCCATGTCTAGAAGTTAGTTATCTCAAATATCAAAAAAATCTGCTTAGTTTGAGATAATGTAAATTTTATCTTAAAAAAAGTTTATCTACATAAACTACATTATCTCAAACTTAAGTTTAACGAATAAGTAAGGCATCGACACTGCAATTTTTTTTGTTAACTTGACTTTCAATTACTTTAAAGTTTTCCTATATATTTTTTAAATGGTTGCACTTTTCCTTACAATTGTGGTAAAAAAAACTATAACTTTAGCTTCATAAATTTGTCTTAAAAATTGTAATAATGGTACTTAAAAATTGAAATGGGAAACTAGAATTAATTATTATTTTTTAGAAATTATTATGTTTTAAATAAATTTTGTTTTAAGTTTTTTTATGTTTAAAGAAATTAAATACTTATCTTTAAAAAATGCCTTTAAGATTCAATTAACATTCCTATGATGAATGCTTCTGGTTGGATAAAAGCAAATATTGATCAGTTAAACTTTTATCGAGTCAATTACGATGAAGACAACTGGAACTTGCTCTCAAAACAGCTTCAAGACAACCACAAAGTACATAATTTAAATATTAATAGTTTTGAATAACTTTTTTTATGTGATGTTTTTTTGTGTTATGTTCCTAACAAGTCCACAACCAAAAGTTTTTTTTAGAAAAAGAAGAATAATGAAAAATATGGTTTTCATCTTTTCTGTTTATATTAAGATATTTTAACTAATAAAAGCCTTTTATAAAGTGTTTACAATCTGTTTGTATTAAGATATTTTAACTAAAAAAAGCCTTTTATTAAGTGTTTACAATCTGTTCATATTAAGATATTTTAACTAATAAAAGCCTTTTATAAAGTGTTTGCAATCTGTTTATATTAAGATATTTTAACTAATAAAAGTCTTTTACAAAGTGTTTTCATGGTATTTTTAACATTTAAATTTTACTTTTAGGCATTTTCAACATCAGATCGCTCAAATCTTATAGATGATGCATTTGAATTAGCAAAGTGAGTAAAACAAAAGATTTTTCAACTTTATATTTTATTTACAGCAAGTTAAAAATTTAGTGATTTTTTTACTTTATACATATATTATTAAGACCTTTTATTATAAAATAAATGTATTGTGTATAGAGCTGGCAAACTGTATAAATGTAATAAATGTATTGTGTATAGAGCTGGCAAACTGGATCAAATAAAAGCTTTAGAAATGACTGCATATTTGAAAAATGAAGATGAGTATGTTCCATGGATAACAGCACTTGGTTCACTAGGATATATAGGTGGACTTTTACAAGGAAGATCGTGCTACAGTTCATATCAAGTAAAAAAAATTTTCTTTAGCAAATCTGCTTTGTTGAGATTATTCTTATAAATGGTTTTCTTTGATATATATATTTAGAAGTATATAATTCAACAAGTAAAACCAATTGTTGACAAACTTGGTTGGAGTGATGAGGGGACTCATCTGAATAGGTACTTTTATGTTTATACAGTACTTTCTATATTATTAGCATGTTTTTATTTTACTATTTTAATTCAGGTATTTACGAGGAGCTGCATTACGCTCATCTGTCATGCACAATGACACTGATTCTGTCAAAAGGGCTTTAGAAATATTTGATCGCTTTATGAACAATCACGAGAGGTAAGTTTTAAAAAAATTTTTAGTTTAAATTTAAATGTTTTAAATAAAACAACAACAAACAAAATAAAGTAAATGATTTTAGTGTTGCACCAAACTTGCGTTCAACAGTGTATTTGGCAGGCATAAAATATGGTGGAAAAGAACAATGGGAGTTTATGTTAAATAAGTACCTTAATTCTCCATTTCCTTCTGAGCAACGTAAAATCATGTTTGCACTAGCTGATAGTAGCGATGAATCAATTTTGAAAAAGTAAGTTTTTAAAATATATAAAATTTTATAAATAAAAATGTTTAATAATACTCAATGAAGAAAATATATAAAAAAGGACTATATATATATTTTTAATAACTTGTAATCACTATAGCTGTTTCTCTTGCAAGGTATTTGAGTTGGTCTATGAATACTTCCATAATTCGAACACAAGACACCTGTGGGGTAATTGAACATATTTCTACTAATATTAAAGGAACAAAAATGGCAGAAGATTTTGTTATTAAAAACTGGGAAAAACTTTTTGAGAGGTAATGTTTTAGCATAAAAAAATATTATTTTAATATAAATGTTGTACCTGTAAGTTTGTACATTTAAATGTTGTACCTGTAAGTTTGTACATTTAAATGTTGTACCTGTAAGTTTGTACATTTAAATGTTTTACCTGTAAGTTTGTACATTTAAATGTTGTACCTGTTTGTACATTTAAATGTTGTACCTGTTTGTACATTTAAATGTTGTACCTGTAAGTTTGTACATTTAAATGTTGTACCTGTTTGTACATTTAAATGTTGTACCTGTTTGTACATTTAAATGTTGTACCTGTTTGTACATTTAAATGTTGTACCTGTTTGTACATTTAAATGTTGTACCTGTTTGTACATTTAAATGTTGTACCTGTAAGTTTGTACATTTAAATGTTGTACCTGTAAGTTTGTACATTTAAATGTTGTACCTGTTTGTACAATTAAATGTTGTACCTGTTTGTACATTTAAATGTTGTACCTGTTTGTACATTTAAATGTTGTACCTGTTTGTACATTTAAATGTTGTACCTGTTTGTACATTTACCTTGAACTAAATAACAACAGTAGTTCTTTTGATTTAATTTTAATTTAAAATATATATATTATATATATATATAATATATATATTATATAAATATATATAAAAATATATATAAAATATAAAACTGACAATCTATCAAAACCAATCAATCAGTCTAAAGTTAGTTTAATAATTAAACTATGGTTCGGACTGTTGTAATTGTAAAAATTAAATTCAATAACACATTACAATACAATAATATTGCATTGTAATACAAGAGATGTAATTAAAATATTATTTATTGTTATTGAATTGCTGTGATTAAAAACAGTTAAAATAACTATTGTATTGTTTTTTTTTCTAACAATACATTGAATTTCTAAAACTATTATATTGTATTGCAATTATAACTATTATATTATAAAATTTAAACTATTATATTGTAAAACAGTTGCAATAACTTTTGTATTGTATTGCTGGAGTGTAAAACAGTTACAATAACTTTTGTATTGTATTGCTGGGATGAAAAACAATTACAATAATTATTGTGGTATATTGTAATACTATTTCAAAGTCCAATAGCTATAATATTTTAAAGTATTTAGATTCTTTTTTTGCGCATTTATCTTTTTTGGACACTAGAAAATTCAGAGGTGCTCGTGATGCTCTTTTTTAGCAGTCATTTATATATATAAATTTTATTTATTTTGAGAAGTGAAGTGAAGCTAGGAAAACCAAAGAAGTATATATATTACATATGCTTAATAAATATTAAGTTCAGTGGCACCCGTTTCTAGCAACCATTTACATATATAAATTTTATTTATTTTGAGTTCAATAATATAATTGTTTAAAGAATAATTTATTTAGAATTAACATTAATATTATTCAATATTTTTATATATTTTATAGTATATATATTATACTTTATATATTTAGAATTATCATTAATATACATTCAAAATCATACAAATATATAATTTATCATAGGCTTGTAATTAAATAATTATTTACTTTATGAAGTGAGATTTTTGATTTTTTTATAATTTTGTCTAAACTGATATTGAAATGTTTCACCAGATGATGACGTCTAAACTATTTGATTAACTACATAAAACACATGAAAATAATTTTTTTTTCAATATAATTAACCGCTAATGAGTAATAAATTACAGCGTTATGGAATCAGAGAACCATTGACCTGGTTCTCTGATTCCATAACGCTGAATTACGCTAAAAATGTAATTATCTACATTTTTAAATTACTCATCACTTTTCAGACTGTACCAGTAAATTTTGTAGGAAGTCATTTTTGAAAAATGAGGCTGTTTAGCATACCAAATAAATATTGTTCTTGATTTATGTTACAAAATTCTTGTACAACTTTGCAACTAGATCCAAAAGTCCTGTTACTTTATGGAACACATACAGCCATAAAATTCTAAGGGAAATACAAGACAAAGTTATGTTAGAGTAAGTATTAGTTGAGTAAGTTTGGAAACAATTGGATAGGTGCCCAATGTAAAAGCAAATAACTAAGTGGAAGAAATGGTAGTAATTATTCATGTCTATCCCCAGTAGTAAAAGTAGTACAGGTCAGATCAAACTTACTTTTATAGAGCTACATAAAGTTTGCAACAAGGACATGTGATATTCAGTAAATAAAATAGAAATAAAATCAATAATTATATATTAGTTGTACCCTATTTCAAGGTCACATATCTCGGAAACTGGTCTGTTAAAACATTTATTAAATTTTGATATTACAAAAAAAAATTTTATTACAATAACAATAAATTATTGTATTATAAAGATGAATTACAATACAATAGGTATTGTATAGTAGTGCGTCATTACAATACTTTTTTTTTCAGTTATTGTTATTGTATTATGAAGATGAATTGTAATACAATATTTATTGTTATTTTATTAAATTATTATTGTATTTATTACAATATTAAAATAATTGTAAATCATATTGTGATTGTTTCTAAAAAAGTTAATACAATAACAATAGTTATTGTTTCTGTTATTATTTTCATTACAATTACAACAGACCAAACTCTAGATTAAACTGATAAAAATAATCATAGCATTATTAAACTGATATATGAGGAAAATAAATAAATACATTTATATATGGAAATAACAAATAATTAAACTGATATATGGAAATAACAAATAAATAAACTGAAATATGAAGAAAACAAATATATAAACATATATATGGAGAAAAAAAATAAAATTAAAATGATATTTTTTTTCTTTTATTAACACTAAGTTGTATTTCTTAACAAAAATTTTTTATTAATTGTTAATTAAATTTAGTTTGTAAGTTTTTTGCTAACAAATAGCAAAATATTTAACTAATTTTAAATATAAATTTGTAATTTAAAAAAAAAATTTATAGGTATGGAAAAGGTTCCTTTGACATGTCAAGCTTAATTAAAACAGTTTTTGCCAGAATGAAAACAAAAGAAGACTTGAAAAAGGTGAGTGAAATTTGTTAAATCATGTAACATTATGCCATATATATATATATATATATATATATATATATATATATATATATATATATATATATATATATATATATATATATATATATATATATATATATATATATATATATATATATATATATATATATATATATACACACACACTTACTAAAGCGTGTTTTGATAAGCATTTGCTCACTTTTTCTGCTTACCTTAAGCTATACCGTTTTTTTCAAAAAAGAAGAAGAAAAAACGAAGAATGATGAATAAAATGATTGCTTCCTCATCCAAAACCCTCAGTCGATGTAGCAGCACTCCACTGCGAGTCAGGGTATTTGTTAGTCTATGTATGTACTGAAGCCCCCAGCAGCAGGCTATTTCAATATGACGTCAGATAGCTTACCTTAGTACGCAATACTATTTGTATATGTATATATATATATATATATATATATATATATATATATATATATATATATATATATATATATATATATATATATATATATATATATATATATATATATATATATATATATATATATATAGTTTTTGCACTTTTTTTTATAGTGCATGTTTTTCTATTTATTTTCATGTTAAAGCAAAATTCAAAATTTTGTTTTGATTTTTCATCTGTTCAAATTTTTCTGACAGAATTAATAGGAGTTTGTAAGACTACAAAAATGAAATTTTTTTTTAAAAACTCTTTAGCCCACCTCACAGGTTCATCTTCTGTTTGCAGACTTCACAGGTTCATCAATTACCTTTAATGGAAAATTGCTTTTTGATCTTGCTCGGCCTAATAACTTTTTCAGAGAACTTTGGATCAATGATCAGTTTTTGTCCATCGCATCTGTAATAACACTATACAGCCCATTTTCCTATTTAATATTCTTCAAAAAAGTTTTTGCACTTTCAATTAGTTTCAAAGCATTAGCTTCGATTAACAGTTTTCATTTTAAGTGTTTTGCTTACTAAATTAAATTTAACAAGACATCATACCAAGTGACCAAACAGCAGAGGAATTTGAAATCTCTAGTTTTCAAATTCCTCTGCTGCTTGTAGAAGTGCTGCATTATTGACATCAAGGTTTAGTGAATAGCTTTCACAAAAAACAAAAAATGCTCGTTGGTAAAGGTCAAGGACCCTTTTTTGTACGCCTACATTCTTTCCCTCCATGCTTGATCCATTATCATAACCGTGACCACGCATATTTTGTAAGGGTTTTCCTTTTTTTTTTGAGATCTTGTCTCACAAGCTGTTAACCCTTGCTCAGATGTATAAGACCTTAAAAATCTAAAAAAATGTTTCCTCATGTTTACATTGTCTCCTAGAACTGCATAGAAAAACAGAACAACAAATATCAAAAATTATATGTGTCAATATACAGTCAAAAATTATGAAATAATACTAAGTTTACTGCAGTTCACACAAGATAAACTCAGTAGCTTTACAGGAACAAAGGCCAATAAACCTATTTTGAACTTTTTTGCTTAATAATATACATGAATTTATTTTGCAGTTATCCAATGAAGATGTTCAAAAGAAAAGTGTCAAATTTTTTAATGTGTTTAACAAGTTTTAAAAAGTTTCCATTGTTTTCTTTGAAAACTGTTTCACTTGTTTCACGAAAAGCTAATCCTTGAGTACAAAAGAATTGCACAATACAAAGAAAGGAGTTAAAGCTTCTGTCTCAGAAAGGTTTCTGTTTCAAAACAATACAAAGAGAGGAGTTGAAGCTTCTGTCTCAGAAAGGTTTCTGTTTCAAAACAATACAAAGAGAGGAGTTAAAGCTTCTGTCTCAGAAAGGTTTCTGTTTCAAAACAATTCAAAGAGAGGAGTTAAAGCTTCTGTCTCAGAAAGGTTTCTGTTTCAAAACAATACAAAGAGAGGAGTTAAAGCTTCTGTCTCAGAAAGGTTTCTGTTTCAAAAAAATACAAAGAGAGGAGTTAAAGCTTCTGTCTCAGAAAGGTTTCTGTTTCAAAACAATACAAAGAGAGGAGTTAAAGCTTCTGTCTCAGAAAGGTTTCTGTTTCAAAACATTACAAAGAGAGGAGTTAAAGCTTCTGTCTCAGAAAGGTTTCTGTTTCAAAGCAATACAAAGAGAGGAGTTAAAGCTTCTGTCTCAGAAAGGTTTCTGTTTCAAAACAATACAAAGAGAGGAGTTAAAGCTTCTGTCTCAGAAAGGTTTCTGTTTCAAAACAATACAAAGAGAGGAGTTAAAGCTTCTGTCTCAGAAAGGTTTCTGTTTCAAAACAATACAAAGAGAGGAGTTAAAGCTTCTGTCTCAGAAAGGTTTCTGTTTCAAAACAATTCAAAGAGAGGAGTTAAAGCTTCTGTCTCAGAAAGGTTTCTGTTTCAAAACAAGAGTTTCTGCTGTATTTGTGTTCAATTTATTTTTTTCTAAAAAAGGTTAAATGAAAATAATCAATTTGACCTTGAATAAAAATAATCAATTTGACACACTCCTACTGATACTTGGTTGTAAATTAATTTGCTCTTAAACAGAAAAAGTAACAGCTCCTTCTGTTTCATCAGGAATGCCTTTTATATCTTGAGACTGTGAATTTTTTTTTTAAATCTTTTTCTCCTAGAGTACAAGTTGTTTTAGTTTCTGTTTGTTATGATTTATAAAAACACCCAACATCAAGAGAAGAATATTATAAAAATAGAACACAATGGTTATTAAAGCATAAATAACAGTAATCTATTATATCTCTAAATTATTGTTGTTTTGTGTTTATTAACTAATTAGTTTGTAATAAATGCACTCTTATACCAAATCTTACAGTTTGTACTACAACTGAATAGTCTTCTATCTCTATATCTTATTTGTGTTTTCTTCAAAAAAAACCCAAAGATTTTTTTTTTTGTTACTGTTTTTGATGACTCATAAACTTATTTTTTCAAAATACCACTTCTATAAAAGCATTATTCAATTTTTTCAGTAATGCTTTACAAAGATTGTCATCTGTTGAGTAATAAGATATATAAGCAAATTAACTTTCAATAAAAGATCACTTGATAGATAAACACAAGCTCTTGAGAGAGTTTGTAAAATTCCATGAGGCATTTTTTTAATTTTCTATATGTGGAGTAATGACTGAGTAAATGTAGTTCAAACATTAACAAATTAACTTTCAAATATTTAAATATTAATTTTCAAATATTTAACTAACTATTACTTTTTTATTGAAACGCAGAGCAAAAACAGAAAAAAAGTTAATTGTTTAAAAATAAACTATGGCGCCCCTAAACGTAAATTTACAATTACAATATACATTTAAGAAACAAAAAACATGATTCAAATAAACAATTAATTCAAAAGTTTATTCAACATTTAACCATTTTAACATTTAATTTTTTATTGAACAAAAATGTACAAATTTGTAACATATTAAAATTTAACGCCCCCAATATATAAACAACTAAGTACTTGTGCACATTATGAAAGCCCAAAATTATATTTAAGTTTATTTTTATCAAAAATATGATTTAAAATAATAAGAAAGAAAAAAAACAGTCGGCCACACAAGAGTAGCGCCCCAAAAACCCTGGTGCCCTATGCGACGGCATAATTTGCATTGCCCTTGTGCCCACCCTATATATATACATATAAATATCTATATATATATATATATATATATATATATATATATATATATATATATATATATATATATATATATATATATATATCTGTATATATATATATATATCTGTATATATATATATCTGTATATATATATATATATATATATATATATATATATATATATATATATATATATATATATATATATTATTATTATTATTATAAATTATGCGACGGCATAATTTGCATTGGCCTTGCGCCCACCCTATATATATATATATATATATATATATATATATATATATATATATATATATATATATATATATATATATATATATATATATGTATATATATATATATATATATATATATATGTATATATATATATATATATATATATATATATATCTATATATATATATATATACATATATATATATATATATATATATATATATATATATATATATACATATATATATATATACATATATATATATATATATATATATATATATATAGATATATATATATATATAGATATATATATATATATATATATATATATATATATATATATATATATATATATATATATATATATATATATATATATATATATATATATATATATAGATATATATATATATATATATATATATATATATATATATATATATATATATATATATATATATATATATATGTATAGATATATATATATATATATATATATATATATATATATATATATATATATATATATATATATATATATATATATATATATATATATATATAGATATATATATATATAGATATATATATAGATATAAATACGCACATATATATATGTGTGTGTATTAGGGGTGTGGAGTTGTAAAAAAAAACGGCTTTGACTCCAGTTGCTAAAATTTTTTGAGTACAACTCCAAAGCAAAATTTTTGAAAAAATTTTTTTTTTTTGAATTCTTTAAAAAATATTTTGCAGTAAGTTAAAAAAAATTTTTTTAACAAATTTATTAAACGTTCTTCAAAGTTTAGTATGAACATAATGTTAATTGAAAGGTTTTTTCTTGTACTAGTTGATTCAGGTAATTTGTACAAAATTTAGATTTGTGCTTTGGGTCATTATCTTGCATAAAAACAGGTTGGCGTTGAACCACCATTCGATGAGCAGATGGAACAACATGATTCTCCAAAATTTCTCTGTATTGCTCTTTTTTCATATTTTCACGAACTCTGATCAAATCTCCTATTTTGTGACCTGCAACTCTATACCATTATTTAAAACAACCCCATACCATTATTAAACCTCCATGCTTAACAGTAGGCACAATGCACTGCAGAATGTAATATTCATTCTGGTGCCAGCGTACAAATATTCTTCTCTTGTTGCCAAATAATTCAAACTTGGACTCATTGCTCCATACTACTGTTTTCCATTAACTTATTGTCCAGTTGTCATGTTTGCGAGCCCATTTTAGTCGTTTCACCTTGTATGTTTTCCTTAGCAAAGGTTTTTTGGCAGCTACACGCCCTCTAAGTCCAGCTTTTATCAAACGGTTTCTTATTGTCCGGACACAAACAAGTTTTTCAACAGTTTAATTGTATTTTCTCATTATTTGTAGAGCTGTTAATTTTCTGTTTGACATAGATAATCTCATAATACGACGATTACCATGTTCATCTATCTTTCTAGGCTGTCCAGGTCGTGGTAAGTCACAATATTGACCAGTTTCCTTGAAACGTTTGATTGTATTGTGAACTTCAGTCTTTGATATTTTCATTCTTTCTGCAATTTTTTTTTCTGAAACACCTTCTTCATCAAGTAAAACAATGCGAACTCTCTGTTCAAAGTTAATTCTTGAATTGGAGCCATTCTAGTACAACAAAATAGAAACTAAAAAAAAAATAAACAGTTCAAATAATACAATATTTGTATATTCATTTGCAAGTCATTATATACTATATTGGATCTACATAAAGTATCTACAAGAAGCTACCAATGAGAAAAATTATATTTTCAATATCAATTACAAGTCATTAATCAAAATTAAGTAAGAATTAAAAATAATACTTGTATTGTCGTTTATGCTGAAAGAACTCAGCACACATACTTTTCAAAAAAAACGTGCGGGCGCATACCTTGTATGTCCACATTTAAAGTAATTTTTTTAGACAAATTGACTACGTTTTTATATAGTAAGCGTTTTAAAAGTTAGCAGCAAAATAACGCTATAAGAAACTAGAGAATAAATCAGCAATATTCGAAGAAAAGAACTGACTATACAAAATAAAAAATATTGATAAAATAAGTAAAAAAAAAAAATTAATAAGAAAAAAAAAAATACTATTGTCAAAAAAATAATATACCTGAATATTTACTGTTTTTTTCTTATTTTTAGAGCGTTTGTTATTTTCCATTACCATAATTGATACAAGTCAAGGAAAAAGTAGATAAGAATATGTCAAAAACAAAAATATTTTTTGATATACAATTTTTTCGCAGTTTTTCAGTCAGTTTATTAAGGAAATGCTTTATAAATTGCGCTAAAAACGTGGACAATTTTTAAATTTGTTTTTCAAATGTCTTTGCTAGACTTTACTGTTTTTATCAATGCACAGGAAAGCGAGAAAATTAATTTCTATTTATTTGTTAAATTTTTTTTTTTTCAAATAAGTTTTTTATGTAAAAATATGAAACGATGCTGATAAATTTTGTGGGCTAGTGCATTGTTAATTTACTGAACTTTCTTAAGGAGATTATTTAAAACTTTTGTTTAAGTTTTTAAATGCATTTTTTTAAACAGAGCAATTGTTATGTTCATTATCTCTAGTAACTTGTATTAACATTGGAAATTAGGCAATATAATAGAAACAACTTCATACATGCATCAAATTCGGTAAATACATTTATTAAAGAAACTATGTTATTCTTTTATTTAACTTATTCTGTCATTAACAAAATTTATTATTCAAATAATATTTTTTACAAATAAGTAACAATCTATTTTCTTATTTTCCTATTATATTATATTATAGTATTAAGAAAAAATGACAAATATAGCAAAAACTTTTTTAAAAGTGAAACAACGTAAAAACCAATAAACGAAACAAACAAATAAACTTAAGAAAAAAAAACAAAATTTCTTATAGTTCTAGCGTACATAGCAAATTACTTTCTTTATTATATGGACTGATAAAAATTGTGAATAAATTGCATATCAAAACATTCAATTGTTGTTAAATCGTTATAAAAGATAATCTTTTTTTTAAATACGGTGTAGTATGAGATTTTTACTCCCATTATTTTTTTACTCCCCTAAAAAAATTTTATATGAAATTTGTGCCGCGGAGTAAAAAATGCGTATGAAATTTTTACTCCCTTTATGAGATTTTTACTCTCATTAGATATTTTTACCGTTATGTTAATATAGTGCTTAATTAATATATTTTATAAAAGTTAAGCTTTTAATAAACTTTTTTAACTTAATTTATTTTCTACATTTTAGTGGGAGTAAAATTTCTTATATTATTTTAAATAAACGGTGAAAATATAAATTTTACAGATAATCTTTTTTAAACTTAAAGATCATAGAATATGCAAGTACTTGTTTGATCAAAATGTGTACTTGTTTTATTAAAAAATGAAGGGGAATATCCAAAATTTTTTTATTTTACTATTAGGCTATGGTACTTGTTGCAAACTTGTTAGAAAAGGAGTTTTCTAAACAACAAGTTTACCTTGCTAACCTGCAGAATCTGAAAATCGCAGCTTTTTATTTCTTTCTGACTTTTTTTATTTAACAATTCACATCTGCAAAAAAAAAAAAATTTATCGTAGGTAAACCCTATCTGATACCCTATGTATCAGATAGGGTTAAGATTTTTTTTTTAATTAAACACATAGTGTTATATAGGTTTATTTCTGGATTCTTTGCTTTCGCTTTACTAATGTGAAATCAGTCAGGCATATGAAAAAGTATTGCCACCAAATTTAAAAAGACAAACATTTTTATTCCTTCTCCTACATACCGTTGTAAATTCGCTTATTTTTACGTTTTTAAAACATTTGTTTACAGACTTAAAATAAAAATATATTTAAAAAATGTCTAAAAATTATGAAAAGAAGATAATTTATAAATTATTTTTTTTTTTGATAATATTTTACAACAGTACAACATTAAAGTGACTTGCAGTTGAATTGTCAAGGAATATAGCATGTTCACTAAGCTGTGTAAGTGTTAAACTACATGGGTTAGTCAGCCATTTCAACTTCTCTCCATATTTGCTATATACTTTTATATCAATACCCATGAACAAGGCACACCCAATTATTTCTGCATCAGTTGCCCAAGTTGTGTTATCACTCATACCACTTTCATTTAGATACGTTATTATTGATTGATTCATATATAAAGTCATTTCATTATTAATATGAGTACACATATGTTTAACAACTTTTTCTCTTATAATTTCATAACTGCATTCACTGCCTGTAATGATATACGATATTGCCCTAAAAAAGCAATTACCATCGCCTATGGTTTTGTGAATTTGTTTCGGACGTGAAAGTAGATTAATATCTGCAATAAAAATATTTTTGGTAATACCAATTCCAAATTTTTCAGAAATAGAAGTTCTCATTTCAATAGTTGCATATTTTCCGATCTTATCATTAGAAATTTGCATATTAATTTCATCAAATGTGATTTCTTGTTCATCATTAGTTATTTTTTCATTATATAAACATAACTTTGTCAAGTTGTACTTTGTTTTCAAAATTTGACCCTTTAGATTTTACAAAGTGCAGTTATTTGTGCTAGAAATAGAAGTTACAATGTATGGTCCAGTCCAAGGCTTTACAAGTTTACCACCTTTTCTATCATCACGTCTGCTATTTCTTAGTAACACTTTTTTATTTATGCTAATTTCATTATTTGGTGCAATTCTTTTGTTGTAATCATGTTTTTGTCTTTTTTGAGATTTTTCAATATTTTTATAAGCATTGTCAAAAATTTTATTCTTCATTTTATTCATTGCATGAAAGGTATCTGAAACTATTTTTTTGTTAGAGAAATCATCATTGCTAAGAGCGTTACTATCATTAAAGTCAATTAAATTGCAATCTATATCAATAGGAAGAACTGCTTCCCTTTGGTAAAGCAATGCAAACGGTGAAAACCCAGTAGATTTGTGCTTTCTAACTCTTAAAGAAAACAAAACACTATCAATAGTGTATGGCAATTCCAAAGCAGCCTCATCAAGCACTTTTACTAATATACGTTTAATTGTTTGATTTTGTCTCTCTACTAATCCATTAGCTTGAGGATTATATGCACTTGTAATTCTTTGAATTGTTCCTGTTTTTGAGTAAAGTTCTTTAGAAATTTCATTTACAAACTCACAACCTTGGTCATTTATTTGAATTTCAAAACAGCCATGTCAACAAATCTGTTTATACAAAAAAAAAGCCACAGCTTTAGCAGTTTTATCGGTAAGTGCTTCTGCTTCAACCCATTTACTGAAGTAGTCGATTAATACAACCAGATATTTGCAACCGTTAACTTCTGATAGCTGTGTTAAATCGATTCCTACCTGCTTCA
>NC_061160.1:27326916-27344416 GCF_022113875.1 Hydra vulgaris | reverse complement strand
TTTTACCATTAAAATTTTTACAAGACAAAATTCAAAATTCTGTTCAGGGCATGCGCGTTGTACAGTGTACAAAATAAGGTAACTATTCGTTGTTTATAATATAAAGTGCTGGCTATTAACCCATGCATTTAAAAAATATATGCAAGTCCGTCGTACCACAGGACTACTAGGGACTTGCTTGTGGACGTTGTTGAATATATATATATATATATAAAATTATTCTTAAAAAATATTTTTCTTTGTTGTAAGGAAACTCGCAGAAGACTAAAATAGTCTTTTCATCGAGAACCTTTAAAACATAAAATAAACTTTAATGAACTAGTTCAACAAATACACATAAGTATTTTGGTATCTACTATATAGCAGAAGTAGTAGGGCTTTTATTTATTACTATTTTTCCCAAATTGTTTAATACATTTCGATGAAGTTGGTTAAGTTAATTATGATATGTTTTAGTTTTTTTTTAGAGCAATAAGGTTATCCATTTTATTAAGTTCCATATTTTGATGTATTATTTTGTTATATAAGTATGGGCCACGGTATATTAAAGAAAATCGCGAGAATTTTATTTTTTTAAAAGGCAAGGTGAAGTTGCCTGTTCTTCGTGTGATATATTTGTTTGCGTTGATATGAAAAAAGCTATCAGTAAAGTATTTCGAAACAAATCCGAGTTTGTATTTTAGCATGAATAAGATATTTTGGTAAATATTTATTTGATAGATATTTAATGCATTCAAATTTTTAAATAAAGGGTCGGCACAAGTGAATTTATCTTTATTATAAATTAAACTTAATGCATGTTTCTGATGTATGTAGAGTGAATTTAATTTAGTTTTATGGGTACTTCCCCATGCAATATTAGCGTATGTTAGGTAACTAAGTGTATGTTAGACTAACTAAATTAACTAAGTGTAAGTTTAATTTATCTTTATTATAAATTAAACTTGATGCATGTTTCTGATGTATGTAGAGTGAATTTAATTTAGTTTTATGGGTACTTCCCCATGCAATATTAGCGTATGTTAGAAAAGAAGAGAATTTTTAAGTTGTCTTGGGAAAGCATAGGTTTGGCTTTGTAGAGTACGCCGATACTTTTTGATATTTTTGTGTTTATTGTATTGATATGGGCTTTCCAATTAATATTCTGGTCAATAATTATTCCAAGAAACTTAGTTATTTCAGTTCTTTTGATGTTTATTTTATCAATTTTTAGTGAAGGTAGAGTGCCTGGTATAAAGTTTTTAAGACGGTTGGAGTGAAACAAGATATATTTTGTTTTTTCTGTATTCAAAGATAATTTATTTACTTTAAACCAGATGTTGAGGTTTTCGAGGTCAGTGTTCATAGATTCGTAAAGGTCGCTTATAGACGGCGATGAGTAAAATAAATTTGTATCATCAGCGAACATTATTACATCAAGTTTTTTTAGGGCTTTTGGAAGATCGTTGATATATATTAGAAATAAAAAGCGACCCAGAATGGAACCTCCGCATTTTATTTCTAGTAGGTCTGAAAATTTATTATGATCTGTAATAACGCATTTGTTTTCTGCTACTCAGGTCTGCTACTCAAGGAAACTTATCTAACTAGTGTCGACAAAGAATTTATATTTAAAGAGCTAAAAATTGATGAACTCTCTTAAAATAAACAAGTCTCCAGGTATAAATGACATTTGCAGTAATATCGTCGTCATGTCTTATATATATGTCTTTTCGGAGATACGCCGACCTATTTTCGAAATATTTAAATCATCAATTAAAACTTGAACTGTATCAGATGAGTTAAAGTTACCTAAAATTGTACCTATTTTTAAAACCGGTGAGACAATCATGATATTTTACTTAAAAAAATGGAAAAATACGGAATAAAAAATACTAGCCTAGATTGGTTTAAAAGTTATCTGTGCAACAGACAACAATGTGTTATTTCAAACGATAATAAATATTTTAATTTACTAAAAATAAAATGCGGAGTTCTTCAAGGTTCCATTCTTGATCCTCTTTTATTTTTAATTTATACTAACAATGATTATATATATATATATATATATATATATATATATATATATATATATATATATATATATATATATATATATATATATATATATATATATATATATATATATATATATATATATATATATATATATATATATATAAACTGAAACTTTAGGTATCAACCATCATAGAGCAGCCGTGGCGCATTGGTAGCGCACTTGCCTCAGAAACGTAAGATCCGAGGTTCAAACCCCACCTCTGAGCAAGTTTTGCGACATCGGTTTGGAAGGAGGCGTGAACTTCCTATTAAATGCTCTTCCGCGGTGCTCTGTGATAAGACCGTAAAGACTTTTTGGGGCACCTTAATCAGCTTAAAAAAAACAAAAAACAAAAGTCAAATCTATACTTTCCCAGGAGAATCTAAAAACTCTCTTTTTTTCTTATATACAAAGTTACCTAGCATACGCTAAAATTGCCTGGGGACAGGGCCGGCGCGAGTAGGTGTCACGTGGGGGGTGCAATTACATTATCGTTTTCCAAAATTTGCCGACTGCCATGGCGACATTTGCCGACTGTTTAGATTACCGACTAACCTCTAACGAAAGGGTCGACATTTGCTGACTAACTAGTCTAAAAGGGTCCAAATATGCCGACTAAGTGTCTAATTTGCCGATATACGCATCAAGATTGATTTATAATAAAAATAAACTTATTCATGCCAATCCTTTACTTAAAAACTTGAATGCTTTAAATATCTATCGAATTAACATCTACCGAAATATTTTATTAAGCTCAAATATAAGCTCGGACTTGTCCCAACTCATTTTACTAATAATTTTTTTCAAATCAACGCCAACAAATATATCACACGAGGAATCGGAAACTTTACGTTGCCTATAAAAAAACAAATTTTTCGAAATTTTCAATTGTATACCGTGGCCCCTATTTATACAACAAAATAATACCTCAAAATATAGATCTTACTAAATTGTATAATCTTATTGCCCTAAAGAAAAAACTAAAAGATCTCATAATTAACAAAACCAATAATATCAATATGTACTAAATATAAAAGAACAATTTATATAATAAAATGTAAAAAGAACAATTTAAGCTATAAAAATAAAAAATAAAAAAAAACTAAATTAAAATAATAATAATAAATACATATAGTTACCATACATAGTAAAATATTACTGAACAGATGACTTCAAAAAGTTATTGTGTGTTTTATAGATTTACTCTTAAAATTTTTAGTTTATTTTGTATTTTAAAGGTTTTCGATGAAAAGACTTTTCTTAGTCTTCTGCGAGTTTCCTTACAACTACATAGTACTATTAATATATATTAATAAATAGTTTCAACGACAACGATAAGCAAGTCCATAGTAGCCCTGTGGTGCGACGGACCTGCGTATATTTTTTTAATGCATAAGTTAATAGCCAGCACTTTATATTATAAACTACGATTTTTTAAGTTTTTAATTTTATTATTTTAACTCAATGTCAAACGCGCATGCGTAAAACAGTTAACACCCTTCATATATTGTAACTTGTTAACGCTCTTTATATATTGTAAATATTTATGGTGGACATTTATATAAACTGGAGACATGTAAATGTTATTTGTTTTTGAAATATATAATAATGATTGTTGTTAAGAAAAAATAAATAATAAATAAAATAAAATAGGTGCTTGCATTTGGCATTCTTCAATCCCGATTTCTCTCAATCATTATTACGATAATTTAGGGTCTCTGTTGAACGCGGAGGACTTCCAACAACTTATCAGCTTCTGTTCATTCAATTTAAAGTATCTTGAAAAGATGATTAACAACTCTTAAAAAAAAAATAATTATATTCATAGGTGTAGAGTATAGGGTGTAACGGGGACTGGCTGCCCTTGAGTTAACCTTGCCCCCCCCCCCCTTGAAAATTTGTTTGCCCTCCTTTAAAATTTTATCTAATCTTATAATAATTATTATTGGTATTTTTGATTTTTAAACAGAGGAAGAAATCATAAGAAGAAATCAAGTTTTTTCTGTAAAAAGCAAAGAAATAAATAATCCATTGTTAAAAACATACCAAAAAAAAAAACTTTTTTAAGATAAAAATTCGAAAAATTTGACAAACAAAGGAATCTTTTTTCAGATAAAATACGTTTTTGTAATAAAATAAAACTTCAGATTCAATCTTTTGATCTCAATTTAAGATTTTTTTTATCCATTATACTAGTGCTTTAAAAGTAATGTTTTTGTTTTTGTGTAGATTATATATTAATGAAATTAAACTTTAAGATTCAAATAAAAAGAAAGTAT
This sequence comes from Hydra vulgaris, assembly GCF_022113875.1. Lineage (NCBI taxonomy): Eukaryota > Metazoa > Cnidaria > Hydrozoa > Anthoathecata > Hydridae > Hydra > Hydra vulgaris. Next base: position 27,340,099 of record NC_061160.1, on the reverse strand, counting down.
CAATTAAAAATTTTTTACAGAAAGTCAGTTAGACAAGGTATTTTGGTAGACTTGACTTAACGGTAATGAAACATTTTTTATGCAAATTTTTTGAAATTAAAATCAAAGTAACGGCGAGTTCACTTGACGATAACTTAAAGAAGTTATGAAGACTTCAGACAAGTTCACCGCTGACGTTTCGAACTTTGGTCTTTCTTTTTAGAACTTTAAAAGAAAATTTCAATCGAAGTTTTACTAAGTTTCATTTTTATAAAGAGTGCTATAAAAGTTAACTGATAACATCTGTTAAAAAAGTACGTTACTTTTTTAACAGCTGTTGTAACTTTTACTGAATACTAAATTTTTAATTGCTGCTTTTTATTTTTACTTGTGTAAACATTTTGAGCGATGCTTGTATATTTGTTCTTATTTTTATTTTTAACTATAACAGTCGCATTTTGAAAATTAATTACTGCTATTATTTTTTATTTACTTTGTTATTTTTTAAAATTACAGGTTATTGTCGATTACTTTTAAAAAATGATTAATTAATTTTCATTATTTAAGAAATAATTAAATATAGTTAAAAAACAAAAAAAAAATTGTTTTTCGAAAAACTTACAGTAAGAATAAGTTTATCATTCGAACTAAGAAGAATGATTGTTACAATGTAAATGTGCCCATTTCATCTGCCGTACAATTGTCATCGTTTTGCGATTGAAAAAGTCCCGATGAAGCTGCAGCTTCACCAGGACTTTTTCATTGACGAAGCTAAGAGAAAAAAAAGAGAAAAAAAGTTCAATTAGAAAATTTTCAATCAGCTCTAGAATTTTTTTGCGCTAAAGAACAAATTGGATTGAGAAGCTTTGCCTCGGATATTGTCCGTTTTATAAAAATAATTTTGGTCCAGCCAGTGTCAACTTGTACAGCAGAACAATCCTTTAGTAGTCTGCGTAGAATAAAAACTTTTCTTCGATCGACCATGAGCCAGGAACGGCTGAACGCTGTTTCTTTAAAGAAATAGCCCGGAGTCTCGAAATGGATTTTTTGTTAGATATGTTTATTGAAGAAAACGAAACACGCCGTAGAATATTTTATTTGGAAACCAATTAAAATTTCATATCTACTTTTTTTATTCTAATTTCTTGAAGCTTGTTAATCAAAATCAAAAATTTTTTTTTTATTTCTATATAAGAAATAACTTGATCACTCAAAAAAACGCACTTGATCACTCAAAAAAATTGAACCCCTTCTTTTTGCTCCCCTTAAAAATTTGAGTACTTTACGCCCATGATTATATTTAGTATAGAGCATATAATAGAGTTTTGAAAATCTTTACATTTTGTCCAAAATGAATTTTAGTGATTTAAAAAATTTAAATAGTAAATTTTACTTTATCCTCACTTCAAAATGATGTATTTTTTGATAAAATTTGAATCCTCAAAGAACTTTGAATTCTTCCATGAATCTAATTTAAATTATAAAAAAAGAACAAGAAATCGGTTCGGAAAAAAAAATGACATTAGATGTATACTTTACAAACGTCAATTATGCATTGTTTTATTTGTTACTATAATCAATAAAACTTATACATTATAAGTTTTATATTGATGTAGGAAAGCAATAAGCTTTCCTATGCTGACAATGGGCGTTGCTGCAGCCGAGGTATCGTTTTAAAGACATTTTTTAAAAAGTTTACTGTAGGTCAGTGATGGAATTTTTTATTTTGATTGGGCCATATAGGGCCATATAGTACAATTCGATTAGAGTGCGGGCCAGAATAAAAAATCTGTTATTAAGAAATAAAAAATACAGTTAAAATTTTTATTTTAACTTTAACATGCAGTTAAACATTTTATCTTAATTTTTAATAATAAATCACGGTTATCATGTATCACAATAATGCCAACCTACCTGACCCAAGAACGCCATTCTTATGGAAAGGTAGCGTACACATCAAGGTACCCTGTATGCAATTTTAAAATCTTTTAAATTTGTCCGCGGAAAAAAGTTTAATTTAAATGTTTTATTGAAATTTTGGCTTCATTGTGCCACAATAAAAATACCTGTTGAACCACTATAACATAGTGGTTATCATTCTACATGTGTTACCCGTTTAGAGTCCGAGTTATCGGGATTCTACTGTATAATTTGATAAAAATTGGTGCAAACGTAACCTATATTATGAATTATAAAGAATATAAACGTAACCTATATTATGAATAAAAATAAGAAGCAAAAATGGTTACACCATACAATGGATAAAATTCATAATTAAGTGGTTAATAATTTATAGCAATTTTAGTTTTAATTTTGTTTTTTGCTTCTTATTACTCAAAATGTTTCCACGTTACTGACGATATTCATTCCACGATACTGACGATATTCATTCCACGTTACTGACGATATTCATTCCACGTTACTGACAATATTCATTCCACGTTACTGACGATATTCATTCCACGTTACTGACGATATTCATTCCACGTTACTAACGATATTCATTCCACGTTACTGACGATATTCATTCCACGTTACTGACGATATTCATTCCACGTTACTGAGGATATTCATTATCATTAAAATAATTGTTATATGAGTTTTCAATTATGTAATACCAACAGTTTTTATGAAAGTTATCTTATTGGTATATATACTATTTTCATTTGATAGACCAAAAAAATTGATATGCATTTTAAAGCGTGGTTCGATTTTTACCCCCGTACTTTGCAGAAGCTTAGCGTAAAAGTTTCAGCATTTTGTATATAGGTTTAAACTACTGCCAAAGGCATAAAGTTGCTAAAAAATGTTATTAAAAAAAATTTTCTTGGGATACCTACATAAAAACAAAAAAAAAATTTTTTTAATAAAAAAACAGCGAGAAAACCAAATATTTTTATATTGACTAAAATAATTCTTTTAAAAAGTTTAGAAAACTTAGATAACTGTCAGCTAAAAAGTTTGGAAGGCCTGGGTCCGAGGAAAGTTAATCTGTGCAGATTAGTGTTGTTTTGAAACAAAGTTTGTAAAAACTTTAAAGTTATTGAGGCATAAAAGAAAAAATCACAAAAGAAAGATGTAACGAATAAGAGATTAGTTATTTAAAAAGCAGTAAAAATCGCTTTTTAGAGTGTGACTTTAAATAATCTCATCTAAATTGTCATTAAGTGTGACAAGTAACATTAATTTAAATAGTTATTTTCTTGTAAGAAATAATTATTCAAGAACTATTTCCTTGTAATTTAAGTATGTCCTTTTATTTAATATTTTTTATTTAAAAATATTTGTAATTATGTTAAGTGGATTGTTATCCGATATAAATTTAGATTAAATTTTGTATTAGGCAGAGTTCGATTTAGTGAAGTTAGATTTAGTGAATTACCATAATGGCAAATCAAGCAAAAATTCGTTATAAAAATTGAAAGCTTGTGTTCTTGCACTTTCTAAAAAAACGTTGAAGACTGCTTACTGCTTTCCAAGCAGATCCAAGCCAACTGTTGAAGACCAAAATTAACACATTAATTCTTGGGTACCACAAAGACTCTGCAAATTTTGCAAAACTACTTTACGCAGAAACAAAAGGGTAAAAAAGTTGCACCTCCCTCTTTGTTTGATTTCAAATCAATATAAGTGAGACTTAAAACAAGAGGTACAATGTGTTGTTGCCTGACGGTGATCAATGGTGATGAATGGTGATCTGACGAGTTGGTTGTTCAAAGCTGCAAGAAAAACATCCTCTTAAATAGCAAACCGCCGTTGAAGAAGAACAAAGTATGAGTTGTAGCACATGCCTTAGCCATTTAGAAAAAAGTTTGCTTCATCACATCTCTTTTTTTCAAAAGAATAGTAGTTTTCGGACATATATGTAAAAATTCTCAATCAAATATTTACATACTTTCTTGAAATAGCTGCTTTATGTTTTAACCTAATTCTACGCAAGTCTCAACAAACTGATCTGAAATACCAGGTTGCAACAAAAATATCAGGCTTAACACTATGAGGTATCAGATCTATTCTTATTAGATCGGATTGCAAGCGAAATGCTTAATCTATAAGATTTTCGCTTGCAATCCGAAAATCTAAACGAATTTTCGCTTGCAATCCGAAAATTCGTTTGCAAAGCATAAGAATTATCAAGGGAAAATAAATGATGTGCTAAACTTATAAGTATCTTAATATTAAATATTAAATGTAAAATATTTAATATTTAACCTTTTTTAACGCGCAGAATTACGCGTGTGCGCAAATGATACATAAATTTTGGTTTTCAAAGTATACACAAAGCCTAAACTTTAAGACAAAAAAAAACTTAAAATTTAAAAATTTTTTTTTCTTTTTTTTTTCTTTTTTATAATGATTTTTTTTTTTTTATTGTTGTTTAGGTGCCCCAAGAAGACCTAACGGTCTTGTCACAGAACACCGTCGAAGTGCATTTAACCAGAAAGTTTTGGTAGTACAAGTGACACTTTTAGATATCCAATATATCATTATTTATAACATTTTTAATTTTTTTAAAAAAGTCTAAATTATTTTATTTTTATACTCATGTCAAATAGCGTTGTTTTGTCAGAAACTGATTAAACTTTCATAATAATAAGAGCCAAGGAACACCCTCCCCCTCCCAATCCCACTAGCCTACCTCTGAACAAATAAATTTATGTCATCGTCCCGAATGTAGGGGAAAGAATTTTTAATCTAAAAATTACACAAACGCATATTTTTAATTTGCTAAAGGGTTTAAAACTATTTTCAAAACTATTTTTTGTTAAATATTTTATTAAAAAAAGTACTTCTCATTGAAAGCCGGTTTTCAAGTTTTACAGGTTTAAGTTTTGAAAAAAAATAAAAAAATAAATAAAATATACAGTTTTATTTTATTTCTTAGTTAAATTATTTCAAGAGCATCTTTCTTTGATTTAATAATGGGAATTTTTTCCCTGTGTATCATTCTTGTTCTAACAAATCCATCTATTCTTTCTTGGCCGTAAACAATAGCAGATGCTTCCGTCACGCTTTTGACGCAGCGTTCTGTTGCTTGAGTGTGAATGCTGAATTTAGGAATTTTCAATGGATTTTCGATGAATTTCGATGAAATCCAATTTAAAAAGATTACATTTAAATATTGGTTCATAACAATCTTTTACATTCCAAGAAATTAATTCTTGAAGAATAGTAGCGTCAAGGTTAATTTTCAGAGATATTCTTTTTCGAACAGCAGTCTCTCCAAGCTCATTATTTCCTCAAATTTTGTAAAACCTTATCAACACCAAACTTTTTTTTATTTTTATTAGAGTTAATCAAGAGTGAAAGTGGGGCTTGGTACACTCACTATGGGTGTACTCACTATGGGTGTATGCAGTTTCTATAATATATTATTATTACTTTCCGAACCCCAGTTCGTAACTGGGAGTGTCTTAAGAATCTTAAGTTCAAGCAAGATGTGTCTTGGTCCGTCCTCCAGCAGATGATTGGAAGAACTTTCAAAATAATGTTTGAAATACATTTTGAAACAAAACTGAACTAATATCTTCAAGATCTCAAGCTCACTGTATTTAAGTTATGATTTCTTGTCCACAAAAACATCAAAACCATACCTGTTGTAAGCCAGTGAGACAGTGATCCACATTTTAGGTTTGCAAGATCCAGAGAAAGTTTTTCTGACTTGATAGCATTTACATATCTGTAACTGATATAAGCATCAGTAGATAAGCTTTTTATGCCTTTCTCATCAAGTTTTGGAAGCTTCTCTCCATCTGGCAGGGGTGTAAAATTATACTTTATTGTCGTATCATTTACATACTTAAGATTTTTGCAAACTGATCCTGTAAATCCGTCCTTGCTACTTGTCGGACCATCAAGGAATATAATTAAATGTCGTAGCTTTAGTTCATTTGTATGTTTCATGCAAATCGCCCAATAGCATTTATGTCCTAACATTTTTTCAAGATGGGCATGAATTCCCCCTGACCATTCTGTGTTGGTATTAGTTGAATCTCCACCTATTACTATGCATGACTCAGTAGCATTGTTTTTTTAAGCACCTCATAGAGTGCTTCATCTATCTTTTTTGCAGGTTTTTCCAGGTGAAGGGCAGTTTCTGGCGTGATGTTAGCAAGATAACGTCCAGTTGGTTCCCAAGTTACACTTATATGCTCCTCTTTTATGACTCTAGGATGAAGTTTTCCGTATTTATCTCGAATTAACGTTTTGGTCCAGTCTTTTCTTCCATTATAAGCAATTCCAATTATATTTTCATTACTACATTTATTAGCTTCAATAACTGTATTTTCTTTCATTACATTATTCTTAGCCCTTTGCATTTTATTAGGGTCAACAGAAAGGTATGACATATCAGGAGAAAGTTAACCTTCAGCTATAAAATCTTTTATTGTACCAGTGATTATAGCTGCCGCACCAACATTAGAAATATTACACCTTATTGCAGCTGATGCCGCATGTGTTATGGTCATTTTGTTTTGCTTTAGACTTGGTTATTTTAAGTATCTTGTAACCAGTGATGCAAATCCTCCTAGTTTTTGTTCAAGCAACTTGTCAACCAAAGTTTTTGTTTCGTTTTTTAGTTGTGCAGTATTTACATTGTATGTATCATCAGTATCATCAATACCATTGTTGTTTTGTTCCAGCAGATTGAAAACTAGTTCAGGATTTTAAATTGTTTAAACATGCAGTTTCTATAATATACTATTATTACTTTCCAATATTGGTAAGTAATATTATATATAATAAAATATGAAAATTTTAAATTTAAAAAAGTTTAATATATATTAAACATTAAAAAGTTAGTTTTAAAGTCTTTCTTAGATTGCGGTGAGAAATGTTTTAAAAAAATTAAAGAATTATACTCATATTGTCTTTCATTTTCTTTTTTTTCCTTTTTTCTTTCAGCTTCTTCCTAAATGTTTTTCTTTTTTTCTCTTCTCTGTAGGCGAACTGATTCTTTATAATCACATAAATCAATAAAAGCTAACCTTTAGAAGAATACCCATTTGAAATACTGATCTTTTAGTGGGTACCTCCGACAAAACAAACTCTTTACCTTTACCTTTACTCTTTACTCTTTACCTTTTTCCAACAAGTTGCTAAACTATGACTAGTTTTCACATTTGATAATTACTCATTGTTAATTAATTACTCATTGTTGATTAATTACTCATTGTTAATTAATTACTCATTCTTAATTAATTACTCATTGTTAATTAATTACTCATTGTTGATTAATTACTCATTGTTAATTAATTACTCATTGTTGATTAATTACTCATCGTTAGTACTGTTATTAGAAATAAAAAAATAATACACATTATTAAAAAGTATTTGTGATTAGAGTCTTTTTAATGAAAAAGTTTTTAGTATATAAACGAAGAAAATTTGAAGTCTCGGGTATATAAACTGAATAAAAACCTGCTTCTTTCGTTTCTTTGTTTTAAAAATATCTTTATTTAACAAAAGCACATATATTTAAGATAATTATGTATCTATGTGTTTGCCAAAAATAAAAATTTACAATCGTAGTTTATAAAAGAAAAATGTACATGACTGGGGGTAAAAGACAAATTTAGTCTTATCATTAAGCCTTGAAAAAGATAAAACATCGACTACAAGGTCAAAATAATAACCAAATAATTTTATCCCATAATTTATTTTAACACATATGTTTAATATGCATAATCGTTGAGTATACATAATACGCATTATAAAAAGAAACTTTATGATATTTTGATAACTATTAATTTTTCAAGGTAAGTATTACTCACCTTGAGAATTATATAGTTGTTACAACACATTCTCAAAAAACAGGTAATTATTTACAATAAACTATAAAATGCACAACTAAAAGTCTCAATTGCCCTACCAAAACATTTTCAAATTAAAAAATACAAAAAAGAAACTCAAATTAAAATTTAATTTTACATACGAATATCAGTACGCCGTATTATTTTAATCAAAATGATTTTAGCGATGTACCCTAATGGTCAAGTGTATAAAGCACAAGAAAAATTTAAGTGCATTCATATTCAGTTATATCACTGCTTAAAAATTAAAAAAGTAAGTTATTTAATGTTTAAAAATACAAAAATATATTATCAATAGACAAAATAATTTCCTTGAGCTTTTTTTGAATAAGAGGTAACTCCATTCCAAAGAAAAATCAAAATGTTTCAAAACTATTTTATTCCTAAGAGAAGCTCGACGAAATGAAATGTTTGATTTTCCATAATTAGTTTGAAAAAATGGTTGGCGAATTAAATTATCATTTGTTAAGTTGTATTTATTTTTATATTTTAAGGTATATAAATTGTGGGAAGAAAATAGGTTGACGTTAGTTTTACATTTGTACATAAAACAAAGAATATTAAAAACATTTAGCTGATATATATCAAGAATTTTTATTTCAAATAAGAGAGACTTGCATGAGTAAATCTATCTTTAAAATTAATAAGACGAGCAACATGCTTTTGTTGACGATAAAGAGGCCTAAGTTTAAATGTATTAACACTACACCAAGCAATATTTGCATAGTTTAAAGACAATCGATAAAAGAGTAATATAATTGAGTTAAATTACGTTTATTTAAAGCACTTCTAGCTTTATACAATATACTTTTAGCAACTTTATTACTCAAGAATCCTATGTGATATTTCCAATTAAGGTTTTTATTGATATATATACCCAAAAATATATATATACCCAAAAAATATATATATATATACCCAAAAAGTTTGTATTAATTACTCTTAGAACTTTTATTTATTAGAACTTTTTGGTCTTTGAGATAACTTCCAGACATGGAACAAACTCCAAACATTTATATGTTTATACTTATGTCAAATGAGGAAGTTTTGCAAAAAATTGCGATGATTGGAGCTTGGGAACAAAAAAACCCCAAAATTTTGACCTTTCTGCCCCAAACGTGAGAGCAACAAGTTGATGAAATATTTTTTGTATTATTTTCAACTAGACTTATATTCATCGATAAATTTTAAGCCTCATAGTATTATCTCTCAGCGTTCAAAAATTATAACAATATAAAATTTGCAACCACCTCAAAATGAAGGAGGTTTAAACATTATATGGTCATAATTTTTGAATGCTAAAATATTTTACTACAAAATTTAAAATTTATCGATGAATATAAGTCTAGTTAAAAATAATGCAAAAAATATTTCATCAACTTGTTGCTCTCACAGGGCAGAAAGGTCAAAATTTTGGGGCTTTTTTGTTCTTAAGCTCCAATCATCGCAATTATTTTGCAAAGCATCCTCATTTGACAAAAGTATAAACATATAAATGTTTGGAGTTTGTTCTATGTCTGGAAGTTAGCTATCTTAAAGACCAAAAATTGCTGCTTGCGCCCCTGATTTTGTCAATAAAAAATTATGGTAAATTGCAAGGATTTACCATAATTTTTTATTGACAAAATCAGGGGCGCAAGCAGCAATTTTTGGTCTTTAAGATAGCTAACTTCCAGACATAGAACAAACTCCAAACATTTATATGTTTATACTTTTGTCAAATGAGGATGCTTTGCAAAATAATTGCGATGATTGGAGCTTAGGAACAAAAAATTATGGTAAATTGCAAGGATTTACCATAATTTTTTATTGCAAAATTTGATATTCATATTTTGAAATAATGTTGTAATATTGTTATCAGACAAAAAGAGGCTAGCGTCATCTGCAAACATGACAGCGATCAAGTTCGAAGCTTTATGTAAATCATGGATGTAAATGAGAAAGAGAAAGGGGCCAAGTAAAGAACCTTTGGAAACACCATAGGTTATATTTAATAGATTGGATTGGTCAGTTAAATTACTATAAACAAACGGTTGCTTAAATAGCTTTAAAGTAACAGTAAAACATTTCCTTTAATTCCATTATAATCAAGTTTTTTTAGGAGAACTTTATAATCAACTGTATCAAAAGCTTTGATAAATCTATGAAAACTCCCAACGTGAATTAAGAATTTTCATAAAATTTAAAAGTATTGCGAATAATTTGGATTATAGCATCTTCTGTTGAGTTATTATGTTTTGAATCGGTGTTATTTAACACACAGTATATTATGTGAAGAAAGGAGATTATAAATTATGTTATATAAAATTCTCTCTAAAAGGTTAGAAAAAACAGACAAAACAGAAATTGGACAATAATTAGAAACAGTGGTTGCATCACCAGCTTTGAAAATTGGAGTCACTTTAACTGTTTTTAGAAAATCAGGAAAAACAACCTGTTTTATTGAATAATGTAAAACTTTAAATAGTACATCTTTGAGGGGTTCATAAGACTCGATGAACACATTTCCATTTATATTATCATGGCCAGCTGATTTATTACTTATGCATCTTAAAAGATTCTATCGATGATAGAATCCTTTTTTTAACATTTTGCTATAGTGCTAGTGTATAAAATAAGAATAAACCTATTATACTTGGTGAAAAATTGAATTATTCTTCTCATAACTTTCAATCGGCATTGAAGTTGAAACCATGGTTTAGTGTTATTTTCAAGAGTCGGGAAGCGCTCTTAGTTCTATATAAATCACATTAATGCTATGGGAAATATTAAAAAGAGAAAACAAAATGTTTATTTAGAGATTTGAACTCAAAATAACTACTATGGAAAAAAGCACTATTTAAGTGGATGATGTCAAATGCTAAAGTTCTTCATTAGAAAACATCTCTGTTTGCTCTGAAGATCCTCATCTGAATCAGCAATATCAGGAAAGTTTAAAGATTCAGCTGGAAGTAGCATCTTCAAGGTTTCCTTTAAAAATGGTTTAGTGTTTTTTTTTTTTTTTGTAGTTTTCTCATGCACGTTAAAACAGGATCTAAGCTAAGTAGTAATCTATTAAGCACGTCAAGGTTTCAAGACTATCTTTACCGCCAAAACCTTCTGCTTTGGTGGTAAAGACGAAAACATTTATTTGTCTAATAGGAAGCAAAGCATGCTCTATTACAATGAAACCATGAATAAGAATTTTATGAATTGTATTTTTTGAATAATTTAATTTATTATTAAATAGCATTTACAATTTTAGTTAAATTTTGTATATAATTTATGTACCTTCTAGTTCTTAGTTACCCAACGCTTTATGCTAGAAAGTTAATAACATAACAGCATGGTAAGCAGCAACTATCTCTACCTACAATTTATATTCTCTATTTTTTTTAGCAATACTGTATACTGACTCAGTTAATAGTTCATGCAGCATTTTGTACAAATGCTGCATGAACTATTAACTGAGTCAGTATACAGGTGTATACAAACTCAGGGGTTCCTTCTAGAATTATATTATAATTCTATTATTGCATAAATTATTTGAATAAAACATTTTAAAGTGTCACTTATGCTGGTAAAAAAAAACAGGTCTGAATTATAGTTATTTATATCAACTTTTAAAAAAAATCATTTTTTAATAATTTAAAGAATAATCACTAAATAGTATTGAGGATGTATGTAACAAATTTTACATACATCCTCAAACAAACATTTGTTTGAAAAAACAAATTTATTAAATTTTGAATATAGAAATATTCAAAACTCTTTGAAATATCCATTAACAAAAGTTATATATACTGTTTACATGCTGTTAGTTCTTTATTGTGCTGTGAGATCTTATATAGCTGTGAGATCTGCAAGAATGTTTAACAACAATATCAATTGCCAACAGTTTACAGCCACATTAAACAACTCTTGATGTGAATTAGGGTTCAATTTTCAAATGGAAACTGCAGCATCAGAGATAAAACTCATATTTCAAAAATCTTAGACAATTCTTTTGCTCACTCCAGTACTAAAATGTCTGACAAAAGTTGAATTAACGAAAAAAAAAAAAGATTTGTTAAAGAGAAAACCAGCTAATAGTGACCACGAATATGCAGATATTTCAAATTACAGCATTCTATCTAATTACAAAAAAGCTTTGATCTCATATATTGCCAGATATGTAGCTAAAATAAATGTAAAACCGAAAATTGCATTTTTTTTGAGGCTGGTACATTTATTTTTATATAAAGAAAATATAAAAGTTCGTAACAAATATTTCTAAATTTGTAATCAACCAAATACGCCGCTTGGAAGGCCAAAATTGGCTTCAAAATATTTGCCATCTTCGCTATCCAGTTATATTTTGAAATCAGTGGTTATAACTTACTGATCTCAAAATAAGCACAATAAAGAACTAACAGCAGGTAAACAGTATATATAACTTTTGTTAATGAGATATTTCAAAGAGTTTTGAATATTTCTATATTCAAAATTTAATAAATTTGTTTTTTCAAAAAAATGTTTGTTTAAGGATGTATGTAAAATTTGTTACATACATCCTCAATACTATTTAGTGATTATTCTTTAAATTATAAAAAAATGATTATTTATTTTTTATTTTTTTTTAAAGTTGATATAAATAACTATAATTCAGACCTGTTTTTTTTTTACCAGCATAAGCGACACTTTAGAATGTTTTATTCAAATAATTTATGCAATAATAGAATTATAATATAATTCTAGAAGGAACCCCTGAGTTTGTATACACCTGTATACTGACTCAGTTAATAGTTCATGCAGCATTTGTACAAAATGGTGTTTTGCTAAAAAAAATAGAGAATATAAATTGTAGGTAGAGATAGTTGCTGCTTACCATGCTTTTATGTTATTAACCTTCTAGCATACAGCATTGGGTAACTAAGAGCTAAAAGGTATATTAATTATATACAAAATTTAACTAAAATTGTAAATGCCATTTAATAACAAATTAAATTATTCAAAAAATAATTTCTTTTTTTTTTCTCTAATATTTATAAAATTTATTTGTTTTATTTTATTTTTGACAAATTTATTAGCCTTATTTAATTATTTTCTACCATAGTTTGATAAAGCCATATAAAATCTATATTGGTTTCACCTGTAGGAACTTAAATCGCCGCCATATTGGGAGGTTAATTTTGGCTTCAACTTTTTTCTGAAAAAACAAAAGAATCCGCTATCCAGTTATATTTTGAGATCAGTGGTTATAACCCCAAAAAACCGGTTAACCGGTTGTGCTTTCCGGTGTTTTTGTTCAGTTTTGTTTTAATTTCAATTATTATTATTATTTCATATTTACTGTATATATATGTACATCTACATTATTGACAATATTTTTTGACGTTTTGAAGATTGTTTATTTGAAGATTTTGACAATA
>NC_061160.1:27264416-27324416 GCF_022113875.1 Hydra vulgaris | reverse complement strand
CAAAGAGTTATCAATGAAGAAATGAAAAAGTGGAGAGACGCTTTTTCATTTCTTTTCAAAGAGAGAGAGAGAGAGTTAAAAAGTGATTGTTGATGTAATTTTGTTTTGTGCCAGGAACAATCTTGTGAATCAAAAGCAGAAAGTCAGAAATGAAATATTGTCAAACATTAAATTAAAGAAGCCAAATACTATTCTGTTTTGTTTGACTGCACTCCAGATTCCTCCCCTAAAGAGCAGATGGCCCAAATAATTAGGTATGTCCGCATCAATGGTGTAACCTGTATAATCTAGGATAGCTTTGTTGACTTCATTAAATGTCACCAAAAAATCGGAAAAGTTTTGCAACAGAGATCACTGAAAAAATTAGAGTTAGGTGGTCTAAAGATTTCTGATTGCCGCGGCCAAGGTTTTTACAATGGAGCCAATATGTCTGGAAAATAAAATGGCGTCCAAGCTCACATTCATTCTTTCTAACTCACTTTTGTGAGTTAGCAAGATTTGTTCCTTGTGCAGCTCACACTTTAAATCTTGCTGGTATCCATGCTGCTGAGATTACCCCATTCATGATTACATTTTTTGGAAAAGTTCAAGCCATCTTTAACTTTTTTTTCAATTTCTACATTAAGATTGGAAGCACTAATGAAAATATTGACCATCTTATTAAAGAAAGTGACACAAGGTGGTCTGAAAGAAAAACAGTGACACAAGGTGGTCTGAAAGAAAAACAGTGACACAAGGTGGTCTGAAAGAAAAACAGTGACACAAGGTATACCAAAAAAGAAGCAATCAGATATATATTCTTCTGATTTTCAGTCAGAAAAAGTTTTAAATATCAAGCTGCTGCAATGATGGACAACTTCGGAAAATTTAGCTCAATTGACATTTTGCAACTCATTTATAAATATTCATTGACTGATGCTTATCCTAACATGGCAATTACTTATCGCATCTTCCTCACCATATCAGTCACTGTTGCTACGTGTGAAAGAAGTTTAAGTAAACTTAAGCTTCTAAAAAACTGCATGATATCAACTATGGGGCAATAGCGTTTGCCTAGTCTGGCTATAGTTTTAATTGAACATAAAGTGGTCGACAACCTTAATTTTAATGACGTCATTAGTGAATTTGCATCCAAAAAAGCTAGAAAAGTGAACTTGAACTGAAGTTTGTTTATTCATGACAAATTATAATTTACACTTGATATCATAAATTTTGTGATCAATAAATTGTTTTTTAATTTTAATTTCTTTTGCTTTGTCTTGGAGGAGGAGGAAGAAGGGGGAGGGGCGCAATTTTCCTATCTTCCCGGATGCGTAAAGTTGGCTCAGTACAGCCCTGTATATATATATATATATATATATATATATATATATATATATATATATATATATATATATATATATATATATATATATATATATATATATATATATATATATATATATATATATATATATATATATATACATATATATATATATAGAAATATATACAGAATATATATATAGAAATATATATATATATATATATATATGCATATATATATATATATGTATATACATATATATATATATACAAGGCCGGCGCAATAAGGGTGTGTGGGGGGGGGTGTGACATCCCCCCATCAATGATTTTTAGTCGGCAAACTGGACCCTTAGTCGGCAAATCGGACCTTTTTAGACTAGTTAGTCGCAAATGTCGACCCTTTCGATATAGGTTAGACAGTCGGCAAATGTCGTAATGACAGTTGGGAAATTTTGGAAAACGAGGACCTTTTTTTTTTTTTTTCTTTAAGTCGGCAAAAGTTGTAATGGCACCCCCCCCCCCACGTGACACCTACTCGCGCCGGCCATGTATATATATATATATTTATTTATTTATATATATAGTGAGAACAGAATTTAATCGTACAAAGTAATTTTTCCATTTTATTTTGCTAAAACTTGTTTTTAACTTCAATAATATTGATAATAATTGAAACATTTCTTTTTTATATTTTGAAACATTAAAACATTACTTATTTATATTTTGAAAACATTAAAACCTTACTTTTTTATATTTTGAAACATGAAACATTACTTATTTATATTTTTTTAGTAAATATATAAAAAAAATGTGTTTACTATACATTGCTTTTTTTCTCAAACAGGTATTAATTTGCATGCACATAAATTAATTGTACAAAACTGTTTTATTGGCAATTTGTTATGAAAATGAATGTTTATAAAACATCAATTTTAGTATTTTGCATTTTTATTATATTATAAAACATCAATTTTAGTATTTTGTATTTTTAGAACATTATTTTTAGCAATTAATAAAATTTTTAAAGAAAAAGACTTTAAAAACTCTGTTTATTGTACGGTATGGCACCCAAAGGTAAATATTACTCAACGAAAACTTGTTATAGACTTGGTTAAACAAGGAAATACTTATAGAAAAGTTGAAGAACTTACAAATATTCCATTTACAATAGTAGGAGCCATTGTAAAGAAATACATACAATATGAAACATTTGAAATTCATATTGGACGAGGGCGAAAACGGAAGACAAGTTCAAGAGACGATAGGGAAATTTTAAGAATGATAAAAAAAAATCGGTTCAAAACATCAAAAAATATAACAAATCATTTGAAACACTTAACAGAAAACACAATCTCACTTACATCAATTAGAAATCGCATTCATAAAGCAGGGTTCAGTGGATGTATAGCTCGTAAAAAACCATTTTTAACAAAAAATCATGTGAAGAGAAGAATGAACTTAGAAAAAAAGTGTTATGCATAAAGAGTTTGGTGAAAGAGGGGTGAAGCTTTTCATTTAAGTTGCACGCGAGGAACAGTTAAACATGGCGGTGGAAGTGTAATGTTATGGGGTTGTATGGCATGGAATGGCGTTGGTAAACTTGAGTTTATTGATGAAACTATGAATGCTGATTTGTATAAAAATATATTGATACGAAATTTAAAATCTATTGATACGAAATTTAAAATCTTCTGCTAAAAAGCTTAGATTGGGAAATACTTTTTTGTTTTAACAAGACAATGATCCAAAACACACTGCTAAAAAAACTAATAGCTTTTTCGATGAAAATGGCATAAACGTTTTAGAATGGTCTTCGCAGAGCCCTTATTTGAATCCAATAGAGCATTTATGGACTTTATTGATAAAAAATTAGGTACTAGATCATTTATAAAAAAAGAAGATTTAAAGAAAGCTGTTGTTAAATCATGGTCTAACATCTACAGTAATCAAATTAAGTAGAATCAATGCCAAAACGTTTGTTAGATGTATTTAAAGCAAAAGAAGGACCAACTAAATATTAAAGTATATTATTAAAATGTAAAAACTTGAAACTGTTTCTCCGTTATTTTAATAAACTGGTATTTTTTCTTAGCATTAACCTATAACGATTTTTTTGTACAATTATTTTATGTGCATGTGTTTTTATCCCCTTCTTCATTTTAAAATTCCTAATCAGGTAATTTAAATACTTAAATAAAAATTTTACTTTTTATTTGAAGGTCTTTTAACAAATAAAATATTAGAGAAAAAAAAAAGTCTTTATAATTAGTACATGATACAATATTTTATTCAAAGGTGATTTTATTGAGAAATTACTTTGTACGATTAAATTCTGTTCTCACTGTATATATATATATATACATATATATATATATATATATACATATATATATATATATATATATATATATATATATATATATATATATATATATATATATATATATATATATATATATATATATATATATATATATATATATATATATATATATATATATATATATATATATATATATATATATAAAGAGAATACTTTTACATTATCATGAGTATATTCGTATACTTATGAGAATCCTCAATAGATAAACTAGAGCTATACATGAGTATAAAATATTTATCATTAAAAATGCAGTGTGAGCGATAGTTTTTTTTTTGTTTGTTTCAAATGAAATAAAAAATATTAGGTAATTTTAATAAAACAAATAATAATAAATAAAAACATATAGCTAAATAAATAAACTGGAAAATAATGCATTGCACTTTCAGTTCTAGTCATATTTTTTTATCAGTACTGGTAAACAAATACTTAGATCCAAATCAGAGCCAAACCATTATTTTAAAAGATATTAAAAAAACTCAGTTAAAAAAATATACAATTTTTAGTTTTAATTACTATAAAAAGAAATCTTTTAAGCTAGCCATTTCCCACCGGCTAAAAAGGTGTTAATTAAAAATATAGTCTTAGCACTCTAAGATACTTTTTACTCTTTTTCACAAAAATATAAATAAAAAATTATTTAAATTTTTGTGAAATTTCTGTATTAAAATAAGGCACCAACATTGATTTTTCTGAAATTAATTATCAAATGAACGTTTACCATATAAAATATTCTCTGTAGTTAAGAACCGTAGAGTTCAAAAGATTTTTAGATTTTCTTACGCAAGCGTAACTAAACAGCGCTAGAAAACGACCGTGTGGTATCGATTAAAACAAGTTTAAATTTTTTACAGCTCAACCTAAAAACTATTTTAGAAAAATCAATGATCAAAGCAATAATAATGTTAATGTTAATTAAATAGTGTAAATGGAACAAAGACTTCTTAAATCATAAGAAAAATAAGAAAAAAATGACGTCAACGATAGACTTTAATGTCGTTTTTTTAGAATCGTAATGAATTATAAAGCTTGAGTTATAATTGGTTAAAAAGACGAATCATGTACAGTATTATGTATTAAAAATATTTTAAATTTGGAGATAAAATAAAATTACATAGGGAAACTGCTTGAAATTTAAAAGTAACCTTATTGATTCAATTCGAAGCTGGTGATGAATTTTATTAGGTTTACATTAGACTTCATTCAAACTATTTTGTTGGCACCAATATCCTCACTTTAAAGCTATTTTCGAATTTTCAGAAATTTTTTGCGGGCACTGATAGAGGTAAACTCTGTCCGAAAATTACTTTTTTTTTTAGTTACTAAGGTGTGCCTAGAAGTCCTTACGGTCATAGAGCACCGCGGAAGAGCATTTTACAAGGAAGTTCATGCCTTCTTCCTTACCAATATCGCTTATTGGGAGTCAAACCTCCAACCTAGGTTCTGAGCAAGAACTCTTACTATTGCGCCACGATTGCTCAAACAACGTGCTGTGTATTTCTTCCAAAAATGTAAAATTTTTTTTTTTTGATCAAGCTCTCTCAGTTCTATTCTCCTAGAACTTAAAAAAAAAAAAATTGAATTTCAAAAAAAATTAATTATAGTTTTTATGAATTAATTCAATTTTACAGTTTTTTGGCCAAAATCTAAAATTTTTAATGTAAAAACCGCTATGTATTTTTTTTGCTGGCACGATTGCCAACATTTTTGGAATGTTTCTTAAGTTTCTAGCGATCCCTGATAGACACGAGGTGAGCCACTGCCCAAAACCTCTCCTTATACCTCTTCAAAAAATGCACCAAAATAAGAAAAAAAACTCTGTAACGCAACTCCCGAAAAACAAAAACATTACAACCTAACAAAAAAAAAATTGTGCATTTTATTGTTGGTTAATAGTAAGCATTTCGTAGTGTAAAAAAAATGTTTTATTACATTTTTCCCTAAAATAATAAAATGCACTAAGATTTTTTATCACTAAGTAATAAAAATAAGATTTGTTCACGATATTAAAAAATATTAATTTTTATTTTGTCAGATTTTTTATTATAAAACTTAATTGAATAAATATTTTAAAAACTCACAAACTGAGTAGCATGAATACCAAACATGTTCACATTAATGCAAAATATGGATGCCCAGATAAACTCGCGAGGGTACTTTCAAAAACGGAATGATAAAAAATTGCCCTCTAGGTTGGAGCTCCAGCCCATGGGGAAAAAGTATTTTAAGTTCTTTATTTAGTTTTAACTTTAGCAAGTGTGTGCACTGTATTTATGTGTGTATGTACAAATACACTGTGTGTATGTACAAATGTATTTGAACATTGATATTTTGCTAAACCAAAACTACCCAATATATTTGACAAATTTAAGCATGTTTAGGTTGAATTCATTGAAAATGAACATTTATTCATAATAAACAATTACAAATTCGTTTCCAGTATACTTTATTGCGACAAATAAAAAAACTTCAGAGAAAGTAAAGCCGGATTTTATTGGTCCACAAACTCACTATTTTAAACCATTTAATTTGGGCATGCTCTCATTGATGGAGTTTTTTTTACTGTGTATGCCTTCAAGGCATTTATTCTTTTTAGCCGCTTCCTAAAATAAATATATAAAAAAATTAAATATATAAAAATTAAAAAAAAATATATATATATAAAGTTAAAATTTTATTGCACTTCAATTCTTTATTTCACCTTCACTTTATTAAAATTATTGAAAAGTATTAAAAATATAAAAATTATTAACTCATATAAGTACATAAGCGTTATAGATTTATTTAATACAACAGTAGATATGAACTGGTGAGAATCAGCATGGTGTGAGTCAAAAAAAAAAAAAAAGTAAAGTCGATATTTATGATTACAGTGCATCTCTCTGTTACATTTAAGCCTGGTCATTAGTTTATCCAGTGATCACTTGGAGCAGCACATCATTGTCGCCCCAAACAAAATTTCCATAGTGTTTAGAATGGGAGTGGTGTAAGTCAACTGTCAACTTGTTTTTATATTAAGTTGTGTTGCTAAGTTAGTGACAAGTGTTTTGCTGTGAATAATATGGGTTATTATTATTATTGACAATATGTGACAGTAAATGGTTTTAAAATTGACCTAATCTTTTTTATAGAACTGTAAATCAGAACACACATTTTGTTGGTTTTTTGAAGTTAGACCTGTGTTTGTAAATTGACAAGCTTATCGTTTGTGAAATAACGTTGATTCTTTTGGTACCAATACCTTAGAAAAAAACATATCGAAGTGAAAAAAAAAGGTGAACAAAAATCCAATAAATTGGCAAATGTAGTGGATACAGTATGAGTAATCTAAGTCCCATGGCACTCAGTATAAATATAGTATTCAAGAAATAATTCAGTTTGATACCATAGACATTAAACCAATCGGAAGAAAGGAGAGACCGGTGCAGTTAAAAAACATCCCTATGGAAAACTACTCAAAAGTAAGACAATAAGGTGAATAAAAGAAGCAGGATATGTGATGGATCTTAAAAAAAATTTACTAAAAAAATTTTGTTTAAAATTTTTTTAAAGCTTTCCACATAACAATAAATTTTTAAGAACGTTTTGAACTTTAAAAATTAATTTTCTCAAAATAAGAAAAAATGTGACAACGCTGGTTTTTCCACATTAATAATACCGTTTAGAAGTACTGTATTTTTGAAATGTGTTTACATTAGTCATTTAAAATGTGCCCATAAAATTAAAACTTTTGTTCATTATTCATCGTAGAAATGAACAATTGTACAAACATATACAAAAAATGTTGGTCAAATTTATAGCACACTCACGTTCATTCGTGTGTGTGATTAAATGCATTGACGCATTGTTGTGTATGATATTTTATTTATCTACTAGCGTCATATTTGATTATTTAAAATAGCAAATCTTATATTTTTTCAAATTTTTTTCAGTAATCTTAAAATTAACACATAATTAATACAATCGGTTGCAAAGCAGTGAGCTCTGAGCGGCGACAACTTGCAAAAAACTTATTTAAACACAAATTTAATATTGCTGATATTGCTAAACGTACTAAAACTTCCAGAAAATTTGCCTACAATATTTCTGATAAAATTAAATTGAATTTACCATTGAAAAATCGAGCAGGTCAAAGACATCGTGGATGCACTAATTCTACAGAAATCCACTCTATAGTGACACTTACTAAAAAAAATCGTACTGATTCAAGCAGAAAAATTGTTATGGAGTTAAATGCTGCAAAAGAAAAAACCATTAGTGCAAGAACAGCTCGTCGTCGTTTGTTCGAAAAAGGGTTGAAAAGCTACACACAGAAACGACGTTGTTATCGAAATAAAGCTCAGAAAAAGAAGAGACTCACTTGGTGTAAAAACTATGTTGATTGGACACGAGATCAATATCATCATGTAATATTTAGTGACAAATCACATTTTGAAGTCATAAATAGAAAAAATCGTAACTTTGTACGTCGTCTTCCTAATGAAAAGAATTTATCATTTAATTTCGCAATAATAGCACAAGGCGGTGGTGGAATTATTTCTGTATGGGGATGTTTTTCAGCAAATGGAATAGGTTTATTGAAGTTTTACGAAGGTCGTTTGAATGCTTCTCTTTACTTAGAAATTACCTGACTATATGGACACTCTTTTTGACTCTGAAGCTGAAGATTGTTATTTTATGCATCGTGTTACAAAGCAAAAAAAACTCTGGAATGGTTTGCAACGAAGAATATTCGGCTCTTTGGTCAAATTATTGAAAATACTCGAAAAATTATTGAATTACTCGAAAATAACAACATAAGCAACACAAATGATTTAAAGGATGAAATTCAAGACATTTGGGACAAGACTTCAATTGATCTTTGCATTAAACTGGTAAATTCTGTTCCAGATAGTATTTCTCAAATTTTTAGAACTAAAGGATCCAGGGCCGTCCCGAACCAAATTACAAAAAGAGGGGGAGGGGAGCTCCTGTAAGTGCCAACTCAAAAATTCTTAACGCTCAAAAACATTACCATACAGTGTCGTGGCTAACCTAGCCCCCCTTTTGTTGGGGGAGGGGGTCCAAGCTATTTTTTTTCCTAAGCGACAGGTATGGTATTTTTTGGGGAGGGCTTTGACCCTCTAGATACGACACTGGGGTAATAACTATCATATTTGAAATGGACATAGAGTACGATATCACAATTTTATTACTGCATTCAATACTGTTATTCATATACTGTTAATATTTTGTTTTAATGTTACTTACAAAAAGAATATTAAAATTAGATAATATTTAAACATTTCTTTATGTTAACAAAAAAATCGTTAACTAAATTTTTATTCGCAGGTTTTTTAAAATCGACCATTGGTGTGCAATTTTATTTATATCCAACTGGTCTTTTTCTACACCCAATAAAACTAAAGAATCCAATCTCTCATCAGCTATTGTTGATCTAAGATGTGTTTTAATCAATTTGAGTTTGCTGAACGTTCTTTCATTTGTTGCAACAGTAACTGGAGAAGTCAAGGCTAAACGGCAAATTAGCACATGGTAAAATATGCTTTACTTCTTCTGATTTTTTCATTAAGGAATTAAATGTTGTTTTGTCTTCTTTTAACATACTAAATAATATTTCTAGTTCTGTTTGAACTAAGTTATAATCTTGAAGATTTGCACCTTGACTGGCTGGTGGAAATATTAAAATGGATTTTTTTACATTACCCAATGTTATATTAAGTTTATTAAATGGTTGAGAAAATAATAAATATAAGGGTTCAATAGAAGAAATACACGATTTTAAATTTTCATTTGTTAGTTTTAAAATGGTATCAAGAACTATTTTAAATTCATTTTCTGTAAAATAAATTCATTGAAAATTCTGTTTGATTTGTAGAATTACAATTGGATCGTTTAGGAGCTAATCTTTTACAATGATGGTATCGAAAATCGGCTTCAGAGTCTATTCCGAGTAAGTTTGCAAGCTCTTTTGCACTATTAATGAAATTATCCATTGCATGATCATCAGAGTTAATTGATGTCAAAATTTTCATTGTGCTATCAATTGCAGTTACTGCATCAATTATAGATAAACTTTTTGCTTCAAAAGTTTCAGTAAGAAACTTCAGTTTGTACATAATGTTTTTCATGAAAGATATCGAAACAATAAAATCAAAAGAAAGTATTTGTTTTCAAATAGCAAGTGTTTTTGATCTTGGACCTGGGTAAGTAACTTTTTACGTAGTCGTGATGAAGACTCATCCATCCAAGGGATTATGCATAAAGAATAACTGAACGAATTGCATAAAATTTCCTCCTCTTTTGTCACCATCACCTTGAAATGCTATTCCTTGTCGTGATAATGTTCACGTAATAATGTTCTAGCAATATCAAATAGTATAACTATAATTTGTCTGTTGAAATTTCTTGTTCCAACTTATTTGCTTCTTTTCTATTTGATATGTTGAAAATTATACTATCAATAATATTGTCAATTGGTTCTGAAATTTTAGATGATTTAGAGATTTCTTCGGATAAAATATTTGCATTTTTTAAAAATTCATTAGAATTTGATTTTATTTGACTTATAATCCTGTAGAATTTAGACTCAACCTAGAAAAAATTATTATAAAGACATGTTATATATCGTTGGAAAGCTTATTTTTTCCTCGTTAAAATAAGTAATTGGTATTTTTTTTATTTTAGGGAAAAAAAGTTGTAAGATCACTAAGATTAGTATAAAAGCACAAAAATTGACGTTTTTGGCCAAAAAATATCATTCTATTAAGCAAGAAAATATAATATAATTTATATATTTATTACTCCTAAATATTAGTAGCTGGTTTAATAATGAACTGAAAGCTAAATAACTAAAAGTACGATATAGGGTTGGAGGGGGACTCTATTTTAGCAATTTTTTCGAAAATTTGACGTAAAGATGGGTGTATAAAACAAATATTCCTCTATTATTAATTAATACTGTTAAACATGATAATTCGGTAAAGTTACCAAGTTAAAGTTTCGAGGTGTAGTGATAAGAAATTTGTCTTCTTTTAGCCCTGGTCATGTAAATTTTATTTATATAATTATTGTATTATTTTTTAATGACAAATAAAAATTAAATAAATACCAAGAAAATCTTGAAAACATTTACAAAGAAGTTTATCTTGGAAACCTTGAAAAAGTAACTAAGTGAATCAAAATTTAATTTATGTAAAAATATCTAAGAAGCGACGGTCATTGGCTGGTTATTACTACTATTTCCGCATTTGTACAGTTAATTCCGTGGCCGGTAGAACACGATGAAATGCAGTAAAGTCCCATCTTTCTGAGGAACACTGACTTAAACATTAGTTTTTACACCCACATCAAAAAACCTTTAGGATATCCTCTGGACCTGCGTTTTTGTCTGTTGCTATTGGTGAGTATATAAAGCTTTTTATTTTTCATCCCCAATTAAGTGGGTCAAGATCACTGTCACTTAGACATCTCCAAATACGCACTTGATGGTGTGCTCTCAATCCATGGTAGTAAGCAGCTCTAGGAAAAGGTGGACGAACAGAAGAGTCTATGTGAGTCCGGTCAGAGTTTACCATTTCCTCGTACTTTTGCTTTTATATTTGTTGTAGATTTAATGTTGAGGAATATAGCAGCTGAAAAAAACGAGTTGATGCATTTCCAATCTTATCAGGCGATTTATTATCGTGGTAAAAAATATTTTTTGCATCGCACAAATCTTTGGCTTCAAACTTTCTGAAATTGTGAATTGCTGATGTTTTATCACAACCTGAAAACGCGTGCGCGAAAAGAATATTGTTAATGACTTGTTTTATTGTACTGCTTATAATCTAATCAATGTCATAACATTCATGCTGGCAATCATGTCTCCTTGTCATACTTGTTAAATATATTTTGTGTATAGATTCAATTGATTTACAGTGGTGTAATAAGAGTCAAAGAATATCGCTGTCATCTGCAAAGATTATGACAGGTTCTGTTTTAGAAAAGTTAAGCACGATTTTAATGATTGTAATATGTTGTCAGGGATCAACTGATATATTTTCATTTTTGACTTTAATATTTGAGTAGAGTCCTTGAAGATTTTTGAGTTGATTAATTCTCTTAAAGGATACTTCTGTGTATGCTATATCATTCATTTGTGCCTGTATTGATGCACCGATGCTTTCCGAACAATCACAAGTCGCCTGATTAAATTTATCTACAAGCCCTGAGTCCAGAGCCTTAAGATGTTCTCTTACATCTAATGGGCTATTAGAATCAAACCATGATTTAATTTTCTGAAAATCAAATCATGCTTGATCCTTCTTGTGCAAAGTTCTTTGTGTTTCTTATTTATGTTTCTTGGCGAGGTTAACGAGTTTACTATTTCTGTTAATTCAGCGCACCTTAATAAAAAATATTGTTGGAAGAAATACAATGTATATTTGCCATATTTAGTTTTTTCTATAAATGTCCATTTTATTAGCAGCATTTACTAGTTTTTACCCTTTTCTCTCATTGTTCCCATAACATCAGTTGTTCTATTGGCTAATTCCAATTTAATAATAAAGAAATATTTAATCTTATTTATACCTATGCATTGTACTTGTCCAAATATGTAACAAATTTTCAGTAATTCCTTTGCCAACAACTCTTCTTTTGCCCTTCAACAATTTCATTAATATCTGTTCTATTGATAAATCCTTCCATATTCCAGATAACTGTTTATATACTTGGGTGAGTGCATGTTAATTCATCCACTGATTGTAAATATAAAAGTAGTAATTTTGTATAATTATTGTGGCCAGTCGAGGCAAGTAGGTTTAGCATACATTTTGTTGTAGCAATATGTAGGTTCCAGTTACTGATTCTTTCCGCTCAAATAAATTCTTGTACAATAAATATATAGTTAACATACTTTAGCCATAATTTTGCAGTACGTGATTTCCCCATGTATTCTTCTTGCTTTTCTTCAAATAATAAAATCAACTTCTTTTCAGTATCACCATTTTTATTATGCATAATTAAGTTGTATATTAATTTAGTTTCAGCTTTTTCTTCTAAATTTTAAATTTTCTCCAGCAATATGGATAAGATAGCAGATGCACCAAACATATGCCCTTTTAAGACTTCGAGCAATTGCCTTTCAAGCAAACATATGGTTGACTGTTGCTGAAGCATAAACAGATTCAGAAGCAGTTATCAATCTACTTCCTTTTATCAATGTTCCAATAGCTCCAAGAAAACTCATTAGCTGATGAAATCCACCGATTCTAATAAAAACGTTTAATTTTTTTGAAGCGGCAATTTCATAAGCTTTGACATAAAACTGTTGATCAAATGACACACAGGGCATTTTAAAGTGTAGCTTTTCTGACTGTATCACAATAAAACTTAACAAAGAATATAACGCATTGAAATCAGTTTCCAATAAGTTGATAACTGGACGCATAGTTAATTTAGTTATAGTAGTTAATTTAGATATAGGTAGGACATTATTAACTTGACGATTCATATAGGCAGCCTAACTAGCACATTGTAACTCAAAGATAAATCACATAGAATCTGTTTAAAGATCAAATCTTAAAATCTTAAAAATCTTCCTCGAGTTTTGTGCTGCATCAAACTTTGCCCATTTTTACTTACAAAAACATAGTTTAACAAAAATGTTGGACAAAAATAAATAAAAACTAAAAAAAGGTCTTCTTGCGAAAATAGAAAAAGTTTCTCTGGGAGGCTGTGGCCCCCGGAGCCATGAATCTAGTAACAAAAAAGATAATATACTCAACACTTTTATATCATTTAAATATAAGTATTATTACAGTTACAGTGCAACATATTGTATAGCATGTTTAAAATTCATTATCAAAATTAAAAAATTCTTATTTTACATCTTAATCTTTGTGACGCGATAACTATTTCCCCCCAAAATAAAAAGAAAAAACCAATTACTCATTTTAAAGAAGAAAGGATAAGTTTTCCAACGATATATAGCATGTCTTTATAATAATTTTTTCTAGGTTGACACCTTTTTTGGTGAAATTCTACAGGACTATTATGACTTGGATGCTTTCCAAGAGGAATATTACTGGATTTAGTAATGCCTCAGATTTTAATTTAGACAAAATGGTACCACACTCATTTAAGTCTGTGACAATATTTTCCAATTGACCAGTGCATTATAACCAATTGACTTCATCATGTTGTATGTCAGCCTCTTCTATTAGGGGAGATTGAATTGAATCCTCTTGAGCTAAATCCTCATCCACTGTTTGAGAAAGACATATTTCATAGTTCTAAAAGTATATTATATTATAATATAACTTCTATTATATATTAAATAATATTTTAAATAATATTTTAGTTCTAAATCAACAAGTAACAATAAGTATTTTTAATAGTGGAAATACTAAATGTAAGTTGTGAAGAAATGTAAGTTGTGAAGAAATAACTATAAAGCATTAATAAGTTCAATTAAATTATTTCAAAAGCTTAAGAAAATAAATGTTTTTACTACTTTAAAAACAATTTTTATGTTTTTAAATATCCTTGAATGTGCGATCTTTATTCAGAATACATAATCGATTGATTGATTTGTTAAACATTTAATTTTAACTTCACTTTTAAAACAAAACTCTGATATTTTAAATTATTCAACAACTTTAATTACAAGCAAATTTACTGTTGAACTTAATAACAAATAAAATCAGGTACATACCGATTCTCATTTTCCAGTAATTTTTAAAGCTTTAGCAGTACTTTGAAAAGGATTTTCAGGAGCACCAACATCTTTAATATTTACTGATATCCCATTATGTACTTTTCTTTGTGTTTTTTTTTAATCTTTATTAAATATACCACCCACATTTTAAACATCCAACTTTATATCGATTTCTCTAACGCTTTGCACCTATATCACTCATTTTAGAAGTCATTTAATAGAAAACTAAATATTTCAAAACTCAAGTTAATTATGAACAGCAAAACTTCAAGTGCAACTAAATTATGGACCGATCAGAGATTTGTTGTGGTTTTAAAATTCTTTGTGGGATTGATAAATAAGCAATTAGCAATTATTATTTTTTGAAGTCAAATTCAATATAAAATGCTTAATGGCATTATTACTACTAACTTGGTGTTAATAAAATGCCAACTCAAAATCCAAAACTACAAATGTATTAACTGACATTCACAAATATCAGCTTTGGGTGGGTGGGTGGATGGGTGAGACACCCCTCCTTCGAGATGGCCCTGAAAGAACCCAACATTTCTTTATATTAAATCAAATTCTAATGTGTTTTTATCTAAAATTAGTACTATGTGGTATAAATTTGACCAGCTTATTTTTCTGTATTATTCTTTAGTGAACTTTAAAACATGTTAACTTAAAATGCATTTTCAATTTTCATTCATTTTTGTAAAATATAAAATGTTATTCTTCAGATAAAAAAAATAATTATAACTTTCTATTCAACCCTCTATTAAATTTTTTTCATTTAACTTTTATTTTATATTTGTGTTAATAATTTTGCCCAGTACTTTATATATATATATATATAGGGGAAGTGGGGGCATAACCGCCTATGGAGGCACAACCATTTTTTAACATTTATCTTTGAAAATTTTCATCTAATATGGCAAAAAACATATCATGCGTTAGTAAAACAGTTTCCTTCATTTTGCTTATGTCAAAAAGAGTGCCTGTTACATTTCTGAGAAGTTGTGCATAATAATGTTTATTTTGATAAAAAAAATTATACTTACATTCTACTATATATTAATATTATATATTAATATTATATTTACATTTTATCATAATTTATTTTTGAGGATTATGCAATATTTGATTTTAGTGTTAAAGATATGTGTTATCAGCATTATTTCATCAAGTCAAAACCATTTTGATATCAGTATAACCTAATTAGCAACTATGAAACTGTATTCTTTTTAAAAACTGTCCTCTGGGGCAGAACCCTATAGACGCACAGGAGGCAGAACCATATACTTTTGATATTTATCAAAGTTAGGTAATTACAAATAAAAATATATACAATCGTGATTACATATATAGTTATTCGTAAAAGTATTATGAAAAGTTAACCTTCAACGATTTTTGTGTGGGTGCGGTTGTGCCTTACAATGAGGGCAAAACCGTTTTTTTCACTAAGTGTACTTTTTGATAATAACATTTTCAAAAACCATTTTACTTTTATCCTAATTGCAGCAATTTAAAGCCTAATAATGTGGTTATTTAAATAAACTGTTAAAAAGACACATTTTGCTTTTATTTTCATATAACATCAATCCAAAAGTTATGGGGGCAGTTATGCCCCCACTTCCCCTATATGTATGTATGTATGTATGTATGTATGTATGTATGTATGTATGTATGTATGTATGTATGTATGTATGTATGTATGTAATAATGATTTGGAGGATGATCACATAGTGATGTTGCACAGTTCATATCACATGTATACAGATAAATAATTCTAATTATTCAAGGTTTAATAAGAAGATAGTTAAAATAAAATAAATGTAAAATCCTTCTATGGAAGCATTATATAGACTAAACAGGGTATAAACTCAAAACTTTTATATCTTCATGATGAAATTAAAAGAGGATGGTTTATTTATATTTTTTTTATCAAAATATTATTTTTCTCAATATGAGTCATGAAGGAAAAATTATTGATATATTTTTCCCCTGAGTTTCGATGGCTTCAAAATTGAATTCAAGGTAAAATTACCCCAATAATTTTTCCTTTATGACTTCTGTCAAGAAAAATAATGTTTTGGTAAAAAAAATTATGTTATTTTATAGTAGCCCAATGCTCTTTTGTATATTTCAAATTTCATCAACAAAACCTTTTTGGTGTTTAGAAACGATGACCATATAAAATTTACAACCCCTTCAATTTGAGGGGGTTGAATTTACAACATGGTCATTACTCTAAAACACGAAAACAAAAATTTGATGAAACATACATTTTTTTAAAATGAATATTGATTTACTTTAGGATAGCGTAATTTTTTGTTCAAAAAAATAATTTTTGTAGATTTCAACCGAGTTTCAATGACTTTATAAGCACAACCTTTTTCAGCTATTCGTTGGAGAATGTCAACGATTTTAAAAATCATATGGCAATCATTGTCTTTGAAGTGTCCACCATGGTATGGCTGGAGCTGAATGGGCAACTCAGCTGGCCATTCTTTGGCTCCAGGCCGCAATTTTAAAAGATTTTGAAAAGATGATTAACAATTACAAGAAGATGGAGTTCCATTGGCGAAATAACATCTAAAATGAGCACTAAGTTGTCATTATTGATCAACAGTGAATGGTTTACATTTGCAAAAATTTTTGCAAAGTTTAAATTCATTAGCAACTACCTTGGCATATCTTTCCTTCAATGTGCCAAAAAATCTTAGAGATTTGATTATCATTTTGATAGATTGTCAGAATTGAAATTGAACTAGCAGCAAGAATGCTTGCTTAAATGGGGTTGAATTCCATAAATAATATTGGCCATTTATAGATCACATGAAATGCAAAATGCCATGTAATTGAATAATATACATCAACGCTTTGACATTCTCGAATGTTTCAGGTAGATTTTCAACAATGGTAGCAATGAGCTGACTATTAACACCTGTGTCTCAAGTTGCTGAATTTGTTAGCATGGAACATTTTTTGTTGTTGGGAACTACTTGTTTTGTCACTCTTGGCAGTAACCTTTACAACAGTCAAGCTCATTTTCAAAAATGATTAATTCCAAACTTGAGAAAATAGTTGTTGCTTTAATCTCTGTCCAGCTTTGTTGAGAGTTAAAGTTTTCTGTGGCTTTGTTGAGAGTTGAAGTTCTCTGTGACTTTGAAATCATTCAAGTTTTGGCATTTTGCTGCAATCGTGCAAGTATGATTGGAACCTCTATAATTAACAAGCGATGCATACATATTTTTTTTTGTCAATGGAAAGGATTTTAAAAAATTTAAGGCTCAGAAGATATGCTATCTTTGAGATTTATATTGTTGTCCTAAAGGATGTAAAGTTTTGGCTTTCTAATTTGGCAAATAAGACAAGCTCTAGGTATGTCAAAGTATTGATAACTACCTTAGGGAGAAGAGGTAATAAACAAATATTACCATCAGCATCTTTTTTTGTGAAATAGTTCATTACCATAATCTGATGTCAATTATAACAACAACAACAACAACAACAACAACAACAATAATAGCAAATTAATACACTTATGCTAAATTTTAAAGTTCTAAACACCAAAAGTTTTGCTGATGAAATTTGAAATATTCAAAAGAGCTTTGTGCAACTAAAAAATAAAGCAATTTTATTTACCAAGATATTATATTTCTCGATGGGGGTCATGAAGGAAAAATTTTTGGGGTATTTTTTCCCACAAGTTCCAATTGCTTCAATTTTTTTGGACCATCCTCATTTGATTTCATCATGAAGATATGGGAGTTTTGAGTTTATAGCATGTTTGGAAGTTAACCATTTCTAATACAAAAAATCCAAAATCTACTTGGTAAAACGCAAAAATCTGGCTCGGACAAAATTAAAAGATTTTAAAAACACCTAATTGTATTCATAAGGTCCACATAATGCTTCCATAGAAGGATTATGTTGGTCTTTTCAGTTGATTGAAGTTGATTATGAATTGGATAGGCTAGGATCAATGCACTGGGGCAACACACCCAATGGAACGCAATTATTTTTTAATTTATTAATTTTCTTTACTTTGAAACTATTAAACAAAATTGCAATCAATTCTGGAACTGCACATTCATTTCAATTAACAACGAGATGGCATTATTATGTTTGATTGGTAATGATTACTAATTACTATATGAGCATTTTTTTAGTTACAAAATTCCCCTTTTTTTGCTAGAAAACTCTACCATTCTTAGCATAATAAACCAGCCAATTGTGTTCCTTCCTTTCTCCATTTACTAGTTTTTTTTTTTTATATATAAAAAAAAAACTCTTTTAAGGTGCATGGTTCCAGTATGGAAGGTCTCAGACCTTTTCAGACAAAAAAAAAATTTCTTCAAATTTTTTTTTTTTTTAATTACCATCTTTGCTTTTCTAATGATCAAATAATTATTATTTTTATTTATATAAATAAAGTTAAACATATAGTTATTTTAATGGTCATAGAACTTTTTATTACACAAATTTTTTTCCCCTCATTTTAATATTCATAATTCATTTAAATACATTGTCAAAAATTGATTCCTTGCTGGCTGGCCTCTTCAGACACTCTGGCACTGCATGCAGCAACCGCCATGGGTAATGAGGATGTCAAGAAAGATTTCATGTTGAAACACTTTTTTTTTTTTTTTTTTATTTGCATTCACTCCCAACAAAGCTGCAAGCAACCACTATTAAGTTGGGAGTTACTAGGAAAAAAAAGAACAGAGTTATAGAGCAAGGAAACGGTTGACAGAAGACTTGAAAAGTTGAAGGTTGTATGAGTCAGGAAAACATGAAGATGGGAGAGAGTTCCAAAGGATTGAAGCGCGGGGAAAAAAACTAGATGAATAAAAGTTTTTAGAGCATGCAGGGACAGATACAGTAAACGAATGAGACTTAGCTGAATGACGAGTAAAACGAGAATGAATTTTAGTTGATGGAACTAGAGATGATAACTCCTTTGAGCAGTGACCATGATAGTATCTGTAGAAAAGAGAAAGAGATGCAACTTTACGACGATGGGAAAGAGGTTCAAGCTTAGCAGATAGTCCAGGTCCAACAACATTTACAATGCGTTTTTGGACCTTGTCAAGAAGAGAGAGTGAATCGTTAGAAGAACCAGCCCAAATATGACAACAGTATTCCATACAGGGACGAATAAGAGATTTGTAGAGGTAGAGAATCGAATCAGAAGTAAGAATGGCGAGCACGATAAAGAGAAGCAACCTTAGCAGAAGCTAATTTAGCAATCGATTGTATATATGGTTTCCATGAAAGGTCAGTAGTAAGCGATAATCCAAGAAGACATAAAGAGGACGACTCAGTAAGAGGATTGCCATTCATTAATATAGGAATGTTGACCATATTACGGTAGTTGTTTGCAGTAAGCAATTGGGTTTTTTTAGAGTTGAAATTCACAAGCCACTGTGAACCCTAATCTATTACTGAAGTGAGATCAGATTCAAGATCAGCTGCTTGTTCTAGGCGATCGAAAAGAGAAGACTTTTTGTCAAGACAGGAGTATAAAGTTGAGTCATCAGCAAAAAGAGCTACTTTAGATGAAAGGTTGTCAGGAAGATCGTTTATGTAGATAAGAAACAAAACAGGGCCCAGGATGGAACCTTGGGGAACCCCAGAAGTTAATGGAAATAAAGAAGAGTGTTGGCCTTCAAGGATGACTTTAATAAACCGGTCAGAAAGAAATGATTTGATAATCTCAAAAACTTTCCCAGAAACACCATATGAAGCAAGCTTATGGAGAAGACCAGCATGCCAAACTTTGTCGAAAGCTTTAGATATGTCGAGAGCAATAGCCCTAGCCTCACCGCCTCCATCTAATGCACGATAAAATCATTCAGTTACAGCAGTTAGCAAGTCGGCCGTAGAGGGAGAGGATCGAAAACCGTATTGATTGTCTGACAGCAGTTTATTTGACTCAAGATGAGATGTGAGGAATTTGTTGATCAAAGACTCAAAGACCTTGCTAATAACAGAAAGAAGACTGATCGGACGATAATTGGAGGGGTCAGAATTTTCTCCAGAGTTTTTGAATATTGGAACCACAGATGCCATTTTCCAACAAGCAGGAAAACAAGACTCAGTCAAACACTTGTTAAATAGTTTAGAGAGAATTGAAGAAAGTTCTGGAGAACAATTCTGCAAGACTGTGACAGGAATGTTGTCTGGACCACAAGCTGTAGACGAGTTTAATTGAGATATGACTTTAGCAACAGAAGCCGGAGTGATTTGAATGTCTAACAATGGGTCAACCTGTTTGACTGGAATGGAAGGAAGAGAATGTCCATAAAATTCAAGAGTGGAATTAGAAGAAAAGTTCTTTGCAAACAGTTCTGCCTTATCCCTGGGAGAGGTAACAAGATCAGTCCCATGAATGAGAGATGGAATGTTAGATCTACCCTTGTTAACAATGCTGTTGAAGATTTTCCAAAAGTCTTTAGAGCCTAACTTCTGCGATAAGATGCGAGATTTAGTGAACTGAGAATAATGGAGTTTAGCATCAGAAAGCACCTTTTTACATCGATTTCTTGCAATAATAAATAGCCGTTTGTTCTCAAGAGAGTTGTTCTTTTAAAAAAGATGAAAAAAATGGTTACGATTGGATATAGCAGCTGCACAAGAAGGAGAAAACCATGGAGTAGAATGAGGCTTGACTTGAAACCGACGAGAAGGAATAAAAGCTTCCATTCCAGCCTGAATCCAGGAGGTTACATAGGAGGCACATTTGTCAGCTGAGAGAGAAAAAACATCAGCCCAAGGACCATCATGAAGAAAATCACGAAAGGAATCCCAGTCAGCTTTAGGGTAGTAGTAGGTGGTGCGATGATAAGGTGAGCCCAAAAAAGAAGTACGAGAAGAAAGATTTATAGAGATCATTGCATGGTCAGAACCACCTAAGGGAGAAAAGGGAGAAACTGAACATAAGCTAGGGTCAGAGACAAGACATAAGTCAAGGAGTGAAGGTAAATGATTAGGGTTGTCAGGAAAACGAGTCACAAAGTTAACTATCTGAGTAAGTGATTGAGAAACGCAGAAGTTAAAGGCTTTAGTGTCAGCAGGATCAGTGGTGTTAGAGCCAATTTTTGTACGCCTCAATTCTTGACAGCAAAAGAACAGTTGAAAATTGAGACATACAAAAATTAACATCTTCGTTTATAATTACTTGATTCTACTTGACTGCAGATGAGATCCGTGTATTTTTTGCCACTTTTAAGTTTTGAAGCAGTTCTGATTGATTAGAACTGCTTCAAAACTTAAAAGTGGCAAAAAATACACAGATCTCACCTGCAGTTCTAATTGTATCTGATTCTGAATGGATCTGCAGTTAACAATTTTAGTTTGAATTGCATCGATTTCTTTAAATGTGGTCCACAAGGTCAATATGAAAAAAGCAGATACCATTACTCCATCGTTAAGCAATATTCCTTTAGTTTTAGTGACAATATAATATTCACGATGATAAGTTTTGCATTAAAAAAGGCAAATTTACACAAATGATTGAGTACTTAAAACAAGTCAACTGGGTTGAGTTATTTCATGATAAATCGCGAATGCTATTAGTTATTTTTACATATTTATAACTCTTGTTGATTATTTATTCCTATTTTTAATAATGGAAAAAAAAACTGTCAATTTTGCTGCAAAAAAATGCGATAGTGGTGTTGTCATAGTGCGCTCCCTTATAAGCGAGAGGTTCTGAGTTTGATCCCCACATCCCTAATAGCACTGGGGTGAACTTGTTTCTCCGCACAGCGGCCTTGATCATCAAGGTTCATATTTCGGTATTATAGAGATGAAAATGAGTTGTAACCACAATTAAGTAGTCTGGTAAAAAGCTTTTTCTTAAAACTTAAAATTGTGGTAATTAAGTAGTCTGGTAAAAAGCTTTTTCTCAAAATAAATCAAAAGATTAAGTCAAGAATAGGTTTAGTAAAAAGAGGAAAACTCGCACAGAATCTCTTATTCTTAGATAAATAAAAAACATATCTTTAAACCCAAAATAAAAACAATCAAGAATAAAAAAGAACATATAACAAATAATATTATTTTCAAATATATTAAATAAGCTATTTAAGTTAGCCTTAGTTAATGATAATGACACCTGACTAAGCAATACCTGAATTCTGACAAAAATGTGAAAACTAGTGTGACACACTGCAGAAGGTTTTGTTGATCCTATTATTCAAATTTTCAAATTGAGCTTTGACACTTGATGTGTCCATTACCATTGGTCTGTTGCAAATATATTACCAATTTATAAAAAGAAGATCAAAACCTGAACCAGAAAACTATAGGCCAGTATCCTTAATACCTGTGATCTGTAAAATTTTTGAAAAGCTTATTCAAACACAATACTGGTTTTATTAAAAAATAAATTTGAAATTAGGGATTATAATATGTGGAAAATTTTGTATACTACCTATGTGCAACATCATCTTATTTTGCAGCTCCAGTATGGAGTTCCCAAAATTTAGTAAAAATTTCAATGCTTGATTGAGTTCAACACAGGGCCACAAAAAATCCATACTCAAATGAATGCTTTGTTTTTAAAAGTGGCTAGTTAAAATGGATTTAACGACTTTAAAACATTAAAGAAAACAAGGAGACTTCATTTATACAAAATTCATTTATACAAAAAAAGTGATGGACTGCTATGACTAAATGTTGCTACATCTCAGCTTGTGGATTGTTTGACATCTCAGCTTGTGAACGCAATTTATCATTAACTAACATCTGATATTTTGAACAAATTTTACATTTTTTTATACTAAATAGTAAAATGACAAACATTAATTTTTAGCAACTTGAAAAAAACTATTTATACAGAAATTTTTATCAGAAATTAGGAAAACTAAAGGAATAAAAAAATAAATGCAAAAATGCAGAGTATTAAAAATTAAAAATAAGTAGAATATAAAATAACAACATACTAGCATTCCTGACCAATAAAATACGGGTCTTGGTAAGTCTATTCTACCCAACCTTTTCTATACTTATACCTTACTTCAATATTTTTTAGTAAGTGGAAGAAAAGGAATAAAAAAATAATTTATAACAACTTTAACAAATTTAAACGCTTTGGTAGTCGTTGCGCGAACCGCAATTTAGTGGCAGAAAATAAATCTGTCATATCTTTGTAAGATTTATTAAGTTTCTATTAGGTTTTATTAAATTTTTTTCCAGACCATCCGCAGCTTATTAAGAACCTCGCCTTGTTTTTTAATTTTGAAGAAAACAAAAGTTTGAAAGTCAAAACATTTTTTCAATGAAAAAAAAGTTCTCTCTAATGTGTGTTGAAAATGTAGTCTTAACGTCGTTACCTTAAGTAAGTCTACTGCAGCATAAGCGCAAAAAATTTATCTTAATGTTATCTGCTGTTTTGATGTTTAAAGCAATTTTAAGCTTTTTAAAAACTCTTTGCCCTTTGTTTGTTATAATATACTTTATTTTCATATATCAACAATAGAATTTAATGTTTTAATTTGTATAAACTTGTACTGAATTTAATGTTTTAATTTATAACCATGGTAGTTGTGCAGTGGTAAAGTGATTGTTTCATAGGGAAGAGGTTCAAAGTTTAATCCCCACCACACACAAAGGGAAAAAGCAAGGGTTTGAACAACAGCAATTCACTTCATAATGCTGCAACCTAACCACTTTGGCCATAAAGGCATATTGTTCGATGAAAGTTTTAAAAATATTTAATAAACAAATAGTTTTATGAAACGATGAATAAATGCTATAAACCAAAACTAAGGAAAGGAATTTGCCGCAAATCAGATTTAAAGTAAAACTGTAAAACTTGAGTTTTGACATCATTTGATATTACATGATTTCGTCGCGTTGGTTTGACAAGGTTCTAACTGACATTTTTTCCAAAATCGACTTTATCATTTTATTAGACTATTTTAATCATGAAGAACAAAATATAGCGTAAAACAAGCAAACTGCTTATGTGCCAAAGTTCTATCTGCAACTTTAGTTAAATGATATTTAGTTTGACAAGGTTCTAACTAACAATAACTGCATAATCTCTTGCTGGTTTTTATTAACTATTTATTATGATAAAAAATTATATAAAAAAATTCTGACACCGATGTAGAATAAAATATTATTAAAGCTATTATTTGATATTTAAAAAAAATCTTTTTTATAACATTCTGTAGCTTTACTCAAATTGACACCTGTAACATTGAAAAACAAAATTCTGGTTTCGATTAGCATGGAAATAACTATTATTATTCAAAATAAAAAGGGGATTTATGAGCTAAAATATTTTTTTAAAATAATGATGTTTATGCATTAATAAATTTACAAACTTTTTACAGTCAATGCAAGTACAATTTGCCGTGCCATTCCCTTACAGTAAGTCGATCTAACTATATTTTGCAGTGTCTACCCCAAAAAGTAAGTCAACACTTGTTCATTTTTCTTCACTTATCTACAACGGTTAGTCGATATATGTGCACTTTAGAACGTTGATTATACAAAGTAACTTATTTTAAATTGTTAAATCAAATATAACAGTAATATTAAAAATTAAACAACTTGTAATAAAACATTTTTGTATCAATAATAAAAACCAGCCTGTGTAGTTAAAAAAAGATTTTAAAAATGATTTGAAAGTAAAAAAAAAACAATTTGAAAAGTTATTATTTTCGTTTTAAGTAAAATATCAACAGAAAATGGAAATAGTAGTAATTGATAAAGAAAGCAGTTATGATAGTGACGAATTTGTAGCTCCAACTAGTGAAAGCGGCGAAGACTGCTATGAATTAAGTACACGGTTAGTAACCTAATATAACTTTTTTGTGTGACTTTGGCCATGCATTTACATATTAAAATAGCTAAATTTTTAAGCTTTTGAAAAGTTTTTTAAAAAGATTTTTACTTTTTGATATTTAAACAGAAAGAAGAGGCGCTTTAATTTAACCAGAACTGCAGTAGAATGTTCCAGAACTGCACTAGAATGTTCCAGAACTGCACAAGATTCTAAACAAAATATTGTTGAAGAAGCTTCTGGAAACAATGCCAATAATGTTTATGTAGCACAAACTTAAAAAGGTTATGAGATAGACATGAATGTACAACCTATGAATGATACTGAATTAGTGACAAACAAGTAAGCCAAATATGTAGTGTTCCCCCTCGATCACCCTCTAAATCTTAAATATATA
Source organism: Hydra vulgaris (assembly GCF_022113875.1). NCBI lineage: Eukaryota > Metazoa > Cnidaria > Hydrozoa > Anthoathecata > Hydridae > Hydra > Hydra vulgaris. The sequence goes on along the minus strand of NC_061160.1, from coordinate 27,298,846 downwards.
TTTTTTTTATTTATGATTTGTTTTTTAAATAAAAATTTCATCTAAAAAGTGATTTCGACATTAAAATCTACTATTATATACAAAGTGAACCATTTTAATCATTTAAGAACGATTTAATTAGTATATGATTATATACTAGAGATACTATTATCGACTAAGTAATAATACTCTTCTAGGGATCAAGTTCAACAAACGTTTAAGAAAAAATTCCGAAAACGAATATCTAAACCTGAAACCTGGGGATGTAATAAAAAAAAAAGGCATATCAAGCTGGTAAAAATTATACAAGTCGAAGAGGAAAACAAGTACCAGATAAGATTATTCAAACAAAAAAAACTGTCTGGCAAGTACGAATGTGCTAAGAAAATATCAGAAGATGAGCGAATCAATATTTTTTCATCATTTTATGCCTTAAATTCAGCTACTCAGATTTCAGATTCAGAAAAGAGGCATTTCTTTGTTACTTCGACTGATCGCACAACCACTGCTAGACCAAAAAGAAACCACGAGGAAAACAATGATAGTGATACTGCAAATAAAGAAACTAATGACCACGCTGAAAAACAAGTTTTTTCAAAAAGGAAGTACGCCTATAGATATTTTTTTCATGTAAAATGTGAAAAAGTCCGTGTTTGCAAAACATTCTACTTAACTACACTGTCCATTTCACAAAAGCCAGTTTACACAGCTCACAACACCAAAGATATTAAAACAAATACTCCTGCACAAGATCTACGAGGTAAAATCATGAAAGGCAAACGTACACTGCATAGTGATGCCAACTCAGCTAGGGATCACATAAAATCTTTTCCAACAGTTGAGTCACATTATTGTCGTGTAAGTACCAATAGAGAATACCTTGAGTCACACCTTAATGTTTCAAAAATGTATAATCTTTACAAAGAGAAATGTATAAACGAAAATATTGAGCCAGTAAAAAAATCTATGTACTACCATATTTTCTCCACCGAATTCAATCTTAGTTTTCACATTCCCAAAAAAGATGGATGTGACCTTTGTGAGAAATTTAAAGTTGCTGAAAACACTGATACTATGTCTGAAAAATTGAGAGAAGACTTTGAAAGACATCAAGTTTTTAAAAAAGAAATGAGAGATATACGTTCTGAAGAGAAAAAGGATAAAAATTGTTCTGTTTTACTTTTTGACCTTCAAAATGTTATTTTGACTCCGCATGCAGAAATTAGTTCCCTTTTTTATCTGAGAAAGCTTAGCGTGTATAATTTGACAGCTTATTTTTCAACAACCAAAGAAGTGTATTGTGCATTATGGACTGAATCAATGGCGGGAAGAAGCGGCAATGGTCTTGCCAGTGCCTTTTGCAAAATTTTGAGTGATGTGGCAGAGGTAAACGACTTAAGTGATTTAATTACTTGATCTTTAATTACTTGATCTTGATACTCCTGCATTTCTCAAAATCGGAACAGTATATTATCAAATGCTGTGTTACACTTTTTAAGAGACAATCCTAACATCAACTCAATCACTATGAAATATTCCGTTCCAGGTCATTCATGCGTCCAAGAGGTGGATCATGCTCATAGCGAAATCGAAAAGCTCATGAGGAAAACTGATTTTTATAGTCCAATTGGATTGATAAGGATGTTGAAACAAGCTAACAGAAAAAATCCTTATCGTATCATTCAAATGAAATCACATGACTTCAAGGATTATGCAGTAACAGCGAAGCTGTTCAATTACAAGTCAGTTCTTTTTCTTAACGTTGCTGTTCTAAAATTTAATGAAACATCTCATATTATACATTTCAAATCTAGCCATGATCGCAATGAACCTATGAACTGTGCAAATGTCAAGTTCAATGAAAAACCTAACAGAAAGAATGCAGCAACAAGTCCATCAACTTCCACTATTTTGAATGTAAAACCAAAGATTCAAAATTGTACAAAGAACTTGCAGACTTAAAAAAAAAAAATATTAAAGCTGCATTTCCGTTTATGCCTCTCAGGACAGAGAATACTATCGAGTTGTTCTTCACATATAAAATAAACATGAAAAACTTTTAAGGGTTTTAACTCTGTACTTAATGTAATGGTTTTAAAATGTACCAAAAAAATGTAGTTAAAAAAAAATAAAAAATGAGTAAAAAAAATGTAACCTTGTTTTGTGACTGAAACAATAATCTAATTTATGAAAATTAGCTTTTTATTATATTATTGTTTCAGTTACAAAATTTAAAGTAACTAACAGCTTCAGTCACAAAGTTTCAAAGTAACTAACATGTTTCTAACTACCCTTATAACAGCAGTTAGAACCTTGTCATAGTGAGAATATGATTATTTTACTATGATAAGGTTCTAACTGCGTTTTGGGGGTATTCATTTTTCTATAAAGAGTGAAACATTTTTTAATAAAAAATAGTAATACTTATAGCAATTGCTTATGTTATCATGAGTAAAAAATATTATCGATGAATTTTAATAAATTTTGATGGGAGGAACATAACAATTTTTAACATTGATTTGCTCAAAACTACTCGCGGATCAGTTAGAACCTTGTCAAACCAACGCGACGATTTGAGGTTTACATAAATTAGATATTTGCATACACTTTTATTCACATTTTCTGATACAAAAAGTGCTGTGAATCTTTTTTACCATTAACTTGGATGTAATTGCTGCTGTGACTTTCGTGTCAAACACCCACAAATAAGTAATGGCAGCAATATTAAATTAAAGTATTAAATTCAGTATTACAATGATTAAAATATTTTTAAAGTGTAAAACATGTGTTACATTTTATGACTTAACAATAAAAAGAAAGAAAAAAAAGAAATACCTGCACTTTTTTTGCAAAAAGAAATTCTTTATTTTGAGTAACAAATGTTAAAACTTCCTCATTTTTAGAAAAACATGATGCAGCTCGACCCGTTCTCCCAGAGCGATGAATATAATCAGTAGCATTGAATGGGCAGTCAAAATTTACAACTAAAGTAATCTAAAAACAATAAATTAATTTAATTATCATTGTGTAAAAGTGAAAAACTTTTTTTAATAAATAAATCACTTACATCATTAGAATCTAGTCCACGAGAAGCAATGTCAGTAGAGATCATCAAACGCGTTTTTCCATCTGTGAATTTCTTATAGCTTTGTAGGCGAATCTGATAAAAAGATTTTTTTTAGAGAACTTTTTTATATTTTGTTGCAACTTAAAAAATTTATTAAAACTGCAATAGATTTTTTTTTTTATCAATGAATATAACTTTTTCTTGAAAAATTTATCACTATATGTATGTATGTATTGAACTAGAAGTATGTATGTATGGCATGTATGTATGTATGTATGTATGTATGTATGTATGTATGTATGTATGTATGTATGTATGTATGTATGTATGTATGTATGTATGTATGTATGTATCAACTTAACACAATAAAAAATTAGGGTGATAATTTTATGTAACATAACTCAACTTAAATATTAGTGAAAACTAATGTTATGTAACATAACTCAACTTAACACAATAAAAAATTAGCGTAATAATTTTATGTAACATAACTCAACTTAAACATTAGTGAAAACTAATGTTATGTAACATAACTCAACTTAACACAATAAAAAACTAGCGTGATAATGTTATGTAACATAACTTAACTTAAACATCAGTGAAAACTAAGGTTATGTAACATAACTTAACTTAAACGTCAGTGAAAACTAATGTTATGTAACATAACTCAACTTAACACAATGAAAATTAGCGTGATAATGTTATGTAACATAACTCAACACAATAATGTTATGTAACATAACTCAACTTAAATAACACAATAAAAAGAACTAGTTTTTAAAGTCCCAAAATTAACGCAAGATTTAAATTTGCTGCTATTTATGTAGTAAAGTACTGACAACCCTAAAAAAAAAAAAAATCAAAAGCTGACTGTTCAGGGTTAGTAAAAATGGAGCATTACACAATAGAACAAAATGTCTTCATCATTGAATAAAATTTTAACATTGAATAATATGAATAATATAAATAAATAACATGAATAATATGTAATATAATATAATAATATAATAAATAACATGAATAATATGTAATATAATATAATAATATAATAAATAACATAAATAATAATATGTATAAATAGCATGAATAATATTTCAACATTAAATAATATGAAAGCTTGGTGGCTGCAGTTTAAAAATTTCATACAAAAAAATTGCCACTTTTAAAGTTCTGAGAACCCAAATGTGATTGTCGAAAAACAAATGCACCCACAATAGGCCAGTGCCTACAAGATGGTTTTTTAAAAATCATAAAGAGTCACCCTGGCATTTGTGTATTACAATTAGAGGTGTGCCGGAACCAGTAAATGACGAGTCCCTGATTCTGGGTACCCGGTGGTAAAAACCGGGTCCGAGACCAGATAAAATTAAAAAAAATTTAATCAAATAAAAAATAATTTAGACAACACTTTTGTACTTATTTCATTTTAATTTCTTTTATTATTTTTTGTTTGGGACAAATGAAAAACATTATCAGTGTTTGAAATAATCAAAAAGTAGACGATCAAATAATTTTTCAGACAATAATTGATTAAAAAATTCATTTAAACAGAATTTAGATTTTTAAAATGGCTAAAAAATAATTAAAACCCTCTAAAACTATGCAATATATTTTTGTTTTTAGCAGCTGTGGTGCAGTGGTAGGTTGCTTGCCTTAGAAACAAGAGAAAGCTCGCCCTCTCTCAATTCTGAGGGGGCACATCTTTCTCCCTACTCTTTTTTTGTGTGGACCTTCTTTTGTTTTTTAAAGAAAATTATTAACTTAATAAGAAATCAAAGTAGTCTTTTTTTCCGAAGTGTGCCCCCCACTTTGAAAACGATGTTGTTGGCCCTGCGAAAACCATTAATTTTTTGTCCGACTTCCCAAACTTCATGGGAAAAAAATTCAGTTAAAAAATGTCATTTAAAAAAAATCTTTTTTTAAAAACGATCTACACAAAGTATTAAATTTTCATTCATTTTTCGCAACTAAAATTGCGAATAATGTATTTTTTTCTTGCGTTTTAAGCAATAAAAGGAAGCAATTACTTGTTTTTTTATTTCTTTTTATTTCTTTTGTATTCTCATATAATTTTGTTTTACTTTATGGTTTTTTTATCTGTATAAATCAGTATATTTTTTGCAATATTATCTGCTATCAATCTTTTGCAATATAATATAGCAAAAATATATTTGAAAAATAATTTAAGTGAGACACGTCTAGATTTATTACATAGGAATTATTACTTTCTAAATATATCAAGAAGTTTATTGGTTAAAGCACTATTTTTTATCTGGTTAATAATATTTCTACACATATAACCAATTTCCATGATTTCTCAATTTCTACATAATTTAAAGCAATACTAATACAAAATTTGTTTCAATATTTTTATTATTTGTTAGTTACAGCACTTAAAGGTTATGTCTGTCAAAAATATTTCTAAAGATACGCAGTGCTGGGTACATCAACAAAATAAATCACTGGGTACCTGCCACATCTCTAATTACAATGTTAGTAACACAAAACAATCACTTATTTTTTAAGTTACAATATATTTAGTTGTTAGTAATAACTCAGGAGATGGTTTATCATTCCTAACATAAACCATCATTATTCTTAAAGCCAAAGTTAGACATCTGGCATGACAAACTGGTTCAGGTTTATTGCAAGAAATTTTAAAGCTTTTGAGATACCAACACAGTACTCATATAGCTTTTGAGATACCAACACAGTACTCATATAGCTTTTGAGATACCAACACAGTACTCATATAGCTTTTGAGATACCAACACAGTACTCATATAGCTTTTGAGATACCAACACAGTACTTCTAGCTTTCGCTGGTCTGTACTAAGATCGCTTATAACTTCACTGTTAAAAAATAACTCTGACTGTATTTTTGTAACTTCTGACTGTAATTACTGACTGTATGGGAATAAATCCAACCATTGGCTATTCATGAAGAGTTTGATTAGATGCAGCAACTCCAATAGACCCCTGTAAGACATAGAGCCATTTGTTTTTCCATCTAATTTACATATAATATGTGGCAGTGGAAGTTCAACCTAAAAAAAACTTTTTTTTAAGAATTTTTTTGAGTTTAACAACCGTTTTCTGCATCTGTATTTGAACTTGTGTTATCCACAATAACAGCTACTAAGCAATGAACACTATTATATTCTGTCAAAACATTGGCAGTAGCGTTTGCCATGATAGCGCCAGTTCCATTAGGTATAACTACATGAGTTAAATAGTTTTTTGATGTTGACCAATACTCTGCTGTAAATGTAAGATGATGTTCTTGTTTGGTTAAAGCAACAATAATAAGATCTTCACCAGTGTTATACTTGACAGAATATACTAATGTAAACTTGTCAATTTTTCCATCTATTCCAATAATCTTTAATTCTTTAACATCAGCAAAGTGTTTAGAACTTATGATGCTGCTGATTCTTTTTTTTTTCTCCAAAAATTTTTTTTTCTGTTATTATTTGTGATTTATCACATTTTTTTACAACTCCATAGTCTATCAATACAGCTGTTGCTAATGCAGCAGATGCAGCATCACTTATTTTAAACCTTCGTCAAGTTATTTAAGCCTTCCTCAAGTTATTTAAATGAGTATAATTTTTTTCAACTGGCACATCTATAGAAAAGTCTAGTCAGATTCAAATTTATTATTGTTGTTAAATAACTCAGCATCCAGATTGGAATCATACTGAATTTCCACAGCAGGCAACTTAATAAATCTTTTTATTTGCTCATTAGTTTCTCTCTCTTTCTTTCTTTTTTCTCTGGCAGCTGTTATTTTATCAACTGTACCAATTTGAAATCTTCCTCTTGTTCCCACTTTCGATTTTTGATCTTTTAGATATTCTATATCCAATAGTGGTACCTAAAACAATTTCAAACTTTTTTATCTGATCGTGATTTAGTAGCTCAATAATAAGCTTTTTAAAAATATATTTTATAATTTCTTAAAAACTTAAAAAAATTACAGGTTCAAATTATTCCTTAGGCTTTTTTATTATTAATAATAAAACAAAATAAAATGTTTTTAAAAGTAAAAATACACATTGGAGTAAAAAAATAGAACACTATTTTTTTACTCTAACGTGTATTTGATTGTTACTATGATTTGATTTGATTGTTACTATGATTTGATTTGATTGTTACTATGATTTGATTTGATTGTTACTATGAGATTTAAAGTTACAGATTAACTGAATTAAATAAATTCAAATTTTCTTAAATTCAAATTGTTATATTTAATATTGTAATAATGTAATCAGCCTGTGTTTATGTCATTGCCCTTGCAATGACGTAAACACAGTTATAGAAAAAAAAAAAGATTTAACAAATATAACAACCGTAATATTTATAACTATAAGTAATATTTTTAGAAGTGTATTAATTATGTGTATTAACACAATTAATTATTAAATTAATTATAAAAATAAAACAAATAAGAATTAAAGTGGTTTATTAAATATAAATTTAAAATATTCAAAAATTAAAATAATTTAAAAAATTTTTAAAATATTCAAAAATTAAAATAATGCATTAAATACCATTAGCAATGACAATAATATTAACAATAATATTAACAATAATTATAGCAATAATTATTAATATTAACAATAAATATTAATATTAACAATTAATAACAGTAATTATAGCAACAAACTAAGCGACAATTATTACAATAATAAAGTAATAATATAATATTAAAAAGTCAATATTAATTTTTAAACAACAATTTAATATAAAAGTACAGATGGGGGAAGTTACAAACAGTATATACTGACAAAATGTAACAGCCTACCACATGAAACAAACATTTATTGTAAAAAAGTATACATTTTGTGGTAAAGATATACATTTTGTGGTAAAGATATACATTTTGTGGTAAAGATATACATTTTGTGGTAAAGATATACATTTTGTGGTAAAGATATACATTTTGTGGTAAAAAATGGCTCTTCGCTTGTTTGTAGTATTAAAGCTGACAAAATTAAGATTAGATTATGTCAAAACGTATTAATTAAATTGCGGGAAGTAATTAAATTTAGAAAACCACAAAAAAAACAACAAAAAAACAAACTAAAACACTAGATCATTTTTGAAAACATTCTGAATGTTTTTATTTTTATTCTTTAAAAATAAAAATATTCTGAATGTTTTTATTTTTATTTTTTAACTGTAAATCATGTGCAGAGTGTTGCTACATTGACTATCTTATAGCCTGACTCGCTGTTACATCTACTGACAAATAGTCTGACTTGCAATTACTCGCTGTTACATCTACTGACAAATAGTCTGACTTGCAATGAGAGCTGTTACAACTACTGACAAATAGTCTGACTTGCTATGGAGTGCTGCTACATTGACTGAGGGTTTGGTTTGGGCAGGCAGTCTATCAAATAAAAAAAAAAATAAAAAAAAAGTTTTTCCGGTCTTTTTAATTAAAAAAAAAAACATAAAACTGATATTTAAATATATGGTAAAAGCATAAAGATAACCATGCAAGAGTGTGTGTATATATATATATATATAATATATATATATATATATATATATATATATATATATATATAAATTTCACAAAATTAACTTCATTAAACTACAATTTTTTTCTTAAAAAATCCATGTATATAATTTCATGGCTATTGTCCACATTTATTTTTATGGAGTTAATCAAAGAATGTACTGAGAGACCAATTATAAAATAATTGCACACAAAATTTGTCAGACAAAACAGCTAAGGTTTTTTAATGGACAAGTGCTACACAATGATCAATGCCTGGCAGCTATTTTGAGCCCTATGTATGTATGCATGTATGTATGTATGTATGTATGTATGTATGTATGTATGTATGTATGTATGTATGTATGTATGTATGTATGTATGTATGTGTGTATGTATGTATGTATGTATGTATGTATGTATGCATGTATGTATGTATGTATTTATGTATGTATGTATGTATGTATGTATGTATGTATGTATGTATGTATGTATGTATGTATGTATGTATGTATGTATGTATGTATGTATGTATGTATGTATGTATGTATGTATGAATGCAGGCTTGGCCAGGAAGACCTGCGATTTCATGTCATTATATGACCACGTAAATACTATTTGATTTTACTTAACTTGACCACGGCTGTTAATATGTTTTGAAAATTCGTATATGTTAACTATTAAAAAACTTAAAAAAAAATCTTATCTTAAAAAAAGCAAACAAATCATAGTAAAAAAACAAAAAAACAAAAAAACAAAAGAAAAATAACTTAACTTAAACAGCAGAAAAAAAATTAAAACTTTACTAAATTAAGCAATAAACTATAACGATAAGATGATCTAAATTACGTTTGGAGTAAATAACTTCAAACCGTTTATCTTTACTCACGCTTTTTTAATATAACTATGCAAATTATGCAAAACGCTTTTTAAATAAAGTAACAACTAACAACTGACGATTGTTTAATAAACGCGCACATTTAAAAAAGTTTAAAAAAAGAATCTTAATTCTTCACACTAAAGAAAAAATAATTAAATCATTTATTTAAAATTTTAATTTAATATTTTTTTATTTAAAAACATTTATAATAAAAAATAAACACTTTTAAAAAAATATATATGTTTTTATAAAAAATCATTAGCAGTGACTTGTTACTTTATTTAAATTCAATAAAATAAAAACGTAAGTAAACATCGAAGTTAGTTAATTCAAACAGCTTTCAAAAAAGTTTTTTTTTTTCTTCTCAAAAAAAACTTCAATGATTCTTGTATGAAGTTTAATTAGAGACCTTTGCTTATTAAAGTCTAAAATTTAGAAAAAAATTTTTTTTACTTAAAAAAAAAAGAATATATAATAAATAAAGAAATATATAACTTTCAATGATAATTAAAATCTTCATTTAAAAGCATTTTGCTAATATAAAAATGTTATATATATATATATATATATATATATATATATATATATATATATATATATATATATATATATATATATATAAATATATTAGTCATTTTGACCCTCATGAATAAATTTTAATAGAATGTCATAAAATATTCACAAGGTATTGTTTTCTTAATGAAATTTTTTTATATTTGATGACTATATATACTCGCACCATTCATTTAAAGTTTCAAACTTTTACATTTTTTGAGTTTTTATGGGCATTTTCAAACAATCGGTGCAGATAGAAGTTTACAAATCCCTAACTTTATAATAACATCATTACAAGTAATTGAAAGTTTTTTATCTATACTGAGTGTGCACATTTTTATTACTATTATTTTTGTTAACAAGTGATATTTTAAAAACGCACAAATTGGTTATGAAATTAAAAAAACATGGTTTTTAAACACGATATTGTTGAGGCTCAATACACAGCAATTAGAAATTTATTAGATGTTTTTTATCTCATACAGTTCTCCTCACTTCAAGCCCTATCTGTTTAAAAGGAGTATGTAATAAAATATTTAAAGAGATCAATAGAGTAGATGACTAAATTTCTCTCTCCAAGGAATCGCGGAATTGATTCTGCAACTTTTAAAGTAAAACTTAATTTCAAGTTTTGATATTTTAGTCTTGATACTTAAGAATAATTTGTCATAAAATAACAAATTGTTTAAAAACAATAGTTTAAAATCAGATGTAAAATACAAAGAAAATAACTCTAAACCAATTTTTTTTTCTAATGACAGATTTTTTTTTAAAATCAGTTGAAATATAATAAAAAGGAAATTAATAGAAATAGCTTTTTGACTTTATCTTGTCAAAAAAAAAAGTAATAAGTATTTAGCAATGTCATTTTAAACTAGGACCAAATCACCTTTTTTGGTATCAAACCGAATCACAAATTGAAACAGACATTAATTCGCAAATCAAATCAAATCTTGAATCAAATCAGCATTTTGAGGATATCAACATTTTAGTTAAACTTAGATTTCCTCAAAAGGCTGATTGGACTCGTGGTTCAATTCGATTTATTTTAAACCTTATTTTATCTACATTGTATTTAATTTACACTTATTTTATCTACATTGTATTGTCTTTAATTTACACTTTTAAGATCAATAAGACTATTGGCAGATGTATAGCTAGTCTGCTGCAGAAGTGAAATTCAAATTATGGTAAAACCATAGAGGTGTTTGGTACTGGCATTAGCATCTTTTGACCGAGATCACAATATAAAAAATGGTAAAAAGTATTCAAAAACAAAGGGAGGTCCGAAAAGATATAAAAACAGATAGAATCAAACCAGAAATCCTTTTGAAAGCAGTTTTTGTTGATAAAGACCACCCACTAGATCTTGAGTTATAGAGTTTAAAAAATGCCTATGGATGAGACTTCCTCAGACTATTTTGGTACAATGAATTCCAAAACTTTTAAAATCTTTCAAAGTTGCTAACAACATATCAGAACTCACAGCAAAATTGTAAATCTATTAGACATAGTTTAAAAAATTAATTTTAAAAATAAAATGCATAGTAGGATACTTATTTCTTAAAACAAGAAACGTATTTCATGTTTTAAGAAAAATATTTCGTAATAAAAAAATCAATTTTGCTGTGCTCCAATATTTAATTGTAAACTCTTAAATTTAAAAGTACATTTGAAAATTATTATTTTTACATATTTTTATGAGATATTTGTCTAAAGCTGAAAATTTATATGTATATGAATATTTATTACACATTTGCAGCGTTTAAACGCTGAATTCTGAAGCAAACTTACTTCAGAAACAAGAGATCTATGGCGGTGACATATTTAGCTTTTTTTGGTGTTTGAGATGTTACTTGAAATATTTTTATGTTTAAACTTATGTCAAATAATGGTGCTTTTTAAAAAATTGCAATAATTGGAGGATGGGAACAAAAAAAGCCCTAAAATATAATCCCCTTGCCCCAAATGTGAAAGTAAAAAGTTGGTGAAATGATTTTTTTTGTTATTCTTAACTTAATTTATATTCATTGATAAATTTTAAGTATTGTTTTACAATATTAAGTGTTCAAAAATAATGACTACATAAAATTTGTAAACCCCTCAAAATGAGGGGAGTTTAAACTTTATATACTTATAATTTATGAAATCTGAGAGATATTTCTATGAAAACTTAAATTTTATCAATGAATATAAATAAAGTTAATAATTTCAAAAAAATTATTTTACTAACTTGTTGTTCTCACATTTGGGGCAGGGGTGATGAAATTTTAGGGTTTTTTTAGTTTTCAGCCTACAATCATTGCAATATTTTGCGATGATTGAAGTAAAAAGATACAAATGCTTTGAGTTTGCGCCATGACTGTTAGCTCAAACACCAAAAAATTATGGATCACTGATCTTTGGTTTGATACCTACTCCAGGTACTTTTTCGTTATACATTAACATTGATATATTTTGATCTAGTTTAGTTTACAACAAAAGTCCTTTATCCATTAACTTTACGCCAAGATAATCCTTTAACCAATCTTTTAAGAAAACCATTATGAATTCGGATTTGCTTGATCCACAGCTCCAGCAACAGTATTTAGATAAAAAACATAATTTGATAACAAAATGAGGCAAAAATTATAAAATTTGTTGAATGACTGGAAAAAAGCCTAAAGATCAACAAAAAATTACTTTACAGTAGCCAAAGTGTTAATTTATCTACCGAAATTAGTAAGATAGGCACAACATATTTCTTAAATTAATAAGCACAATGTTTTTTTAGGTACAGCAACACATAGAGAAAACATCGTTGAACAAATTAAGTGGATTTGATATCAAAATCTATTGGTGCCAATGCTTTGAAATTGCCCTAAATTTAGTCAAAAATGACAAAAAGCGAAACTTCAAACAATCGGCACAAATACTTTTACCAAGAAAAAATAAATAATATAAAGTTTTAAAATATAAATATGACCTTTAGGCCACTCATTAACCCCTCTGCATAAAAATTGGTTGTCTAAAAAAATTATTATTAAAAAAGGCTAATATATATATATATATATATATATATATATATATATATATATATATATATACATACTTTTTTTATTTTTATTTTAATTCACCTCCTCAAGGCCGAGAAGGCCACTACAGACGAGGAGGCTACTTATTTGTGGCTATAACCCTCTCTCAACTCTATAACTCCGAAACACGAACCTTGATGAACAAGGCCGCTGCGCGGAGAAACGAGTTGAGCGCGGTACTACCAGGGACGTGGTGAGGATCGAACTCCGAACCACTCGTTTATGAAGCGAGCGCTCTACCACTACACCACTACCGCACTTAATTAATTTCTTAAAAACAAAATTTATTTTTAATAAGAAATCATATTTTAAAGAGTTGCTTAAGAAATAGTGTAAAATGAAAATATAAATACTGTAAAAACAAAAGTTATGGCTATTATGAGTTCAGAATTTTAATTATGAACTTTTTATATGCAAAATTCCTAGTGCCCCTTCCTTTACATCCTTTAAAACATCCCTAAACAGCCATCAATTTTTTTAGTTTTTTTTATAAATAGTTTTTTATTTTATTTTAGTTGGAATTTATCTATATATAGAAATTTTATTTTGGTACAACTGCTATGGTTCAGTCTTTTATTTTCTATTATTTATCTAAATAATAAAAACGAACTTAATAGTAGTAGTAATAGTAGTGCCCTTTCGAGCCTGTTTGACACAATACTCTTGGCAGCCATTGCAACCGAGGTAGTAGTGAGAAAGAGTAGCAGCACTTTTTTATATAAGAAATATCAACGAAAGTGTATGCTAATATCTAACTTATGCAAACATCTAACTTTCTTCAAATTATATAATGTTAAAATCATACTAATACATATATCAAGATTTTCAGTTTTTTTTTCACTTGAAAATTGTATTGTGGTAACCATGGTAACATCTCCTTAAGATATGATCTGTAGCACTTAATTTGGTTTAATAAAGTTTAAAATATTTTATATACTTTTAAAATTACATGAAACAATAAGTATGCGCAGACGAGTGGTTAGCACGCATTTAATTCTTTCTTAATTTTTTAGTAGTTTACTTCAGAACATTTCATTCCAAATAAATATACAGGGTAAAGGTTTTAAAAAGCTCTAAGTATATGTAAGGTGTATAGGTCTATATATCTAAGTATAATCAAGGTACACATATGTATGTGAATTTTCAAATTGGCTCATATTCTATTGTTTACTAAAATATTCTTTTGTCATTTTAATTTTAATTTAACAATTATTAATTTAATAAATTGGCTCATATTCTATTGGCTCATATTCTATTGTTCACTAAAAATATTAAAAAGAGAAATATAGACAAAGTCAATGTGGAATAGAGTTTCTCTGTTTATGAGTGAAACAAACTAATTTATAAATCTCTTATAAAATCCACTTATGTAAGATACTCTTATATAATCCGTATACAGAAAAGGTGCGCATGTTTTTTTTTTTTTGGACTTTTTGTCTGGACTCGCGCTTAAAGCAATTAATTTAGAAAATTATTTTATTTTACTAAATAATATTAACATGAGTAAGAAGTGATCTATGTGGAATAAATTAGTACAGAAATGATAGCTTTGGTAAAAACAGGTATTTTACTGGTCTGTAAAGCTAGGATATGCATATAAAAAGTATAGAAAAGGTCGGTGCAAAAAAGACTTACAAAGACCCGTGTTTTTACGGGTCCGCTCATGAGAAACTTTTTATACCAATGGTCACGTTTCAAGCTGGTATATAGACAAGTACTAATATCTGATTGGTGATTTACGCAACGGTTACCGTAACAATTAACGTTTATAAAGGTTATAATATATTTATTTTTCAATGCTTTAAGTAGGAAACAATAAGTATAGTTTTTCTATATGTATATAGCTATTTTTCTACAGCTCACTACAAAATATTGACATAAGGAATAAGTATAGAAAAAGACCATCTGGAATATTTTTAGAAAGACCCGTATTTTACAGGTCAACAGCTAGTCACTTATTATTTATCAAGTCTTTTTTATTTTTAATTCTTACTTAATTTTCATTTGCATTTCACTTATTTTTCATCCATGTCTTACTTATTTTTCATTCAGCTTATTTGAACACTTTTTTTAATTTTCCAACTATATTTTCTTAACAACTTAGCATTTTATGAACTTTAAAATTTATATAAAAAAATTTTTTTAGTTCAAAATTTAAATAAAAATACAATACAAACTAATTATAACAGGCAGTTTTAAATGTATTCTACAAAATAGAATGCTCAAATTCTACAATTGAATTTTACAAATGCTCAATGATCTTAAAAGAACAGACCAATAATAAACACTGTGTAAAATAAAAAAATGTAAAAATTGGGAAATCCATAAAGTTCTGAAAAATTATATTTATGATTTCCTTTGTGCTTAGAATTTTAAAACAAATAAAAATTACCTGTGGATTCATATCACCATGTAGTTTAGTATGGTCAATTTTTAACTCATCTAATTTTGCTGAAACCCAATTGCAGGACTTTGATGTATTGCAAAATATAATACATTTTTTATCACTTTGACTTAAGAATAATGTTAACTTGTTAATTAACAATTCTAAAAAAATTAAAAAAAAAAGTATATATATATATATATATATATATATATATATATATATATATATATATATATATATATATATATTATATAAAATAACATGCATTATAATAAATATTGTTGTTTGATAAATTTTTATAGAGCGATTTCATGTGAAAACATGCAATTTTTTTTGAAAATGCAACCAATGTAGATCAATTTTTTTTTTTTTTTGTTTTAGAAGTTGTCTTGAATAGTTAAGCTATTGTTATTACAAAGAATTGGAGAGTGGTCTTTTTTAAAACAGAAATAAAAACATGGTCAAAACTACTTAAATTTATTGCTTAAAGGGATCCCTAACTCCTGACACATGTTGTGTTCATATTAAAGATAATGTTAAAAAAAAAGGTTTGAACCAAGTTTTTTTGATTAAAAATAAATAATGAATGCATACCGAGAAAAACTAATGTTGTTGTTTTAGTTGAAGCTTGCCTTCTCCATTTTTTTGAATAACTTTTATGAATTAAACGCCCTTCGAAGGAATCGCCAAAGTCTGTAGATTGCGACGTATAATTTAAAGACTCTGAGTTATTCAAAAAAATGGAGAAGGCGAGCTTTGGCTAAAACAACAACATTAGTTTTTCTTGGTATGCATTCATTATTTATTTTGAATCAAAAAAACTTGGTTCAAACCTTTTTTTTTAACATTATCTTTAATATGAGCACAGCATGTGTTGAGAGTTTGGGATCCCTTTAAAAAACAGGTATTTTGATAAATTAAACAAGAAAAAAAATGTGGTAATTTGACAGTTTTGTAACTGAAACAGTTTTGGCTACATCAAACTGTTCTTTTTGTTGTTGTTGACTGTTTCTGTTTTCTTTGTAATTTTATAGAATCTGATCCTAATAGATTTAAGTTTCAAAGGGGAAGAATTATATAAATGCTTGTTGGAATTATTACAAACAATCAGATTGCAGTCTTAATTTAAAGATTTAGTATAAACCTATAAAAAAAATATTTAGATAACAAAAATCTGTAACAATTATTTAATTTTTTATTTATATATACATAAAAATTTAAAGAAAGCTTATCTTACTTTGGTAAACCACAGTAAAATTCAGTCAATTGAAAACAAATCTTTTCATCACATTTGTAGACAACTATACAATTTAATAAATCTTCTGGTATTTTTTTTTGGTAATGAATAATCAAATCATTAAAATTCAAAGAGTTTTAATGATTTGATTATTCATTACCAAAAAGTTGATCAGCTTGTACATTTCTTGTACCAGCTGATGAAGTTGTAACTCTTGATTTTGGAGGTGCAGTTGGTACAAGGCTGGATTTAACACAATGAAAAATAGAAGGCAGAGACGAGGGTCTTTCCTTACCATAAACAATAATTTTGTTAAAATGTATAGGCCAATGTTCAAAACATACAACAGTGTATTTACTATCAGGAATGTTGCTTCTTGGAATAGATGATAGCCACTTTCTACATTCTTCTGGATCTTTTGGTAATCTGTAAACAGCACACTTTTTTTTATCTGTTAAATAATTAGTAGAGCAATTATATTTTTTCTTCTTCTAATTGCAACCAACGATATTAACCTTCGTTAAATTTTTCTGAGTTAATTAGCCTCCAGTTATTTTTACGGTTTGCACGATTAATAGGCCTGTGTTTTAGATAGCCGTGGTTGGAGGCAAACTTAAAACAGCTATATCCTAGGAAGCGATTGAAATTAGACGATAAAATTTTCAGGATGTTCATAATTCACTTAAATCTTTAAGTACTGAGAAAATCAGAAAAATCTGAGACTTAGGGTTGCATGCCTTGGATGTTTTCACATGGAATTGCCCTTTATAGAATTATTGCTATTTAAAAGCCATATTTAAAAACTTATCATTTAGGCATATATCAGCAAAGTATGTCACATATATATTCAGCAGCAGTATGTCACATTTTATTGAAAAAGTTGACTTAAAATCGAAAAAGTTAAATAGCCAAATGAACTATATGATGACTATTAATTATAAAATATTAAAAAATGTGTTGTTATAATTTTGTAGCATGAATCATTTCACTTTTAGTTTTAATACAATCACAATTACTTCAAATCTTTAAAATCTTTCAATAAAAGAATAAAGAACTCAACAGATAATAAAACATATGCAAAAGATAATAAAAAGATATGAAAGATTTCAGTAATCTAAATGGATGATAATACCTATGCAAAAATATTTATAAAACAAAAACTTGAAATTTATAAAAATCTTGAAATGCTTTGTAAGTATCGAATTAAGTTGACAGTTTTAAAAAATTCAGCCAACTATTTAAGTATTTCAACTTATTTTATTAAAAATATGAAATCATTTTCATATTTACATTATTTTTGTAATGATACACAATATGTAAAAATTTTAAATGCAGTTTATATCAAAGGGGATATATGACATTTATGATATATTTAAAAATGCATAAAAACAAAAAAAAAAAGAAGCAATATACAATGCTGATAAAAATTACCACTTTTTTGGTCTTGTCTTGTTTTCATAAATGAATGTTTAATATGAGGAAGAACTTTATGAAGATTTGATTGACAAACTTGCAAGTCCTAAAATATATATATATATATATATATACATATATATATATATATATATATATATATATATATATATATATATATATATATATATATATATATACATATATATATATATATATATATATATATATATATATATATATATATATATATATATATATATATATATATATATATATATATATATATATATATATATATATATACATATATATATATACATACATATATATATATATATATATATATATATATATATATATATATATATATATATATATATATATATATATATATATATATATATATATTTATATATATATATATATGTACATACATATATATATAAACTACTTTAAAACATCAGATAATACGAGTTCTCTCAATACTATTGTATTATTGAATTCCATACTATTGTGCTATTGTATTCAATACTATTAAATTACTGAATTCTCTCATTACTCAATAGTATTTAGAGAATTTGTATTATCTGATGTTTCAAAGTAGTTTATATACATATACTCTTGTACAAGACGTCAACATTTAAATCATATATATTACATATATACACATATATATTATTTATATTATCTTTATATTATACAGCGGGAAAAATAAGGCGAGCAGTCACTTTAACTGGCTAACACATGCAATTTGACGGTCAATTGTTTTTTGGACGGTCAATTCAATATTGTATATTCATTTTGTTTTACATTTTTAACTTTAAACTTAGTATTAGTTCTTCAGAAATGAACTTCATAAATACAAAAATAACTTAATGCTTATAAATAACGATTTGATATTTCTTTTAAAATTATAATTTTAAATGAATTTAATGTACTCCTGTAAAATAGACACAAATAACAAATGTTTTAACTACCTGAATATGTTAATAGTTTTGAAAATTCTCGCACACATAGATTTTCATAGAAATTGAAAAAGGAAGTTTGATAGTATTCAAAAAAGTTTGAATATTTTTTTTAATATTGAAACAATTTTTTAAAAATATAGAAAAACATAAACTGAACACTTAAAGCATGCAATCGTTAAATTCGGAACAACGAAAAGTTCAAAGAAACTATAAAATAATTAGACTAATGAAAAAACTTCAATATCTTTTATTTTAATATATTTAATATAATAGCAACAATTTACACTAATCCACAACATCAACTGTTGCACAGTGTCTTTAGCAATTTTTTTTTCAACTAATGTTCACTCTCTAATCAAATCTTTAGCTGTACTTATTGTTAAAAACATTATTTATTGTTACTTAACATTACAATTCAACAACTACCAATATTGACAATTAAAAGTTTTTTGCTGAACAATTTCAGTTTTAAAATTGAATCAATAATGCTACACTTTTTTGCAATCTTTAGCAATAATTGTTCAATTATAAAAGTAAAATAAAGCAATACATTTTTACAGAATTAATTTCATTAAACATTTTCTCACATGATTAAATAAAATTTTTGATAATATTTGTACCTGAAATAAATGTTAATTAAACTTTAAAATAAAATATTTGTACCTGAAATAAATGTTAATTAAACTTTTATAAGGTTAACTCTTTCACTAACAACCGTTTTAATAAAATTCTTTTCGCTTTCGACCGCACATTTTTTAAAATAAAATTTGGAGGGCATAACATTGACAACTAATTAAAAATTTGAATAGGAAATCTCTTTAAAAGCATAACAAACTAAATATCAAGGATTACTCAAGGTTTTTTAACTTTGTCAAGTAATAACTTTTTATAATTACACAATATGGCTCTTATTTGTTCTTAATGATGTAGAGAATTAATTAAACCTTAAGAAAAACAAATTATAAGTTTACTATCTGAGTACCCCAAAAATGTTAACAAATATAGTAAGTGGGACATCTGGACACTTCATTTTCATATTTAGAAAAATCTGGGAGGTATCACATTTTTAGAAAATCTGCTAAAAAAGTCATTATTTTCGTACTTTAAAAAACTAAATATATTGATATATATATACGGAACAGTAAAATTAACATAAAATAACTTTATATTCCAAGTTTTTTTGCTCTTAAATTTTATATTTACACATCAACTTCATTAGACAGCTCTTAGATATACCTAAGTTGGTGAAAAAGTTTAGATATGCTTGAATTATATTAGGAACATAGTATGCTTAGTAAAGTAGAACATATTGATAAGTAATTTAGTAAAATATTAGTATTGTATGCATAGTTGCCTAATAATCTAATATATATAAATCATAATAATATAATAAATACTAAATAAAATATTTCAAAAACTGTTTATTACTAATATACTTTTAATGTCTTTTTGAATAAGTTTACAAATTCTTTTAACTTAAGATTTCATTAATGCTTATGTTTTGATGTACAATTAATGTTCAATAACTTATAAATTATTTGAACTAAACACTTCAGCAATTCTTTTGCTTTTTTCTTTATGTTTGTTGCTGTACTGCGAGACTCCAAACCTGTTTATTACACTTTTCATCTTGGAATGGCAAGATTCAGATATCTGCTCATTAAACTACCCAAGGGAAAGGCCACTCAAATCAACAAATATTTCCAGATGTGCTGTTACAGCATGTACTATCCAAGTAAGCGTAAGCTGTTTACCTAAAAACTAAAAAAGCTTACTATAAATATGTTTATCAATAACTTGGTTTTAAATACAAAGGGTAAAGAAAACAGCAATTACCTCTCTGCAATAGTCTTGGGCATCCTTATAGCTTTGTGTAAAACTTTCAATTAAAATTGAATAGTTTGGGTCAAGTTTATAGCCAAAGACACTATGAACAACCTTATTAAATTTTCTCATTGTTTCTAAGAGAGGATACAGTTCAACAGACATTATCAACTCAAGTTTGTCGCAACTTTTAAGTATCTCTCTACACGTGTTTCCTTCAAATGTTCCTCCATGGTAACCTTTTCAAAGGCATCCAATGCTCTTGACCCAATCTACAAATCCAGGCCAAAGTTGCATTATAAATTCTGCCACATGGTTAACAAATTCCATCAGAAGGTGAAGTCCTGTTAATGGAATCTCTCTTATTATACTTAGGGATTTGTCTTCTATCTTAAGCAGACAAGGATTAATGACATTCTAAATATATGGAAATAAATTTTTTTTATCCTTTTTAAAATGATAAAATTATAATGGATGATAAATTTTGAAAATATTTACAATATATTTATTCATTTATACCTTATATATTTTTCATTCTTTTCACCGGAGATCCTGCAGATGAATACAGTTCATAGTAATTATTCAAAGATTGAAATGTTCTTAACTCTCCAGAAAATAATTCTGAAGAACCTTCACACCATGCACAAGCATACTTTCCTCCATGAGCCTAAAATTTTATATTGTAATTCAATTTATAAATATATTGTAGGGTAAAAAAAACCTTTTCCTAATATAGTTTTTACCATAATATGTCTTATTATCTTAAAATTATTTAAAACAAACACACCGAAATTCCTAGCAATATGTTGATTAACTTCATGTCAGAAGCCAATGAGTACTTGCATTCATGCAACTTTAATCTTTTCACAATCATTGTCATGTTAGAATGATTCTCACTTACCCTTTTACAATAAACTAAAACAAGTGACGTATTTGCTCCTGAGTATTATCCTAAGGAGCTGCTATCTTTTGTCCTGTCCTTGGTTGGATCAAACAGATTTACTATAACTTTCAGTGATCCTCCACCTATAAATATATATATACTTACACACATACATATTTGTATATAAATATGTACAAATAATATTTTTAAAAACAAGTTTTCAAAAAGACGATTATTAAAATATAATAAGTAATATAAATTAAATAAATTAAATATAAATACCTGAATCTATTCCAACCTTTACAAATGTGTTTTGTGGAACTTGCCCTCGATATTTTATTACAAAATCCAGAAATGTTGTAATATCTTCAATATATACCAAGTGTCTCTTCACTGTAGCATAGTCATTATCTTTTTCTTTTTATTGAAAGTCTAATAATTCAGTGACATAAAAGTTGGAAAGTAGTTTACTTTTTTCATCCAGGGCTTTCTCAATGTTTGACTCAAACTTTACACCACTTCTCCTCAAAGTTTTTAACATTTCATTTGACTTCAATTGACTAAGTCCTAAGGTAT
Source organism: Hydra vulgaris (assembly GCF_022113875.1). Classification (NCBI taxonomy): domain Eukaryota; kingdom Metazoa; phylum Cnidaria; class Hydrozoa; order Anthoathecata; family Hydridae; genus Hydra; species Hydra vulgaris. The sequence continues at coordinate 27,276,492 of NC_061160.1, read as the reverse complement.
TTACCAAAACTTCTACTTCATTATAAGGAATCTTTCTCTGGTCACTATTTACCTGTTCTGAGAATGATTTGAGCTCCTAGAAGAAGGGAAGAAGCTTTAAGAAATACTCTCAGAAGGGAAGAAGGGAAGAAGCTACTTGTTCTTTTACTTTTTTAGAAATTTTAGAAATACTCTCAGAAAGATTTGTGCTACTCTTTAAAGGGGAACATTTGTGGGGTTTACCTTTAGCAATTTCACAGAAACATATTTGGTAAAGTTTCAGTGTTGAGCTAGTTCCCTATTTCATACTTTTATTTAATAATCTATTTCTTCCTTGACTGCATATACTGATGACTGCATATACTGTTGACTGCATATATTGCATAATATTGAGCAGTCTCTAGAGGTTAAGCTAGACAAATCAGAATTTTTCCATTTTAAAGTAACTGTGTCTGCAATAGTTTTACCAGCCTTACAGAGATATAAGTTTTTCTTGCACCATAATCCTGTAGGGTAGGCAAATACTTTAACTCAGGCTTACAGAAAACTTTAACCAGACCTTCCAAATTTTTATTAACTGGAATGCATTTATTGTTCTTTTCAAGGCAGCAACAGCAAATGATCTTTTAAAAAAGTATATGATTTCTTTTAAAATGGTATTCTCTCTTCTCCTTAGAGAGCAGAGGAGCCATAGATTCAATATATTAGGAATCTATAATAAAATTAAAACAAAAATGCATAGTCAAAAAGAAATATTTTTAATAAAAAATGTTTTTTTGACCAACTTTGTGTATTCTAATAATGTTTATGTATAAATATTAAATAGCGTACCGTTATGGGCCTAAAAATAGAACTTTTTTTAGAAACGTAAGGCATTTTGGGATTGATATTCGGACAATCATTGCACAGAAACAAAAGAATTTCTTAAAAATGCCGTTGTGGGATTAATATTCGGACAAACGAACAATTTGACGTCACCAAAACGGTACGCTACTAAAAACCTTGAAAAGTTGGTGTATGAAAATTTTTTTAAATAAACTTCAACTTTCTGTCAGTATAATTAGTTTTTTTAAGTACAAAAAAAATGACTTTTTATCACATTTTCAATGTCAATTTCTAAAAATGATACCTCCCAGATTTTTCTAAATATGAAAATGAAGAGTCCAGATGTCCCACTTGTTATATTTGTTAACATTTTTGGGGTACTCAGATAGTAAACTTAAACCCTAAATTTCTGACCTGTATTTAGTGAAAGATATAAATAATGCAAACTGATTTTTTTAACAGAATCTTAATAAGGATATTAATTATTTAATAACAATAAATATAACTCATAAATAATTTATAGCAAGAGACAAGCTTAAATAAAATAAAAAAACTAAAAAAAATTCTATAGTAATTTATGTTGAAAAAAAAATCTTTATATAATCATAAGTAGCTAAACAAAATTTTTTAGTCTATAATGAAAAAAAAAAAATTCTATATTTTGATAAAAAGTTTTTTTTGGATTTCTTATCGAAATTCTGCAATGACATCATATACTAAAACAATTTTTTTTTTATCATGCTCTTTAATATGAACACAGCTTGTCTCTTTAAGATGCCTTTAAAGATAAGTTGCTCTAGTTGAAAAAAAAACTTATCTTCAAAGATAAGTTGCTCAAACTTTCTCATTCAGAATAGGAGGAAGATGGAAACTATTTGAGGATGAAATCTTTTGTTATAACAACGATGTTGTTGAGCAAGGAATCAAATTATGTTCAGATTATCTTCAGATACTTACAAAGTTAAAAACAACTGAAATATTTTTATTTCAATTGTTTTTTGAATTATTTTTTTACATGTTACATATACAAAATGTTTGGTTAATTTTAGGATGAGTCAGTGCAAAATGAAGTGGTTGAAAACCATAGAAAACTTGTTTAGAATTTCAATAAAAAGCAATTATTTCTGACTTTGCTCAATTTAAAAGCTAATATTTTTTTCAATAAGATAAGTCAGAAAGAAGTTGCTTTTTATTAACACCACACCAGACAGCGGCGGATCCGAACGTTGTCATTGGGTTGGGGAGGGGAGGGTTGGTATGAAATGAGTGTTGTAGTGAAAAAATTGCAACAAATTAAAAAAGGCCTGTGAATTAAAAGATAAGGACAAACCTTATTTTAATTTAAATCAACAGTAATGTTAAATAACAAAGTATAATTAAACTTTATTAATAAATAGCTAATCTGACATTTGCAACAAAAGACAAAATTTTTATTATTTCAACATTCTTACCAATAGTATTTGTTGGGCAACCTTTTCATAAAACTCAATATATTAGTAATCAATCTTGTTAACTCTGCCATCATTTTATTTAAAAAAGTCCTAGGTATTGCTACATTTAGCTCAAAAAAGATTCCATCAGAAAATCTGAATTGTAAATCTAGAAGCGGTATCAAGTAGCGGTAAATAAACTTTGAATCTATAATAAGTTTGAGGATAATTAGTATTGAGGTTTGGGCGATTAGTTTTTTTTAAGTAATTTGAGTAATCCTCTGATCCTAAGTCTTCTAGTAACTTAATTGCATTTTTAAGTATAAAAATTGAAGTTTTCATTTTGTTGTCTTTTATTTAACATCTTTATATTTAAGAACAGTTTTTGCATATTCCTTTTCTAATTTAAGAGACTGGTATTTAACACATTGGCTAATATATAAAGTGTTATTTAAAATAAGGGCTCAGATATTGCATTTTTTAGTAATGCAGCTTTTGTTGAGGAATTTGAATACACAGAATAAATAAGGATATTTACAATTTGGACCAGGAAACCAAATGCATTTCAATATCAGGTAAATAACTTAATCAGTTACCTGACATTTCAAAAATGTTCCAATGTCTATAGGCAAACAGCTATCATCTGTTGTCACAAATAATAAATCTTCCTGATTAATTTAAAAGGCTGTGTATTTTACTTGTAGAATTCATAGATTCTATACTAAGTTCAGGATCAGGAGAAAAAATACTAAGTTTCATTGTAATTTGATTATTTTCAGCCCCACCAATAAATGGGCAATTACATTTTTTGAATGATGATGCTGAAGATAAAGGCAAAGCAATAGAACCAGCATGGCGCTATATTGAATTTTAATTCTTCTGACAAAACAGAAGAATTAAAATTCAATATTATGATTTAAAATGATAATAAAATATTTTTGTTAACTAAATAAGAAAGTAATTCATAGGAAACTAAAACAGTTACTTTTTTAAAAAAAAAATTTTTCTTCATATCTTATATAAAAAAAAAAACATGACAACCTTAATTGTTAAACAGTAAATTTTTTAACAATTGAGGTTGTCACGGATTGAGGTTTAGCTTTGTTAGGGGGCCGGGGAATGAGTATGGGACAACAGGTGTTGGGGGTGGAACACTAACCCCCAGAAACATTTTTTTTTTGAGAATCACATTTGCGATAAATATATTTTATCAATGCTTTTATGTGCCTTTTATCATAACTATTCAATATGTCTTCTTGACTCGATGCATGGGTTTTGCTTATGTCTCTGTTTTTATGACTAGGTAACTTGTTCTATTATCTCCAAATGAGGGTATAGCCTTTAACTGATATAGCCGTCAAACAGGTTGATCCATTGCTCTACATTCGTATCACACTAGCTTCTGTATCTAAAGTGATTTCCCGCTTAGACTTTTCTACAGCTTGCGGCCAGGACAACATACCTGTTTTAGTCTTGCAGAAGTGTTCTCCGGTCGTCTATCCTTTCAAAACTATTTAACAAGTGCTTATCAGAGTCTTGTTTTCCAGCCTGCTGGAAAGCAGCATCTGTTATCCCTATTTTTAAAAATTCTGGAGAGCAATTCGATTTGTCTAACTAACGCCCCATTAGTCTTCTTCCTATTATAAGCAAGGTTTTTGAATCTTTAATTAACAAACACTTAATCTCTCATCTGGAATCTCATAACCTACTTTCTGACCATCAATATTGATTTCGATCTTCTCGTTCTATGGCTGATTTGCTAACAGTAATATCCGATAGGTTTTATCGCGCATTAGATAAAGGTAGAGAGGTTAAGGCCATTGCTCTTGACAATTCAAAAGCGTTTGATAAAGTTTGGCATGCTGGTCTTCTCCATAAGCTTTCTTCTTATGGTGTATCTGGAAACATCTTTAAGATTATTGAATCCTTCCTTTCCAATCGTAGTATAAAAGTTGTCCTCGATGGACAGCACTCTTCTTCTTATTCTGTAACCTCAGGGGTTCCTCAAGATTCAATCCTTGGCCCTATACTCTTTTTAATTTACATTAAGGATATTCCAGATATTCTCAGATCTAAGGTGGCATTGTTCGCTGATGATACTACCATTTATTCTTGTCACAATAAGAAGACAACTCCCTCTGATTGCTTGCGGGGGGCATCTGAGCTTGAAAAGGATCTCACTTCTGCTACAGCATGGGGCTCACGGTGGCTGGTGAACTTTAATTCAGATAAAACTCAATTTTTTTCGGCCAATCGTTATCGCATTAGTTTAGACGTTCCTATATTTATGAACGGTAATGTACTCGATGAGTCTCCTACCCTTCATCTTCTAGGATTAACTCTTACTTCTAATCTTTCTTGGAAACCTTATATCAAATCTGTTGCAAAATTAGCATCTGCTAAAGTTGCATCTCTTTATCGAGCTCGTCACTTTCTTACTCTAGATTCTATTCTCTATCTCTATAAATCTCAAATCCGGCCTTGTTCCATACAAGTTACTGTTGCCATATCTTGGGTGGATCTTCTAATAATGCCCTTTCTCTTTTAGACAAGGTGCAAAAACGCATTGTAAACATAGTTGAACCTACTCTTGCAGCCAACCTTTAACCTCTGTCACATTGTCGTAATGTTGCTTCTCTTTCTCTTTTCTACAAATACTATAATGGGCACTGCTCGAAATAGCTAGCGCCTCTTGCGCCATCTAATAAAATTCATTCTCGTGCTACTCATCATTCAATTAAGTCTCATCCTTTTTCTGTTACTGTTCCTAAGTGCTCCAAAAACTCTTATCCGTCTAGTTTTTTTCCTCCAACATCAGTTCTTTGGAATATCTTGCTCTACAATCTTCATCTTTTCTCTTCCAGTAACTTCCAACACTAATTAGTGGTTGCTTGCAGCCTTGTTGGAAGCGAAGATGTTTAAAAAAAAAAAAAATGTCTAAGACACTAAACAAACTAAAGTTTGAATTTGCTAAGTTTACTTTGCATAAAAAATATTGTTCAAAAAAAAGAAATATTTAATATTATTGCAATGGTTTGGTTATTTAAAAACATATTTACACTATAAATATTACTGAAAGCAAGCATTAAGGAAAGTATTTTCTATTGTGCTAGTTTATACAAGTTTTTTCTCTGCGAGATTTAATTTCTAGCGAGTACAGAACATTCTTTCGACATCATACGAACTTGTGGCGCCTATAAAGCCTTGCATAGTTGTCTTTCGGACATCTGTGTCTGCTGGGTTGAAACAAAATTATTTATTAATAATTCGAAGTCAATGCTCTCAGCATTTAGCTACATTTCTCAGCAAGTTTAGCTACATCTCAGCAAATTTAGCTACATCTCAGCAAGTTCACAATCGATTAAAATTAATGCATACACATCTTTGTAAGTAGGGCCAACATGAGTAGGTTTTAAGTGGGTAGGAGGTGCATTACTATGTAATAAACTGAACTATGTTAAAAATGCATCAACTGTGTACATAAAAGATGATTATAAGAGATATTATTTTTAAATAAAACATCTCTATTTTGTTTTCTGTCGTAATTGCAAGCAAATTTGTTAAGCAGCTATGTAAAAGATGGTTGGATGTATACTTTATAATACTTTATATATATATTTTTTCCTATGTTTACTTTATAATTATTTATTTATTTTTTCTAATATGTATCATAAAATATATGAAATATATGTATCATATCAGAAAAAAAAAAAATTTTTTTTCTGATATGATACATATATTTTTTTTTGTTTTACAACATTTAATTGTGTTCAAAAACATGGATAATTTAGAAAATGCTTACTTTTTTAACAAAATCTGAACTTAAATTTGCTTAAAAGCGTTATGCTTATATATATATATATATATATATATATATATATATATATATATATATATATATATATATATATATATATATATATATATATATATATATATAACTTAAATTGCTTGTTTAGATGAGCATTCTGAAGTCACACTGAAATAGCCTGCTGTCCAGACTACAGTACATACATTTACTGACAAATAGCCTGAGTTGCAGCAGAGTGCTGCTACATTAACTGAGGGTTTGGGATGGGGCACCAATCTTTTCTTTCATTATTCTTCATTTTTTTCTTTTTTTAAAAAAAAAAATGCACTATGCTAAAAAGATATGAAAAAATAGTGAGCAAACGCTTATATAAATCAGCAATAGAAGATAATAGGTAAAGACTTTTTAGATAAAATTTATGGTTATTTTGTTTGCATACCCTAAATTTTTTTATATTGGTTTACATTATATTATTAGTTAATAATAATAAATTTTATCTAAAAAGTTTCTCTTAAAAATTAGCAACATGCTGAGTTAAATATATAGTATTTTTACATATTTAACACAGCATGTTGCTAGAATAAAAAAAAAGGAAACAAATTAGGCAGGCTGTTTAAAAATGACATGAAATTTTAATAAGTTGTGAGATGTGAATTTTAAATCGAACTATTGGAATAACAATTTATTATTTCATTTAATAGTTTAAGAGTATTATCATAGTAGTGCTAAATTTTTAAACTTTTATTTTACTTTTAGAGATATTTATATATATCTAAGCAGGCCTCGGCGGGAAGCGAGAGCTTAAGCTCTCGCCCACACTCCCCTAAAACAGTTTACAGGAGCAATTTACGGCTCTCGCAAAAGTATAATTTTTCTCATGAAGGTATAATTAAAATTACAAAAGAGTGCTAATTTAAATGAGGAGCAGCTCGCACAGCTCCCCAAATTTGTTTTAGGAGAGCTTTTCTCAGTGCTCTCGTGCTCATTTGTTCCCGCCGAGGCCTGTATCTAAGTATATAAAAATATATTTTATATATATATATATATATATATATATATATATATATATATATATATATATATATATATATATATAATACAGATATATATACGATACTGAATATATTAAATGAATATCTCTTTATTTATGTTAATTAGTAATTAAATAAGTAAAAAGGAAAAATATAAATTACAGGTATAAATTCTTGGTATCTTCCCAAAACACCTTTTGGAGGAAGAGTTGCAGCTGTAAGAATGAATTGAATATTTGTTCCATTTTTACTATCGGACTCACACTAAAAAAGTTTCCTAATATTATATAAAGAAAAGTATTTTTCTATTGTGAAAAATAAAATATGTATAAACTTATTTAAATAACTTAATTTAAAAATGTTTACATCTAACAGTTTTAAAAATTCTGATGTTGTATTTCGAAAATTGTCATCCATCAAAGTATCAGCTTCATCAAATACTACATATCTGACATCAGAAAAATTTAGAAGACCTTAAATAGAACAGAATAATCAAAATGAACTTGAAAAAGTTTGGCCTTAAATGTTTTAACATAAAACTTTTGTGAAAAAAACCTTTTTGATTCCACTTAAGTATGGTTGACGGCGTTCCCACAACAACATCAACTAAACCTTTAACATAATCTTTAGCCCATTTCTAAAAAAATTTTTATTGCATAACAATAGCAATGAATTTTTAACTAAATAGATTTAAAACATATAGATAAAATATATATTTATATGTGATATCAAATTATTTATAAGTGTCTTGGAGATTTGTGAAAAGAAAATATGGGAATGATGATAGCAGTTAGTAAGGCAATAGTGCTTGGGCGGCTGATTAGCCATCTGAGCCGGAAAAAAACAAAAAAATAAAACATTCAAACCAGCAAAACAATACAAAGACAAAAAAATGTCAATATACTTATTTATATACATATTTTTTTATTAAATTTACCTACCCAAGGCTCCAGAAATCCCGGAAAATCCTGAAAAATCATATTAATAAAAATTCCGGAAAATTATATTTTCTGGAAAATTCTCTAAAATCAAATACAATATCTCAATTTTACCATACAATCTGCAAAGCGTAATAAATTGTTTACTTTTTAAATATAAAATGTCAGAAAATGGTTCAGAAACTAATACTTTTTATACTTATAGTTTTCTGCTGCAAAACATTTCCTTTCCTTTTTCGGTACTTTTTTACATGATCATTAACATATTCTTTAACTATTTTGCACCGTTCATGCGATGCGAACAGTGTTTTTTTTTGCGTTGAATCATGGCCTACTTAAATACACGGCCAGACTTGTTGCTTACAAGTCCGATAATTATGGGCCAGTTTTTAGTCAAGTTCTTTATTTGCATAAAGTGGTTCTTAAAAGAATTACAGCTATTGTTATTATAATAAAAAAAAACTTTCATTTCATCTTTTTACATTATTTATTTGTCTTATAAAATGCCTAAAAAGTGTTGTGTAGTTGCTTGCAGAAGCGGTTACAAAAAGAAAAAAAATGACAATACTGTAGAGGGTTTTATTACTAAAACAGTATTTAATTTTCCCTCAGACATAAATTTATGCTCCCGGTGGATCAAGTTTATAAACAAAATTAACTAGAAACCATCTAAATTCTTAGGAATATGCATTGATCATTTCGAAGAAAAATTTATTAAACAAGGCAAAAAAAAATACACAAGGCTTTACAAAGAATCCTGTTCCAACAATTCATACAAATAAAGATTGTTTTTTAAAGTCATCTTTACTTTCTACACCTATAACTTTAAGAAAGACTCCTACAAAAAGACCTTATTCTCATTCATTGCTAGATGAAACAGTGGTTTTCAACAAACTTGATAAGATTTGTTCAATTAATGACTTGACAGAACAAGTTTGTCCTCAAAATTTTTTATTTATATGGTGGCGTTATTTATTATTGTGTTATCATTGAAAATCTAACATCATCAACTAACATTGAAAGCATCAATGTTGATAACAATCTGCATGTAAAATTGTACCATAAGGGAAATTTGATACCTCTTCCCCAGTGGTTTCGTCAAAACAATAAGTGTACACTAACAAGTGTATGTTAGAAAATTTATTTTCTTATATAAGAAATTGGGTTGAAGAAAAAGAAAAAAATATTTTAAGCAAACTTTATAGTTTATGTATTATGAATCACATGGCAGAGAGTTATATAGTAATGAACATATTCGATTTGCTTTGTTTTACGATATACCTCTAGACAAGCCTATAACTTGCTATTAGATGAATTTCCTTTTCCTTCATTTTCATATTTAAAAGCATTAACTTAAGGTGGAATCGAACCAAATAAAGCATTAAAATATTTATTAAAAGAAAAAATAAGCTCAGATTCAGTTTTGTTAATTGATGAAATGTACTTGCAAAAAAGTGGTCAATATCATGGTGGTAAATTTGTTGGAAAAGATGAGAATGAAAAATTTTATTCAGGAGTTGTAGTTTCTATGTTAGTTGGTATTAAACGTTCTATACCTTTTGTTGTTAAAGCATATCCTGAAACAAGTATTTCTGGAAATTGTTGATGACTGAAATTGAAGAGTGTCTAACAAATCTTTTTGATGCTAATTTTCAAATTTGTGCTATTATCACAGACAAGCATTCAACTAATACACTTGCATTTAAAAAACTCATAAAAAAGTATAATTCTACTAAAAACTTTTTTTTTTATTATGGACAAAATAAAATTTATACATTATTTGATAGTGTACATATTTTAAAAAACATTAGAAATAATTTATTACATTCAAAGAAATTTATTTTTCCAAAATTCAATTTTAATAAATTTGAGGATTTAATTAACGTGAAATGAAACTGGAGATATTCGTTGGCAGTTATTTTACTAAGTTAATGAAAAAGATAGCTTTTTGCCTGCTAATTTAAAGAAAGCTTACAAACTTATACCAACTGGTTTACATCCAGGAATAAACAAAGTGTTAAACTGGCTTTGCAAAAGTTATTTTCCGAAAAGTGCTGCTAATTTTCTATATTTGATAAATACTTGGTGGACAATTTTAAATTTAAAGAATATATATAATACTAATAATAAAATAAGAAATGCTGTTGTTGCAAATGGTCAAAAACCTGAATTTTTAAATGCTTTTTCTCAATATGTAAGTGAACGGTATAATACAAATTTACAGGGATGTCACAAATTGTCACTTTCAGCTCAGACATCATATGCACTAATAGTCACATTAAAAGAAACTGCATCTTTAATCAAAGATTTGCTTTCAGAAGGATACCATTACATTTAAACCAGTAGATTTTAAACTGATCCTCTTGAAAAACATTTAGGGAAACTTAGGCAGATGAGTGGCGGAAGGTTTCTAGTTAGTTTGCGTGAAGTTGAAAATTCTGAAAAAATAATTAGCATAAAATCTCTAATTAAAGAAACTCTGGCATTGAATACATGGTTTAATAATGAAGTACCAGTCAATAATGATGTAAAAGAACTTGAAACAGCTTTACTTCTATTACAAAATGAAATAGAAGAATATGATTTATGTGAAAGTTCAAAAGGAAGTTGTAATTCATGTTTAAATCCAAATTTAAATGCTCTTTGTGTCAAGATCTTCTTCAAACTACCCTTATATGGAAATACTATCAAAGGGAGGGTTAACTGAACCTAGTGAAAATATGGTAGAACATGTTTGCTCCTTTTTTTGCAGATTAGACATCACTAATTTTTCTATTTGTTGGAATATTAAGACTTAACTAAATATTTCCAACAAATAGAAAAATTCAGCTCTAGCTGCACTTGAACTGTTCAAAAATAACATTTGTTTTATGTGTTCTGACCATTTAGAAACAGGAAGATACTGTCTTTTTTCACACAACTGTTATTAATATATTTTATAATAATGAACAATCAATTCAAAATGGAAATATTCGAAAAGATGAAATAGTAGTCTTTAAAAATTGACACAACAAGAAATAAACTTAATTTATTATACTTGTTTTTGCTATAAATACACTTTTGTTTGGACTCTGTATATTTAACTTTTGCTTTAGTTTGCTTATCTTATCTATAGCCTTATCGCCATCTTTTTCTTATGGTGGCTAAGTTTGGCTTTTGTATTTTTTCCTTAAAACTATTTTATTTTTTGATTTTTAAAATTTTTCGATAAGTGGTGGCTAAGTTTGGCTTTTGTTGATTTTTGTTAAAACTATTTTATTTTTTGAAGTTATATTTTTCTATAGCTGTATTTTTTTGGCTTATAGTTTTTTCTCAAGTTATATTTTTGTTGAAATATATATTTGATATATATTTTTAGATATCAGTTTAATAAATGATAAATAATAAATTTAATAAATCGTTAAAACTGGCCTACTATTTTTCGGACTTGTAAGCAACAAGTCCGGACGTGTATTTAAGTAGGCCATGGTTGAATTTATATTATAAAAACGTTCTTCAACTTTTCTGTTTTTTGTTGGAACTTCATTTTTTTAAAATAGCATTTGCTTGCAGTTTGCAAATGACCACAGATGTTATTTTTAACTGGGTCATGTAATATATCTCGACTTTTAAAGTACCCAAGTGCTCTAGTCTTGTTTGCTAATAGTTGATACTTAACTGAAGCTATAGCTGAGCACGTTGAAGTATCAAGATGACTTATCTTTTTGTTAACTATGGTGTTCATTATGCTGAATGATTGCTCAACCTAATGACTACTGAATATACTTAGACATGCCTTGATTATTTTACTTAGCTCTAAATATTTTTTACACTCAAAAACATCTGCCTACCAATAGTCAAGATGTACAGGCTTTCCATCAGCAAATACGAGTGGAAGCGCTGGATTTATCTGAAGTTGCATAACTTCTTGATAAAATAATACTTTATTTATATCTACAGTGGGAAAGAAATTTGGGAGTTTTTTTTTACATGTATGTAACTATATCATCACAAATAACCCTGATATTTGTACTTTCGTGTTTTGACAAAAGAGGAGCTTTTTTGTGGAGTAAATCCATGATT
>NC_061160.1:27094416-27259416 GCF_022113875.1 Hydra vulgaris | reverse complement strand
TGTAAAAGTACTAACTCAAAGCGACAATTATTTTAAGTTACGTTAGTTAACGTTAGAAATAAATGACTTTTATCTTTTGTTACTTTATTTTTTGCAAACAAGTTAAACTATTGAATCGCTTTATTGCTACAACGTTTAGGTCTTTTGTTGTTGTCAGGCTGAGCGTTAATACATTTTTCCAGCAAGAGTTCAGTCGTAGCTAGACCGCTGAATAAACGGTCAGAATAGGGCTGTTATACCTTGATATATATTTTTTTAATCAAATCCGTTGGATTATTGATCAATAAGCTTTATTTTATAAATTTATATTTCTTCTTAGTTGCATTTTTTGAATCCGATAAATTTTGTTATGCATCGGAATAATAATTATTTAATAAGATTTTTCTTAATTTAAATTTTGTTTAACAATTAATTCGTCACTTTATTTATAAGTGCTTCACACTATAATTTTTAAGTTTTTTAATAAAGTTTCAAAATTTTTGATGTCGTAATTTAAAGTAATAAATAAAATATTCGTTTAAAAGATTCATAAACATTACATGACAAAAAAAAATACTTTTTAACTTTTACATTTATCATACACTTTTATCGTAAGCACTTATCATGCAAATCGTTAGTTCTCTCTCGCGGAAATTCTCATTAAACATAACGGCGTAAACATTAGACGTTACTCTTTAAAATCTTTGCGCAAGAGAGCAAATGCTTTTTAAAAGCATTGGTTCTCAGGCGCAAAGACTTTAAAGAGTAACGTCTATTGTTTACCTGCTTATGTTTAATGAATATCTCCGCGAAGGAGAACTAATTATTTGACAAGGAATTAGTTCAACTTAGCGTGACGGTAGACTTTGTGGATGGAAAAAAAATGTTACAAATAACATTTTTAAATATTTTTAATAAAGCGTCTAATTAAAATAATCGTTACAAACACTTAGTAGATTTATTTTAAAGTTTCGCATGTAAAGTTTTAAAAAAAAATTATTAATTCCTACCGTTTATCAGAAACAAAATATTCGTTTAAAAGATTTAAAATAAAAACATGGAAAGGTATATTCTAACGTTTACATTAAAAAAAACAAAAAAACATGCTTATAAATATAATAATGCAAAAAAACTTAGATATTCTTTGGTGATATAAACGAAATGAAAGTAATCCTTAGAAGTAATTTTCACTTTGTTTAAATGCCTTCACATAATATACAAACTTAAGCAAAGATGATTTTTGTGAACGAATAATCTCAAAACGTTTTGAAAGAAGATCTTAAAGATCGTCGTTCATAAAGTTTCGAGCTTATTCATTACTTTCGTTATAAAAATTCGCTCAAAAAATAATCTTTGAAAAACAAAATATTCGTTTGAAAGATTTAAAATAAAAACATAAAAAAATACTTTTAAGCGTTAGAAAACAAACTTAAATAAAAGTTTCGTATACGTTTTCGTAATAATAATTTGTTTATTTTAAGCAATCTTTTAAAGTAATTTGTTATTTTGTTTAAAGGTGTTCACATAATATAAAAACTTTGAAAAAGGTAAACGATTAAAAGTTATTTCGTAAATTTTACTAGTTTCTTTCGACGCATTTCTGAAGCGTTTTATTTGTCAAAGCAACCGTGGTTAAATTGTCAAAAAAAATTATTGTTCCCGTGGTCAAACAAAGCGCGTGATCGCACGCCATTCCCGTCCAAGCCTGTGTATATATATAAAATTTTTAGATACTTTTAAAAATCTGTTTAGTATTATTATGAATGAAAAGCTCTATATGGTATTAATAAATAAAATACAGGGGTATTATGCTATTAGTATGAACAAAAAATTGTGATTGTGAGCTATCAATTGAGAGCAACTGTGATAAATTGAGAGAAAAAATAAAAATAAGTGGATTTATAAAACTGCGGAAAAATGATGAACTTAAAAAATGATGTTAAATGAAAAACTGCTAACAGATGGAAGCATTTTTATAAAAACAATGATTGTTTTGATTAGTGATCAAGTAATGTATATTTTGCATTACAAGTTAATGAACATGTCCTTGCATATCACTATTAACAATTAAAGAATCCTCATTATTTTAGCATCCTTGTTTCTTAGGTTAAACATTTTTCAAATCAGGCTTTCACAGGAAGATTTGATTTCACGATTTGCGATTTCACATCTTTATATGACCACGCAAGTTACATTTTGCTATGACGGTTTGACCACAGCTAATTCAAAAAACATTTTAGAAACGCGCTAAATAAAAAATATTCTAAAAAAGTGAAATTAATTACATCAAAACTTCTTAACAAATGTTTTCATATTAGCGAAACGATTTTAAATAAAGTAACAATTTACTGAAAAAAAGTTGTGTTTTTAAATATAATTGACAGTTGTATATATTTTTTTAATTTAAAACATATAAATTGTTTAAGTGTTCATTTCTAAAATAAATCTTATTAAAAAATAAAAAATTGTTTTGTTTTTATAAACGATGACATTCTACGACTACGAAAGTCTCTTTGATGAACTTAAATATAAGAATGATTAAAGTTAATGCATTTAAAAAGATAAACAAAATTTCGTTAATAAAAAAAGTTTTAGAAAACCGTTACAACTTAATAAGTTTGATCTTAAATGCTTTTATATTATCGAAACGCTTTTAATGAAGTAAAAAAAAAAACACTTCTAATTAATTTAAAAAAAAGTATTTATAAAATGTTTTTTTATTTTATTTATATAACTGTGTATTTTTTATGAGAAATATTTAACTTTTAATATTTAACTTTAGTTTGATGAGTTTTTTTAGTTGCGTTATATATATATATATATATATATTTATTTTTTTGTGTTTTTGCTTTAACTAATTATTTTTTTATATTTTCTCTTTTGTTAATATTTATTATTTTTAAAATATTTTTTTTTAGATAAGTTTATGTAAGTTTTTGTAGCGCCTTTTTAAATTTTAAAAATATGCCGTGGTCAAATCGTTAAAACATTTTTTTTTTTGCGTGGTCATATAAAGACATGAAATCGCATGTCTTCCTGTGAAAGCCTGCAAATATGCACAATATTGAGCTTCTTTATTTCTTAACTGAACCTTTTTTATCTCCTCTGTAAAATACTTTCATTTGTGCATATTGTAAATACATTAATCACCTTAACCATTAACCACAGTTTCTCTTTAGTTACACTCGTTCTTTCCAATCTCTGTCTGCAATCAATTCCCTTATCTCTGTCTACACTTGAAAGGCAATCTTGATCAAAACCAAGCATACAAAGTTGACAAGTTACATCCATCTTAAAAAACTGTGCTACTGCTTTTGCTTTTCTTCTCACACTAATTTTTATGAAGTCAATTGAAAAAAGTCAACTACAAAAACAATTTAATTTAACAAATAACTGCACTATATAGAAAAGGTGACAATATTGATTATGGAAATTACAGGCCTCACTTCCTTGTATTACTTTTAAAATACTTCAAGAGATAATTTTAGAAAATTAGAAAAACATTTTTATAAAAATAATATTATAGCTAATCAACAGCATGGGTTTGTTAAAAACAAGCCATGTACAATGAATATACTTAAAATTCTTGATTTTGTTACGAGAAATGTTTGATGTATTTTTACTTATTTTGCAAAAGCATTTGATGCAATTCCACATCAAATCTCAAAACTCAAAGCTAATGGTGTTAGTGGCTTGGCACTGCATCGGTTTTGAACTTTCTGATCTAACAGAAGACAGCAAGTTGCTATGAGAGATAATGGGCTGAAACTTGGGCTGAAGTGCATAGTGGAGTTCCTCAAAGCACTGCATTGGGTTCACTACTTTTTATACATTATATAAATGATTTTCCTCTGAAAAATATTTCAAAATTGTATGCTGATGACATTATGTCAATTAGTTCCTCTAATGAGTTACATAACAAACGATTTAAACTCTGCATATGCATGGATACAAAAATAGTTGCTTAGTTTTAATATTGACAAATATTTAGTTAGGCGCTAAACATTTGTTAATATTAATTTGTCAATATGAGTGTAAAAATAAGAGATGTCGATTTTGTGTTCAATTTATATAAATGGTCATAAACTCAATACATCAGACTCAGAAAGGGACCAAGGAGTAACTTTTTCAGATAACTTGAAATGGAAAAAGCAAGCATTATTGAGTGCAAGCAAAGCAAACTGGGTGTAATACTAATACTAACAGATATCATTATTATTACTTTTTTTTTTTTTTAATTATCTTCGCTTCCAACAGGGCTGCAAGCAACCACTAATTAGTGTTGGAAGTTACTGGAAGAGAAAAGATGAAGATTGTAGAGCAAGATAACGACTGACAGAAGACTTAAAAGATTGCAAACTATAAGAATCAGGAAAGCAAGATGAAGGAAGCGAATTCCAAAGAACTGATGTTTGAGGAAAAAAACTAGACAAATAAGAGTTTTTGGAGCACTTAGGTAGAGTAACAGAAAAAGGATGAGATAATTGAATGACGAGTAACACAAGAATGAATTTTAGTAGATGGCACAAGAGACGCTAGCTCTTTCGAGCAGTGCACATTATAGTATTTGTAGAAAAGAGAAAGAGAAGCAACATTACAACGATGTGACAGAGGTTGAAGGTTGGCTGCAAAAGCAGGTCCAACTATGTTTACAATGCGTTTTTGCACCTTGTCTAAAAGAGAAAGGGCATCATTAGAAGATCCGCCCCAGATATGGCAACAGTATTCCATACAAGGCCAGATTTGAGATTTATAGAATCCAGAGTAAGAAAGTGACGAGCTCGATAAAGAGAAGCGACTTTAGCAGATACTAATTTTGCAACGGATTTGATAAAAAGTTTCCAAGAAAGATCAGAAGAGTTAATCCTAGAAGATGAAGGGTAGGAGACTCATCGAGTACATTACCTTTCATAAATAAAGGAAGGTCTAAACTATTGTGATAACGATTGGCCTAAAAAAATTGAGTTTTATCTGAATTAAAGTTCACCAGCCACTGTGAGCCCCATGCTTTAGCAGAAGTGAGATCCTTTTCAAGCTCAGATGCCCCCTGCAAGCAATCAGAGGGAATTGGCTTCTTATCGTGACAAGAATAAATGGTAGTATCATCAGCGAACAATGCCACCTTAGATGTGAGAATATCTGGAAGATCGTTAATGTAAAATAAAAAGAGTAAAGGCCAAGGATTGAACCTTGAGGAACCCCTGAGATTACAGAATAAGAAGAGTGCTGTTCATCAAGGACAACTTTTATAATACGATTGGAAAGGAGGGATTCAATAATCTTAAAGATGTTTCCAGATACACCATAAGAAGAAAGCGTATGGAGAGAACCAGCATGCCAAACTTTATCAAACGTTTTAGAAATGTCAAGAGCAATGGCCTTAACCTCTCCACCTTTATCTAATGCGCAATAAAACCTAAGCAGGAAATCATAGTCTAAAGCAGGAAATCACTTTAGATACAGAAGCTGGAGTGATACGGATGTCCAGCAGTGGATCAACCTGTTTGACGGCTATATCAGGTAGAACGAAACTAGTGGAATCCAGAGATGATATTGATGAAAAGTTTTTGGCAAACAATTCAGCTTTGTCTTTAGGTGAGATGACAAAGTCTGAACCGTACAAAAGAGGTAGAATTACAGACTTACCCTTATTATTGATACTATTAAAGATTCTCCAGAAGCCACGAGAGCCTAATTTTTGTGATGAAATACGTTTTTACAATGGTTCCTAGCAGTAATAAACAGATGTCTATTTTCTGGAGAATTGTTATGCTGATAGATATGGAAGTAATGGTTTCGATTAGCAATTGCAGCAGCACAATGTGAGGAAAAGAATGATGTGGAGAAGAATGAGGCATGACATGGAATTATCAAGAGGGAATAAAGGATTCCATGCCAGCCTGAATCCACGATGTTATGTAAGAAGCACATTTGTCAACAGGTAGACGAAAGATTTCTACCCAGGGGCCATCACGAAAAAAATCACGGAAAGAGTCTCAGTCAGCTTTAAGGTAGTTGTAAGATGTACAATGATAGGGGGATTCTGATGGTAAAGAAGAACGAGATAATAGTTTTAGAGAGACCAAACCATGATCAGAAGCACCTAAGGGTGAGTGTGGAAAAACTGAGCACTGACTAGGATTAGAAACAAGACATAAGTCGAGTAGAGAAGGTAAATGATTCGGGTTGTCTGGAAAGCGAGTTGGAAATTTGACTATTTGAGTTAGGGATTGAGAAAGGCAAAAGTTGTGGGCCTTAATGCCTGCGGAGTCACTGACACTAGAGCCAAGCCATTCAGTGTGATGAACAATAAAGTCACCGACAACAACAATATTGGCTGATGGATAAAGAATGAGGGCTTGGTTAATATAATCAGAAATAACATCAAGAAGAGTGCAGTCTTGAGATGAAGGAGAGCGATATAGAAAAAAGAGAAAGATGATAGAGTGAAGTGGTGCTAAACGAAAGCACATAAAAGAGTAGTCTGTGGATTCAAACCTAGTTTCCCGACAAATGGGTGAATTCTTACTAATGTAAATGGCTAGGCCAAGCATGTGACTATTGGAGTCTTTACGAATTAAAGGAAGATAACCATCAACACTAAGATCACAAGATGAGACAGCTGAACTCAAATTAGTCTCACAAAGAGCAAGTAGGTCTGGTGAACTTGCAAGAGATAAGACTTAACAGAAGAAAAGTTCCTTCGAAGACCACAAATATTGGTGAATGATAGGTTTAGTAAACTTGGTGATGACTGTGGTTTTTTGTGTTTTATAGTTTTTGTTACTTTATTCATTTTTAAATTTGTTAAAAAAAACTTGACTCGAAACATAGATAGTACTCAGTACACTGTCTTATAGCCCCATTTCCACTAATAAACCCTAAGCCGTAACAAAGGGCTCCAATGTGGCCTTGGCAATGCACACCAAAAGTACAAACTGGGACACCATCCATGCCCAACATGGCACTGTTAGTACTCTGATATTTTTTAGCTGTTGATGTAATCAGTCTCTCTGAGAGCTACCACAGAGTTGGGGAAACCTGACTTCCAGACAGCCTCAGAACCATAAAACTGAGTTTTAGAGCTGTACCCTAATTTGGAGATAACAGAATGAGTTGCCTAGTCATAAAAACAGAGACAAAAGCAAAACCCATGAATCGAGTCAAGAAGACTCAGCGTTCAACATCCTAAACTGGAAACAATGTATTATAAATACATCTGCGCCAGCCTAATAGATGAAGAAGGGGTGCGAGGCTGGTCAACAGATAGAATCTGTTTACCCCTTAAGTCTTTGCATAGGAGGCCTTCTACAAGACAGCAGCCTGATGCATTTAACATCTGCCCAAGATGAGTATTTTTATCCAGACACCATCTCTAGCCTTTACTCAACCAAGAGCCCCAAGGCAGGGGGTGTTTTATGTTGGAGTTTGCATCTCCTAGCCTTTGCCTAAAGAGGCATATCTTACAAGGCAGCAGGACATGAAGCAGATTGTACTGGGTTACATGTTACTAATAGCAGGATAGACCTGACCTGACCAGAACATACCATTATTATTACATACCGTTATTACATATCATTATTATCACATTATTATTATTGCATATCATTAATACATATTATTATCAGGCCTTGTTTTTAAAAAAAATGCTTAACGCAATAATCTAATGTAAATTTGATGTCGTGAAATTTTCTTTACTTTTTAAAGACTAACTTTTAAATTACTGCAATAATATTAAAGAAAATGTTTATCTTTAATTTTTTTAAATATTAAATAATTAATGTTAATATTACATTTAAAAAAAAATTTCATACTAACAAATTTTTTTCTTTTCTTAAAATTTGCAGTAATTGAATTAGAAAATAGGTTAATTTTTGAATTTTTAAATGATCCTTTCTTAAATTTCTCATTGTGGCTATGCAAATGATTATTTATTTAAAATATTTAGAGAGTAACAAATAAAAAAATTAGGTGAATTTATTTATTTGCTTTGTTAAAAGTTTATTATTTTATTAACAACTTTGTTGTTAAAGCAACGATTATTTTTCAAACATTAAAATTATTGCTGAATAAAAATTATTGCTAAATTCATGCAAAATAATTGCTGTGCTTTAACTTGCGTTATAGAAAAAAAAGTTTAACTTACATTTTTTGCAAATTTTTGATGCAGCCATTTATTCAAAATTTAATCTTGAGTGAAAAAAAAAAGTTTATGAAGGTAAACCGAAAAAAACAATTGCAATAAAAACAAGGTAATTTTTTTTTAAGAACAAATAAAATTTAAATATTGAACAATATTTAATAATATTTTAAAATAAATTTGACAGTTAAGTTAAACCCAAGCATTAACTTTAATTTTAATAAACTTAAATACATTTTTAAAATTTAAATTAAATTATATACTTTTTTATAAAAATAAAATTATATATTTTAATTAAATTAGTTTTAAGTTGAATCATATTTTTTTATCAGAATTAAATTATACTGTTATGATCTTTGCTTTAAGCTTGAAGTATTACAATTTGTTTGTTTACAAAGAAACAAACAAATTAAAAAGTATGAAAAAATTTAGTGCAAAATCAAAAAATCACTGGATATTTTTGCATAGAGTTAATGTGTTAATGTTATATATGCTTATATTTTGTAAGTGTACATGTGTCATAAATGTGAAAATATTTTTTATATGTGAAGTGTTTCTATGTTTGTTATGTGTTATAATGTTATATGTTTATTTTGTAGGTGGTTATTTTATTGTTTTCAAGGTTTCAAAGTGTTGTGACTTGGCTTAGTTTACAGCAAAAATGATATCTTTGATAGCCAAGTGGTGTAATGTCATGATGAAGCACATAAATTAAATCTGTTTGTTGTTAGTGTAATCATAAAATGTATTGAAAAAATATTGTTGAATAAATTTGCAAACATTGCCATTAGGGCGATTTTGGCATAAGTGTCAACTGGCATAAGTAGGAAGCAGTTAAGAAAACTGGCACAAGTATGAACTGGCATAAGTGCGCTAAAAGAATTTGCAAACATTGGCATAAGTGCGAACTGGCATAAGTGCACAGAAAAAATTTGCAAACATTGACATAAGTGCAAAACTGGCATAAATGCAAACTGGCATAAGTGAGAATAGACATAATTGTGAGGAATAAATTTGCAAACATTGGCATAAGTGCAAAGCAGTTACAAAAATCTGAACAAGTGCAAAATGGCATAAGTGCGCTAGAAGAATTAGCAAACATTAGCATAAGTGCAAACTCTCATAAATACGAACTGGCATAAGTGCAAAGCAGTTGCAAAAACTGAAACATGTGCAAACTGGCACAAGTGCGAATTGGCATAAATGCGCTGAACAAATTTACAAACATTGGCATAAACACAAATCAGTTACAAAAACAACATAAGTACGAATCGGCATAAGTGCAAACTGACAAATGCAAAGTAGTTAAAAAAACTGGCATAAGTGAGAACTGGCATAAGTGCAAATTGGCATAAGTGACTCAAATAAAATTGCAAACATTATCATAAGTGCAAAGTGGCATTTCGCACTTATACCAATTCGACTTGGCACTTATGCCTATGTTAACAAATTCTTTAAATGCGCTTATGCTAGTTTGCATTTATGCCAATTCACATATGTGCCAGTTTTTGCAACTGCTTCGCACTTATGAGTTCGTGCTTATGAGAGTTTGCACTTATGCTAATGTTTGCAAATTCTTTCGGTGCACTTATGCCATTTTGCGCTTGTGCCAGTTTTTGTAACTGCTTTACACTTATGCCAATTTGCATTTATGCCAGTACTTACAACATTCGCACTTATGCTAGTTTGCACTTAAGAAATTCAAACTAATTCAGTCATCCCAAATTTACTAATAAAGTGTTTTTTAAATACTTTTATGTGCAAGATAATTTTGTTTTGTAACTTATTTTGACAGACTGTTTTAAATGTTTTCATAAATTTTATATGATTTAAAAAAAAAATTAGAAGTCTTTAAAATTAGTTTATTAGCTTGCAATTCCTGAAGTCTTTTTAAAACAAGTTGTTTCTTTGACTTGAGTTAAACTGGTAGATACTTTTAAATATTTAAATGTTTTTTTTTTATAAAGGTAAGTTTGCAAAGTGTTATAACATAAGTGTTAGAAACTTTCATCAAACTTTTAGGATTTTTTGTATAAAGAATATATATATATATATATATATATATATATATATATATATATATATATATATATATATATATATATATATATATATATATATATATATATATATATATATATATATATATATATATGATTATTTATAAAGGTTTTCTAATTTTTCTTATCTGTAAAAGTTTTATAGCTTTTTTTTAATCACTTTTTATTGCTTTTTGATAAAATACTAATAATAATTTGTCAATAATTAACAATAACTACATTAACTAAATAAAGTTACTCATTTATGAAAATTATATAAATTTATTTATAACTTTAGATTAAATTCTTGATAGAAATATGTCGATTTCACACATCACTATATTATTTTAAAACATCTAATTTAAATATGACAAAGAATAGAGTTAGATTATAATTAGATTATTATAATATGCTTTATTTCATTTGCTTACTTTATTTTAGTTAAATTTAATAAAAATTAACCAAAAAGTTTAATTTAAAATAAAAGTTCAACTTTCATTATGTTAAGCATCATTTTTACACACTCCTTTGATGCTTAGGTATGTCTGATAATTTAAGAATTAAAATTATTAGACTTCATTGAAATCAAAGAAACCAGGCTAGGCCAGATGAATCGAACTGTCGCCAAAGTAAAAGATAAAAGCCTAGGTGATTTGAGATAAATCATCATCAAAATAAAAGAGATGCCTATGTGAGTTTAGATAAATTATAATCAAAATGAAAGAGATGAGCCAAGGCGAGTTTAGATAAATTATAATCAAAATGAAATAGATGAGCCTAAGTGAGTTTAGATAAATTATAATTGAAATGAAAGAGATAAGCCAGGTGAGTTTAGATAAATTATAATTGAAATGAAAGAGCCTAGGCAAGCTGAAAGAATAGTCATCAAAATGACATCAGGCTAGAACTCAATAGGTATATGCATCGCATAGCAAAAAATAATATTACTATATTGAGTAAGAAAGAGAACTACCTTGGAAAATTAAACCATATTTAACAGTATTGTGGTGCTAAGAAGTTTTTTTTTAACTTCTCACTTCTTGATCTCTGAGTCCAGGTTGTTATGTTAGTTTTGTGATGTTATGCTATATGTTAATTTTTGATGTTATTTTTGTAATGTTTTGGGTTGATAGATGACTTGGATGACTTTTATGTCAGTGTCTACTGTTAAAAATGCTTATTGGATTGTTTCATTACTGAAACTGATTACTTATAATCATTCACTAAAAATTAAAAATTTAGTTTTCAAATAAAAATATATAGGTTTATTTTATTGTGATTATTTATTCTTAGCATTTCTTTTTTAAAAAAGAGTTTATAATCCAAACTTACAACATTAAATCTTGTACAATAATAACAATAAATGGAAACTTTCTTGAAACAAAAACAAAATCTCTCAAAGTAAGGTTATTTAAGTTTTTATTTGTTATTTATTTAGTCACATTTTTGAATTTTCAGATGAAAATTAATGAAACTTTGTTTTAGCTTTTAGTTTTCTAAAAGCTAAAAAAATAAAGAAAACAAAGTTTCTTCTTCAAACCATCAACAAAAAGCTATATATGTTTATAGTAATGAAACAAATAATTCAAATAGCTTTTATAAGTTTTTTATGTGAAATTATTTAACAAAAAAAAAATATTTCCGTTATATTTTTATATGTGAATGGAAACCATTTATATTTTTATATGTGAATGGAAACCATTTATATTTTTATATGTGAATGGAAACCATTTATATTTTTATATGTGAATGGAAACCATTTATATTTTTATATGTGAATGGAAACCATTTATATTTTTATATGTGAATGGAAACCATTTATATTTTTATATGTGAATGGAAACCATTTATATTTTTATATGTGAATGGAAACCATTTATATTTTTATATGTGAATGGAAACCATTTATATTTTTATATGTGAATGGAAACCATTTATATTTTTATATGTGAATGGAGACCATTTATATTTTTATATGTGAATGGAAACCATTTATATTTTTATATGTGAATGGAAACCATTTATATTTTTATATGTGAATGGAAACCATTTATATTTTTATATGTGAATGGAGACCATTTATATTTTTATATGTGAATGGAAACCATTTATATTTTTATATGTGAATGGAAACCATTTATATTTTTATCATCTTTGATAGTTAGGATCCAGATTTCTATTTTCATTAAGTATCAATTTTTTTTAATACTTAATGAAAATAGAAATCAAACAACAGCTTTAGTAATTATTATTTAACAGCCAAAATCAGGAGGGCTTTTTTTGCCATATAAGTATATATACATACAATCAATATTTCAGATAAATGCAGATGGCCGGGGCAAGAAGAAGAAACAATTTGTCTTATCACCAAGCCCCAAGAATTGACTCTGTAAAATAAAAACTATTACTTACAGCATATGTAATTGTAACCAGTATATAAGAAATAAGATTTTCTGGTAACAAATATATAAAAATAGTAAAAATATATAAAAAGAGTAATAAATACATAAAAAATTTTCAACATATAACTTGTGAAAAAATTTATATTCTTTTAAAAAAATCAAATAAAAGTTACAAATTAGAAAAAATAAAATGTTGGTTTAACTCTTAAGATAAGAATAAATAAAAAGATGTTAATTGATTAAAACTAAATACTAATTAATATTATTAATCAAAAGTAAAGTAGATAAGGATCCGAATTTCTCTCTCAAAAAAAAAAAATTATATATATATATATATATATATATATATATATATATATATATATATATATATTTTTAAATATATAGGTTATGATTCATCCAATGAGACAATAGGTTGGAAAGATAAACTTTAAAATAAATTGAAAAAAACTTATCTGTACTACCAGATAACTTTAGAAGAAGTCATGCACTCCGTCACTAACCGGAAGCATTTGTTTCAATTTAACTTTGAATTCATTAAGAGTTTCATGAGTTTTAAGTTTATTAGATATAAATTTATTTCATACTTTTGGTCCTTTAATGAATATTGAAAACTCCGTTGCTGCAAAAAAACTTTTAGGCTGAATGTGTTGCTTGAGTATCTGGTTAAGTATCTATCTTTATTTATTATGAATAACGAATTAAAAATGTTAAGTGTTATTTTTGCATTAACTTTGAACATAAAAATTAAAAGATGAAAAATGTTTATTTGGTAGACGGTGAGTATATTTCGCTTTATAAATAGTTCTTTGGAGTGTGTCTACATTAGATAATATTCTGATAGCATGTTTTAAAAGGTCTACATTAGATAATATTCTGATAGCATGTTTTTGCTTATTAAAGAGTTTTTTATTTTTGTTTTGATTTGTGCTACACCAAGCTATGTTTGTGTAATTCAGATAACAATGAATAAAGGAGAAATATAACAGTTTTAAACAAGTTTGATTTAATAAAGGCCTCGCCTTATAAAGTAATCTTATATTTCTCGAGATTTTACCTTCAAGATAATCTTGCCAAGTTACGCTTTTATCAAGGAGTACGCCTAAAGATTTTAACGAGTGTTCTCTTTTTATAGCTTGACTATCAATACAAAGTATTGGCTCAATTTAATCTTTTATAAAGTCTGATCTAAACTTGAAATATGTGTCATGTTATTTAGTTTTTTATTTAACGTTAGTCTAGTGAAGTTTCTTTTCTTATTATTTAGAATAAATTAGTTTTCATTAAATATTTTATATTTTAGTGATATTTTATTTTTACAATTTGACGACAGCATTTTTTACGTTTTAACAATTTAAATGCAATAAAAAAATTCATTATGTTACACATAACTTTTAATTGTTGTTCTTTTTAAAGTTTTTATTTTATGCAAAGGTATTATATAAAATAAAAAATTAATTATAATGATTGTTTCAAACAAACCCATTATGTGTAGATTAAAAGTTCGATTCCCACCACGCCCCTGGTAGTACCGCGCTCAACTTGTTTCTCCGCGCAGCGGCCTTGTTTGTCAAGGTTCGTGTTTCGGAGTTACAGAGTTGAGAGAGGGTTATAACCACTATTAAGTAGCCTCTTCGTCTGTAGTGGCCTTCTCAGCCTTGAGGAGGTGAATAAAAATAAAAATGTTATATTAAAATTTTTTTTTAGTAGGTATGTATTTTTTATGATTATTCCATGTTTCTAAAAATCTTTCATTTATTATATATGATTATTTTTTCAAAGTTACTTTAAGTTATAAATAAGTTTAATTAAATCTTCCCATGATTTAATTGCATTATTATTATTATTATTATTATTATTATTATTATTATTATTACTATTGTTATTATTGTTATTATTATTTTTATTATTGCTATTATTATTATTATTATTTTTATTATTATTATTTGTTCTATTTTTACAAAAAGTTGTTTAAAAGTTTTTTTTTTTAACTTGACTTAATAATCAAAGGATGAAATGATTAAAAATTTTAAAAAGACTAGCTTATTAAAAAAAAAAATTTTTTTGCAATTTTTTTCAAAAAAAGTGCTTTTACAACTTAAAAATATATATATTTTTCTTTTCAATAATTTAAATAAAATTTGTTCATTTATTAAACAATCAGTAGAAGTAATTTGTAAGAGCGTTTAGCATAACTTTAATATAATGTTTCACTTGAGTTTTTTTTGAGTAATTTTCACTTTGAGTTTTTTTTGGGTTTATTTTAAAGCTAATTTATTTTCTTTTTCGTAAGGAATTATTTTGTGTATTCTTTAGTTATTTCAATAATAAGTATTTGATTTTTAAAACTCAATTCCCGTCAATTCTGATGACCAACTGTTAAACTGAGCCTGAATCAGTATTAAAAATAGCTTCATTGAAAAATTTTATTAAGAGTACTTTACAGAAAATTTTCTATAAAAAATATCAAATAGAGCTAACTTAATTGACATAACTCATTTTCTGCTCTTTTGCTTTTTAAGCAAATCCTAATGTGAGAAAGTTTAAAAAAAAATTATAAAAAGTTTCAATATAACCTCGACTTTCTAAAAACACCAGGAGAAATGCAACTGTTACCTATTTTAAAGATACTTTTGCTTTGTTAAAAATAATGAAATTAGTATTGTAAAATTGTCAATCAAAAGCTAAAAATTTTAAATTGATTAATTTTTTTAATTGGAGTAAAGAGGTCAAACTAAGAGCAAGTTTAGATATAGTCAGGTATGGAACATAATTACCATTCACAACTGTCATCTATGTATAAAGATACTTTTATATAAAAAAATAACAATGTAAAATAACTTAAAATTAAATAGTTTAACTAAAGAATTGATGTTTTACATAATTCAAATGAAGCAACAAACCAAAATTTGGGAAGCAAGTTCCCTTGTTGGGGAAAGAACAAGAACACGTGGTCTTGAAAGCCTTCCAATAAATCCAGCTTCAACTTCATTTCCCAGTTTTTGAATAATGGGTGTAACATACACTAAAGTTTTACCAGAGCCTACAAAAACAAGAACCATAAACTCAGTTGAATATGGTACACCTATTACTTTTTATATTAGTTAATGTACATTTATAAACAAATTTTATATAAACTATGTTAAATATTATCAACATTTTATATCATTAATATATATAAACTTGAAAAAAGTTTTATTTTTAACAGGTGACAACTAAAAAACGAGACTGGATTTAAAGACACATATCTCTTCAAAGAAATAAGATTAAACAAAAAGGAAAAATGTTCTAGAAAGTATTTTTATTCTAGTTTTTAAATATATAACAGTTGTCCTCAATTAAACCATTTCTTCTGACTTTATCAACTAGGCCTGGTATAGATTGAGCTAGTCTCCGTATGAGCTCAATATCAATTTAATTAAGGCAATATTTGATTCTAGAACATAATTTTTTAAGATTTTCTGCATACCAATTAGTCTTGTAGAAAAGGCCTTTCAAAATACTCCAAAAATTTTAGATAAGGCAACATTCTGGCAAGTTTGCAGAGTTATCCGCTTTCTCAACATAATGCACGTTTTCCTTGTTTAGGTACATAATTACTGTTTTTGCATAGTGAGATAATGCTAAATCTGCCCAGAATACATATGCACCATCTGAATGAAACCTATTGATGAATGGAATAAGTCTCTTCTTAATACATTTGTTTAAATAGATTTTTTGGTTTACAGCCAGTTTACTTGGTACAAAATAAGGTTGAGAAATTCCATTTTCAGAAAAAGCAATCCATAGAAGTAATTTCTTTTGAAACTTTTGTTTTGTTTGATATTTAACTGTAGATGGAGTAGATTTTACATCACTAGTATAAAATATATCATTTCCATTGATACTGGAGTGATTTAACATGAAATAAGATTTATCATCAATGATTGGTTTACAATTTTTGAATTTTTGACACAATCGACTGCACTTAGTTCTAGCTACTGCTTTTTTCTGGTCAGAGCGTTTTGGAATTGTCATTTTTTTTCTTGATTTAATATTTGTTCTTTTTTTTAATGTTTTACTAATGTGTTGCTGAGTACAGTTGAATTTTTTAGCTGCCTGTCGTTGAGAAACTCCATCTTTATGGTCAAACATGAGTTTGAGCCTTTAAATGTTTGTCCTGGTCATTTTTTTAACTTTTACTCCACTTCCTTGAATTCTTTGGTACCCAGATTCACTTTCAGCACGTTTAATTATCTTGTAAATAGTACTTTAAGGTATATTCTCAACTTTAAAGTGGTCATAAGTGAACTTTTTAACAGCATTTTTGTAATTTAAATAAAATTCATACACACGTTTTCTAACCTCTTCTTGTTTTGAATTTATTTTTTTATTCATTTTTCTATAAAAAATAAAAACACATAAAATATTTAAAAACTAGAATACCTTCTAAAACAGTTTTCCTATTTTTAAAATCTTATTCCTTAAAGGAGATATGTGTCTTTAAATCCAGTCTCGTTTTTTAGTTGTCACCCATTAAAAACAGTTTATGATTTAACTTTTAAAAACAATTTAAAAATAAAGCTGTAGTGTGTGTGACACTACATCCATAAATATTCAAATGGTCATACTTCTCAATATAAGATATCAAAGTTTTACTTACAATTGGGAGAAAAACTAAAAACAAAAACTACTGAATTATATGTTATCTTCCTATTAATTAAGTTTACATAAAAATTAATATAAAGCTTTTATTAGTTTATAGTTTACTTGCCTATTAATCACACTTAGCAACATTAACGGCCATATATATTCTTGGCATTCTACTAAACAACTTTTCCGATATATCAGTCAATTTTATGCCACTCACTAATAAGTTTTTTCCACATCTTTTAAATTTTTGACATAACTTTCAATTTATCCCATAAATAATTCAATACAAGAAAGATCTGGTGATTAGAGAGACTAAATCATTCTATTCAATATTTGATCATTCTCAAACTCTTTTAAAAAAATAAACAGCTTCCCATTAACCCAATCTCTAAAGATATAACATTAGTTTTTAAGTGTCCAAGAGAACTACTTTGTCATTATTCCCTTTATTATTACAATGTCACATGTGGCTTTTTGACCAAAACAGTTCCACACCTTAACACTTCATCCATCATGTTTCACATGATGGATGTTGTGTTAAGTTTTATCATAAACTCAATGATTTCTTTTTAAGTCAAACAATATCCTCTTGAAATCAAAGATTTAAAACTTTGACACGTCAGTTAAATATTTACAGTCATTGATGGCTCATTTTTTACAGAAATGCTCTAATATTATATGAAAGAAGATAAGCCTTGTGGAGAACAGAATTTCAAAACTTTTTAATACTTATATTATTTTTATGATTTTTATCAAAGCTTTTTATCCAAATACTTTCATGATGAAAAAAGAGCTTACTTACTAGCTTACTAAGATATTTTCTTTACTAAGATGCTAATAAAAAAATATGAACAATAGTTAAATTAAAGCATTTGTTTAAAGTCAAATTCAAATAATTACGAACAGTAGCGTGTGTGTGTGTGTGTATATATATATATATATATATACATATATATATATATATGTATATATATATCTATATATATCTATATATATATATATATATATATATATATATATATATATATATATATATATATATATATATATATATATATATATATATATATATATATATATATATATATATATATATATATATATATATATATATATATATATATATATATATATATAGGTTGGCTATCATGGCTCTTTTAACATCTAGAGGGACTCGGTTGTCAAAAAAAGCTAAGCCCACAAGGTGTTCTGAGAAGAACCACAGATGTCGAGTAAATGCAGTGTAAGCCGCATCAGAGGCTTACACTTTATTTATTTGATACGGTTTAGATATTTATGATATAGGGTTTGGATATTTTTTGAGAAGCCCGATCATCATTGCATCATTCAGGGGAGCATATGAAGCCAGTGGAGTCTTGTACTAGAAACGTCCATAAATAAGAGAAATGAAGAGCACCACCTCTTTCAGACCTTGCTTTTCTTTAGCAGCCAATTCCAACTGGCCCTCAAATAGCATTGCATTGCTCCTGGATCTCGGAACTGGAAGTCAATCTTAAAACTACTTGCACCAAGGAAGACAAGACATAGCTGAAGGAGTTCAAGGTAATCCTCCCGAAGCTGCTGATGTCCTATGGCTTTGGTGTAGTAGACAACCATCTTTCTCCAAAGAGTTTCGGTATCCTTATTAAAGATTTTGTCTCTAGCTAACGAATACTCTGTTTGCCTGATGTATGGCCATTTCTTCTGAAATCTCTTAAAAAGATCAACTTCTGGTTCACCTGTCCCACCAAAAATAGCTGTAAAGACACTGCTCAGAATGACTTCCAGGAAATGATGACGGCATCCGATGTTTACAATTTCATGGCCAATGGGTTCTTGAATAAGAATGCATGTCCCTCTATGTATGCCTGTGTTGGAGGAAGTTGTATCAAATACCAGACCTTGAACTTTTTCTCTCTTCTTGTCTCTTTCACTGCAAGATTGCAATCTACTCTAGCCATGCTTGAACTGGTGACATCTTCTCTTTGTATCGTTAGGAACTGTCTGTTTTCATTGTTCATAATAATGTCCAAAACATTCTTTGTGGCCATGTCAAAAAGTTCCATCAGGTCGTCTTTGAACATTTGCTCTTTAAATCTGCAGCTTTCATATGCTTTCGTCCTATTCAACTTCAACAGTTGATATTCACCATACAACCTCTTCAGTTTTCTTTCACCAGAATCAATCCTCTGAGTCGGAAGTCTTGCTTTGCTCCAAATCATATTAATATCTTTAATTGCGCGATTAATACTGTCCTTCACAGTGAGGTGTTCTTTGAAGTGGTATAAGAGGAGGCAGCGGATGGCCGTTCGTAGCCAATCTTGTTGAAGAGAATTGGTTAGTGGCCTTGCCAATAAGCCAAACTTCAGTAGAACTTCTTGTTGCAGCTGCCTTTATGTAGTTATGTACCTACCTATGAATATAAAAAAATACTAAATAGTAAATATTGTCATAAAATTCATGAATGTTAGGTTCAAACATTCAATGTTCATTTTTTTTTAAAATTAACAACAATTGTTTTAAGGCCTCAATATGTGACTGATAAATTGATAATATTACACTAATCCATTTATTAAACATTAGATTATTAAGTATTCATGGTAATTAATTAATTGTAATTATGTAATATGCACATAAAGCAACTGATGCAAATTACTAACCTTTTAGGCTTTTCTTCTATAGTCAGTATAAAAATTCAAAAATACTTTAAATTTGAAAAAATTTCAATTTTTAAAAATTATTTGCTGATGGCAAGATTTCTGCTGTTTACAAATTGCAAGTTGTATGGTGAATATCAAGAACTAGAACAATTACTTTGTATAATGTCCTGGAAAAATCATTTCTGATGAGTCTTTGTTGATGAAACAGTGTAAAATGAAAAATTTTTGTTAAGTGATTTTCTACTAATTTATATATATATATATATATATATATATATATATATATATATATATATATATATATATATATATATATATAACATTTATTTGATTTTCTTGTTGAAAAAGGTCACCCCCATACAAAAAATTTGAATTTATTATATATGCATATGATGAAAAAATTCAAACAACTTCATGAGTTTTTATCTAATTTTTATGCATTTAACAGTTTAATGTTGATTATAACACTCTAAATTACAAATAAATATTAAATTACAAACTTCTGATAATATTAATACGCTAATTTAATATTATTAGTCGAATTACGTCATTTTCTAGGCTTTTCTATTTTAAAGTAGTTTCTAGGCTTTTCTATAGGCGGTTTTATATTCCACGCGGTCTTTCGAGCAAGATCTGCAAGCAAATTTGAGTTGTTGATTAGAGTTGATAAATTTTTATTATTATTCGCGAAGAATCGATGTTGTTTATTTATTTATCAATGTTTTATTTGTTCTTGATTATTTTTATTTCTTTTTTTTTTCTTTTTTTAGTAGAAGTTTTTAAAAAATAAAAAATGACTGGTAAAGTAGTTTTTTTAGTACATTATATTTTTATAACAGTGATTATTTTTAGAACAACTATTGTTTTTTTTTCCGAACAATTCGAAGCAATAGATGACCTATTTAGTAACTTTAATTCATTTTATTATTTATATTTTGCTTTTTGTTTGGAGAAGGATTAATGAGAATAAAATTTTTTAGACAGGCAAGCTGACAGCGAAATAAGTATGTTTTATTAATTATTAACTAAATTATCAGATTAGTTTCAAGTAGGAATACCATTTTCTCTAATAGCTATTGTTTAAATTTATTGTTTAACAATTATGTTATTAAATCAACGAACACGTTTTTATTAAAGATTATTTTTGTTTTGATTTTATTGCTTAATTATTATTTTTTAGACAGACAGATAGATCTCAGTAAGTTTGTTATTTTTGTAGATTTAAGAGCAGTAAGCTCCTTTTTTAGCTTAGCTTTTTTCATTGAAATAGCATTATATCATTGAATATGGTTTTTATTTGTCAAATATACATTTTTTCATTTAGGTACTGTTTCAGCAGCTTTTACAAATGGTGATGTCTTTTATTTTATTAAACAAGAAGAGAAATTTATTTGAACATTTATTGTTTATTTGAAGATTACTTATTATTTATTGTTTATTTGAACATTACCATTTATTGTTTATTTGAACATTACCAAAATAGCTTTTTTTATTTAGTTTTTTTTATTTAGTTATTTCTTCTGTAGCATCAACCTCCCGAGGATAATTTATACTCAAAAAATTAATTTTTAACAAATGTTTATTATCATCATGCTTAAATAAATTATCTTTATTGATTTATTCATTTTATTTAGTTGTGTCATCTGCAGCATCAACCGTCCCAAGTAACAATACATTTATTTATATATTTTTCTTGAAAAACTAGCAATAAACATTCTTTATTGGAACATTATCTTCAGGATTTAACAAAATATATATTTTTTAAATATTTATATATTTTTCATTTAGTTGTTTTAACTGTTTCATCCGCCACTTCTGATAACTTAATATATATTTTTATTGATTTGTTACTTGAAAAACATTTTATTTCGATTTGTTACTTAAAAAACATTTAATTTCAATTTGTTACTTAAAAAAAGACAAGTAATAAATATTGTTTATTTGAACATTATAATCAGAATTAAATTAACTTTTTTTGATATAATTTTTATTTAGCTGTTTTGTTGCCATCATTAGTCTCTTCAGGTAACTAATTATTTTTTATTGGTAATTTTTTGCTTGAGTCAAACATTTTCAAATCTTTATATTAGCATATCAATATTTTTAGATATCAATGAAGTATCAAGTAAGTTATATTAGTATTCAGATTTCACTTTTTACTTTTATTAAATAACAAATTAAATAAAAAAGTTTTTTTTTTTTTATATATTTCAGCTCTAAGGCAACAGTTTGGTAAGCAAAAATATATCATATGTTTTTATCTCCCCAAAGCTTGGTAGGCTGTTACAGTTAAGGATGCTACTTTAATTGTGGTTGCAACCCTTACTCAACTTAAAATTAAAATTTCAAAACACTAACATTGTAAAACAAAGCCGAAAAAAATGAGGTTGACTATTTATTGCCACCCTTAAACTGTTTGAAATTGGCAATAATAATTAACACGAAGAAGTTATTCTAAAACATCGAAATGACGTCTGTGCTTTTTTGCTGACTTTATATACATTTAAGTTGGCATTGCCGAATTTCGACCTTAATTTTGAGGGTTGATATATATATATATATATATATATATATATATATATATATATATATATATATATATATATATATATATATATATATATATATATATATATATATATATATATATATATATATATATATATATATATATATATATATATATATGTGTGTGTGTGTGTATATATATATATGTATACATTCTATGATTTTGTTTGATTTTCTTATTTTTCAAGTTAAATACGATTCAATTTTTTTCAAACCTCTCCATATTTAATATACAAATTTTTATGAAAACATATTTTGAATTTTATTAAACTTTAATTTTCTTCACTTTTAATTCGGTCTTTATTGAGATCAGATAAACATGCTTTTTACAACTAAAACTTTGTGTCTAATGTGCTTTTTTAGTGCTTTTTAGTTACTTCAATACACTTTATTGTTGTTTTTGTTATTAGAAGGGTTAATAACAACGTTTTTTAAAAATATCAAACTGATATTGATTTGGCTAAGTTTACAAATCAATTTTAATTTTAGTCGGAACTTCCTTTAAATATTTAACATAAAAAATCTCAGACTGTTATACATTTAAATTTCAGTATATTTTATACTTCTCTGTACTAATAGCTATATTTCCTTTTAGAAAAAGTAACAGAAAAAATGAAAAAACCTTTATTGGAAGTTGTTGTTAAAAAAAAAAGATTATTGTATATATATATATAAAAAAAAGATTTTGCTTCTCTATTTTTCTTAGTTTAAAGTGTTATGCTTTTCTTTAAAAAGGTATTTGAATATGTATAAAGTGTTATGCTTTTCTTTAAAAAGGTATTTGAATATGTATAATGTGATCCAGCAAGTATCTTAGACTGTTTGCTATTGCTTTTGCGTAATTGTGGTGATATTGTTGTAATGTTTTGTGTTGATAGACAGCTTGGCTTACCTTCCCGTTGGTGTCTATCGTTAAAAATGATTACAGGTAGTTTCACTGACTACTTTTAACCATTCACTAAAAGCTAAGATAACATTTGATATTACTGTCGTACAGTTGTTTATATCTCATATTCATTTTTTTTTATCTTTAGTGTCATTACTAATTATTTAAATGAGATTAGTTAAATGAGTTGGCTTTTCATTAAAGATATTGGTTTCAAAATATAATACCCTTGCTAAAATGCTCACAAAATCAAGTAGTTTTTAATTTTTAAAAATCTGTTCTCTATTTTTTTTTTTATTTATTGTTTACTTTACTATATTTCCTACTAATATGGAATGGCGTAATTTTTTTAATATTATATATTTAATCGTCATTTCTATAAGAAATAAATAATTTCAATTATTTTAATATGGTTTTCTGTACAATAGGCTATGCTTGGCTCTTCAGTCCTGTAGATGGCAGCTGTTATAACTGATTTTGAAAAGTGCCTTCAACGTTGATTGTTTTTTAAGAAAAATATTTTTTATATAGGTTTTTTTTTAATATTTTTGTTACATATTTAACTATATATCATGCAAATAAATTTGTTTTAAAGATATGTAAACGTATGACTTTCTTTTTTATCGATTTTTCAAAAAGTGAACACAAGTTTATATATATATATATATATATATATATATCCTTATAGTGTAGTTGAAAGAGTCTTTTAATGTAATAAAAAGTCTCTTTCGACTACAATTTTAACTACCTCGTCTCTTAAGCTGTATTTGATTGTCGTCGAAATGTCAAAGCAATTAAATTAATGCGGAAGTACATTAAATTTTATTGTTTTTTAAAAATTTTTTAAAAAACCGCAATAATAACGACTAGAAAGTTTTTTTCAATTAGTGGTGTTTTTGTTTTTGTTTTATTAAAAAACATTTTTAAAAGATGCGTAAATGTTCCTACATCAACTATCTTATAGCCAGCTGCTACAAGGGAGTGTTTCTACATCGACTATCTTATAGCCTGACTCGCAACGGAGTGCTGCTACATCGACTGACAAATAGTCTGACTCGCAAGGGAGTGCTGCTACAACGACTGACAAATAGCCTGACTCGCAAGGGAGTGCTGATACATCGACTGAGGATTTGGTTTGGGCAGGCAGTCTATCATAAAAAAAAAAAGTTTTTAAACTTTTTCTGGTCTGGTTTATTAACGCGCTCTTTAAAACTACAGTTTATGGGAAACTCTTTTTAACTACCATGCAAGAGTATATATATATACATATACATATACATATATATATATATATATATATATATATATATATATATATATATATATATATATATATATAT
This sequence comes from Hydra vulgaris, assembly GCF_022113875.1. NCBI lineage: Eukaryota > Metazoa > Cnidaria > Hydrozoa > Anthoathecata > Hydridae > Hydra > Hydra vulgaris. The sequence goes on along the minus strand of NC_061160.1, from coordinate 27,234,770 downwards.
ATATATATATATATATATATATATATATATATATATATATATATTTACAACTGTTTTATATGGTTTTAACATCTGTTTTATAAACTTTTTAGCTCATTAGGGATTGTCCATAAAATACTCTGAGGGGTAGAGGGGGTCCGCAAATGGCGATTATGGGATTGAAGGGCAGTGGGGAAATTATATAAGAAAAGAGACACTAAATTAAAAAAAAAATCATAAAATGTTGGGTAGGTAGGTTAAAAGTTTCTATTCACATAAGTTAAGTAAGTCACCTAAGTTGATTCAGCTAAGTTAAAAATTTGTATTTACGTAAAGCGTAACAATTACTTCAAAAATATTGAGTAAAAGCAATTGTTTTTATTTCGCCTGACCTATACAAAATATAATAAAAAGGTAAGACAAACTCAAGGCGAAATATATTCCCGACTTTTGCTAAATATTTACTGCGTTAGTATAAATTTGGATGGGATGAATGCTGAAATAAGTATATGTTGATATACATTAATTATAAAGTAAATAGATATATTTGCTTACTGTATTTTGAAAGCTAAAGTAATAAGCATTAATAATATGGGAGCCGTATACAGTGATTAGTTTTTTTTCATAATATGTTTAGTTTGTTGTGATTAGCGCAAAATGTTCGACATCAAAATAAATGGTTAATTGTATCTATAAATGAAACTAAGAGTTATGTTAAGGAGCCGAGAACAATAAAAGTGAGCAGAACTAAAAATATATAAAATAAATTTATATTTCATTAGAGAAAATAATAAATTGATATTAATGATACTAATAACCCGTATTATTAATAATTTATTTACTAACAACCCGTATTACGGGTTGCTTACTGCTAGTTTAAATAAATATAAAATTACAAAAGTTTTAAAAGCTGTAATGTCGTTTAGTATTCAGTTTAGTTAAAAAGCAATATACAATTCTTATGCTTTGTTAGACAAAATAAGTATAAATTGGAGATTCTCTTTCTTTTTACACATGTCAAAAAGATCTTGAAAAATTTGTTGCAGAATTGTTCTGCACACTGATTTGCTGCACACTGATTTGCTGAACGCTTTGTCATACTGTGCAAGCTACTACATAGATTCCATTAATCTGTATTATACATTTGGTCAGTAAACCAATAGTCCGTCTATCTATAAGAGATGAACCTACAAATGTCGATTGGTGAATCTCTTCTCTCTGATAGAAATAATGCTAAAAGAGCTAGTACTTCTCAGGAATTCCATCTGCATTATTTAATTTGGGTATTTCTGAAATTTCACTTTGATAAATACTTCAGATTTTTCAATTAATCATATTAACCACACCCAAATTAAAGATAAAACCTTGTTAAATTTAAAAAAAAAAAATTTTTTTTTTTAGATTAAAATACTTTCAAAATGATATTTAGTTTCAAAATTAAGGTGTGCTTTTTTAAGCTTGGTAGAACTTAAAATAGTCAAAAACAACACAACATTAAATTGCAATCAAACATTTATTTATTCCAAAGATAAATAGATGCCATTAACATTTAAAAATGATTTGTGTGCATCGCACGCACTATGGTTGTTCTTGACTAAATGCTTTCGGAATGTCCAAATTTTTTGGACATTCCGAAAATTCACTTTTTTGAGTCACTTTTTTGTATATCACCAATAAAACAAACAATGCTTCCAAGGCGTCAACTTTTGCTAATTTATCAGCATTAACCAGTGATTTCACCTAGTCCCACTAAAAATAAGCAGAAGGTGTCAAATTTCACAACCTAGGACAAAATTGACAGGTCCATTTTTAAAAATCAACTTTTCACCATTTTGATTTCAATAAGTTATGGTAATGGTTACTCTGGTATCTAGTGCCATCCTGTTGAAACCACATCTTGTCTAAATTTATATCATCCATATTTTTAAACAAAAAGTCATTGAACATGGTGTGGTAAAAAGCTTTATTGATCAAAACATGACCATTGGTCTTTTTAGTATCTAGGCCTCATTTGTAGTGGCAAAAAAATTTTAATGCAGTCTTTGCTTCATTTCAATGCAGCCTTTGCTTCATAAAACTCACCATCTTTTACTTGAAATGTTAGAAAAAAAGTTATTGATATGCGCTGTGGAAAAGTAGTATTGACTTTTCGTCTAAAATCATAATATCCACCCAAAGATTTATTATGCTATTCACTTAGCTAAGTTTTATTATGCGATTCACTTAGCTAAGTTTCTGCAGTATCTACTTGTTTAATGCTTTAAGACTTTCTTGAAATTAAAGAAGTATAATATATTCTTGTTTTATATTTTATAAATGAGAAAGGTAAATCCTAAATGGGTTTTATTTATTAGTCGTAATGTGTCAGTGAATTGTCACCAATTATGATGCAATATTACAAAAAAAATCTGCTAATGTTTTTTTTTTATCAGATAAACATGCAAATAAATCACAAAAAAACAACTTTCAACAATACAACTTTTACAAAGTTTTAAACATTACAAAGTTTAAAACCTTATAAAAAGGTTGTATTGTAAAAGATTGATTCCAATAATAATGTACCCTCAAATAATTATTCAACCATATCAACTTTATGAAATTCATTAGAGCAGTTTCGATTTTTCACTTAACTCAGACATAATTTACACTTCGAACATTGCACAAAGCTAGATCCTTTCTCACAATTTCTACAACGGTTTTGTTTGTCTTAAAAGACTAGAAAATGCCCCTAAATATCAAACCTTGTGTCTGAAGCAGGTATATTACCAGTTAGTGGAATTCTTCTTGATGGAGGATTTATGTTATTAATAAACGGTTGCCCTCTAACACATTTGGTTGTTACTGGGTAATCAAGTTGTAATAGAAACTGTACTAAGAGAGCTGATTTTTTCTGGTTATATTTAACAATGCAGTAAGAAAATAAATGCATGTTGTATTTTATTGTATGTTGTTTAACTTTATATGATTCCAAAAGCATCTTACATATATCTACACTTCCCATAATAGTATTACATATTTTAACAATTTTTGGTTAACTTATTGAAATGAATTCATTCTACCTGCGAACTTTATTTCTAATTTTACATCAAACAAAGTTTGTAATTAACTGAGCAAAATCAAAACTCCCACTTTCCTCCTTTTTCTGATCTTTATAATTTTAAAATAATTTCTAGATCCCACTAATCTATCTTTTTGAACAGTTTTCACTGTCCATAAATTATCTTCTTTAATCTTTAGCATTAAATTTACTGATAAAAAAAATCAAAAAATAATAGTGATAAATAAATTTACACTACCTCAAGTTTGGAGATATACTAACACTTCGAGTTGGGCAATATACTACAAACTTCAAGTTGGGACAGATAATACAAACTAGATTCTAAGTTCTTAGCTAGGCGTACTTTAATATTTAATATTAGGGTAAACTTTATTTAATTTTAATATAATATAGCTTCAGATCTTCATTCTTCGGGAGAGAGTTTCATGTGCATTTGACTACAATGTTGAATCACTTTGAAGCTATATAAATATTTTTGAAGAAGTTAGTCATGAATATTATTTAACATTATATGAAAGCCAACATTTTCAATCTTTCAATGAAAAAGAATTTAACTTTAAATACGTAACTTATTAAAGTAAATGTGTATATTCCTCTTAACTTTTTTTCATCCTTTTGATTTTGTTCTCATTGTCTGTACAAATGGCAAATACCTGTTAGAAGTAGACAATTATTTTGATTAAAATTTTTCTTTTCAAGTTAAAAATATTTAAGCCTATTTTATTTCTTAAACTAAAGTAATTACTATAGAACAGTTTTATTGCTTGAATGACTAATAGTGCATAATATTTTTTTCACTTCCTGCATCTAAAGAAGAGAATAAATCTTCTAATTATATAGACAATGAGCATTAATTGTTTGTGAAACTTAAACCAAATTGCAAGCCAAAAGATGATTTCCTACACCTAGACTTTGGTTTGGAGTAAAGGAACTGTAAAGTTTAAAATTGAACTTCCTATACCTTCATATAACAAATCGCATTTTTTAAAAAACAAATTCAAAAAAATCTCTTTGGTTTGGGTTATTTCTAACCCTGAATATAATAAACTTTAATTCAGTAAATTATTTAACAATAAACATCAATAAATACTTTTATGGTCCATTCATTTGTCAATTTTATTAGAAATTAATTACGAAAAAATAATGATTTTGATAGCAAAAAATATACCTGTCTGAGCAGCACAAAACACATTTTTTTTTTGTAAAACCAATGGTATTCCCAACATCTAAATAATATGAACATATATTTAAATATTCCAAATAATGTTATATATTTTTTGATACTGTAGTTTTGCATATTTGAAGTTTAAATTGCAAAAGAACTTTGAGAACTTATGCAATACATAATAAATTACGTAAGTTTTTTGTAAAATTTGTGATTCTTGGTATTTTAAAATTATGCAACACTTTATATTATATATCAATATACATATATATTTATATCTATTCAGATTTAGATATGTATATATAGGGTAGATTAGGGTATTATGACACCTTAAGCAAAAATTGAAATATTTTTAAAAGTAATTATGATGGATTCAAAATTTTTGCAAATAAAAATTTTTTAGGGATCACTACTTATGGCCAAAATAGATATTTGAGCAACTGAAATTGTTTCTTATAAACACAGAGGTTTTTAAAAAGTAGCAAAAGTGCTCATATTACCCAGACCACTTGGTAATATGAGCACTTTAAATTAGTTCAAAAAAATAACATTAATTTGGTAAAAAAAATATCATACTGACAATTAGAAATAATTTGTGGAATATAATGATTCATTATTAAAAATTATTTTACTAATTTTTTACCACTTTTTTAATGATAAAACACTACTTTGTTTTTTTTAAAAAAAAAAAAATAGATTGTTATTTTTTAAATTTTATCAACTCAAACCTTTAAACGAAAAAATTTCTATGTTTTGCTTTTATTCAAAAATAAACTAAAACCAATGCAATTTAAGGATTCTAAACTAGGTAATTTCAATGAAAAACACTGGGAAATTTTAGTACGCTCATATTATAAAAATAGTACCACTAAATAAAGTTAAAACTAAGTGTTTCTATGCAATGTTTTTCAAACAAAAAGGAAACGGACTTCTAGCTAACACATTTTTCTTTATGAAAAATTAAATTTTACTATTTTAATACCAAAAGTTTACGCCACAGACTCATTAATGTGTGATGATAATATTTTAAAACTTTCGACTAAATAATGGCAAAACTTTTGATGTAGCATCATTTGATGAAAACATCATGATGCTAAATCAAAGTTTTTGAAGATTGAAATTTTTTGAATAATACTTGATGTTGTTTTGGCTTTGTTAAAAATTCAATAAGAGTAAAATTCAATGGAGTAAAAAAATATAAATACTATTAACTCTTAGGAATAATTTCCATAACTGTTTTCAGATAACCACAAGAAACATATGTAATTGAAATTATTTCTTTTTCATGCTGATGCGAAAATAGATAAGATGAATATACAAACCTTTATCCGGTCAACTTTAAATTGAGAAATCTCAATTTAAAGTTGACCGGATTTTTCTGTGCCCACCCGATACGTTTGAAACTGACACTTTAGTTTTATTCCAGTCTTCGATAAAACCACATTCAAATCATCGACTAAAAAAAATGTTTCAATTTCCTAAAACCCTATTAGAGAGTTACTTTAAAAAAATATTGCTTTCTTGAATGTTATGATTGCTACACAAAAATTCCCTTTGGAATTATTCTTTTTTTGTAAAGTTTTATTTGCACAACTATTAAAGACTTCAACATAGTAATTCCCTTAGAGATTTCCAAATCTTGTATATTATATAAATATATAACAGGTGATTCAAAAGTTATTGGACAAATCTGAATTTAATTACTTGAGCATAATAATTTGTTTTTGTGGTTTTATGTGGACATAAATGTTCTATAAAATATAAATTTTATTATTTAAAATTCAATTATTTAGAATGAGTTTAAATGCAGCTGAATGAGAATCTTTTCGAAAGCAACTCAAAATGTTTTTTCTAAAAAAAAAATTTGTAAATTATTTTAAAAAGGAAGGATTTGCTTGAAGTGCAATATTAAACAACCTAAAAAGATCTGAAACTGTTCAATCCTTTTCAAACAGAAAGCACCCTGGTTGTCCAAAATCCTGGAGTAGAGAAAAGAAAGTTAAATTAACTTGTCAACAATCAAAACGGGGTAAGTCAGAGAAAAATTGGTTTTAAATTTGGTGCAAATCAATTAACAATTGCTTGTCAGTTAAAAAAAATGAATATTAAGACAGATTTAGCATGTTCTCATTATTATTTCTCATTATTATATTTATCTCATTATTATCATCATTATCTCATTATTATCTCATTATTATCATCATTATCTCATTATTATTTATCATTATTATATTTATCTCATTATTATCTCATTATTATCATCATTATCTCATTATTATTTATCATTATTATATTTATCTCATTATTATCTCATTATTATCATCATTATCTCATTATTATTTATCATTATTATATTCTCATTATCAACAATTGCTTGTCAGTTAAAAAAAATGAATATTAAGACAGATTTAGCATGTTCTCATTATATTAAAAATTCTCAAAATTGGATGGACCAATATGTGTATTACATTGATAAAGAATCCAGTCTTATTATGCTAATTAAACTATGCTTATTCAAATTGAAGTAGCACAGCTTATATTAAGTTGCATGTATTTCGTAAATGTTTTTTCCTGACACTTTATTTCAATACTTTGAAAATATAAACCTCGCAGAGTTCAAAGAAATATTATAAGTTAACCTCTAATTTCTATTACGCAACAAAAAATTTTTAATTACATTAAATGAAAGTAGTATTTTCATTGAGCTGCAATACTTTTCATTGAACTGCAACTTTTTCATTGAGCTGCAACTTTTTCATTGAGCTGCAATACTTTTATTATGAGAAAGTTCACAAACACCTGACTAGTTTAGTAAACTGATAATTGTATTCAAAGATTTCAGAGACTGAAGAAATTAAACAAGAAGAATTATTATTTAAACTAATTGTTAATTTAAACTCCAAAGCGTTTCTGAAAAAAAAAAGGATTCTCTTAGTTAATAAACAATAAAATTGTTTAGAAAAATGCACGAAAATATTTTAAGATGTTTAAGTTCTGTTTTTAGAATATAAAAAAGCAATAACAATTAAAAAAAAAATAATTAAAATGTTAAAAAATAAAACAAATGTTAAATAAAACTTTATAAAAACAAACAAAAATCAAACTTTGATCTAAGTTATCTATGACACTCATTAAAAAAGAATGTTCTTGCAATAAACATTCAAAAAGTATTAAAAAAACAAAAGAATTTTATTTCAATTCAACAATTAGATTTCTTAAATGTTTTTTTTTACTGATGTAGAAATATTAGGAGATTTGAGCCTAAAAAAATGACGATTACTTTAGAAATAACTAGAAAGTTGGTAAAATTAATAAAACCTGCAATTATTTTATGATTTAGCTTATTCAGCAATTTGTTGCAACTTATCCTGTAGGCATCACTCTAACCAATGTATATAATTATTTACATTAAATAAATCTAATTTTTTAAATCTTTTTGCATTTAAAAAAGATTTTTTCAACTTACCATTACTTTATTATGGTCATAAAGTTTACAGTGAAACCCATAAAAACAAAAATTAGAATTTCATATCGAAAAAACAAAGCTATCAATAACTTTTGAAATTTTTTATTTATTACTGTAAGTTTTTACACCTAAATTAGTAAAGTAAAATCAGTAGATCAAATATTTTTTCTTTGTTGCATATGTTCTACACCCAGATTAACTAGAGTGTTAGTTGTTTCTCCCCATGCCCCCTTAGCACATCTGTTACATTAAAGTAGTATTTTCATTGAGCTGCAATACTTTTATTATGAGAGAATTCACATACACCTGAATTTTTTATAGCTGACATATTATAACTATAGTTATATAATGTAAAAAAAATTATATAATAGGAATAATATATAAAAACTGTTGCAACTAGCCCCGGTCTCCCTTATTTATAATACATTGTTTCCAGTTTAGGATGTTAAATGTTGGATCTTCTTGACTCAATGCATGGGTTTTGCTTGTTTCTCTGTTTTTATGACTAGGCAACTCATTCTATTATCTCCTATTGAGGAAACAGCTCTAAAACTCAGTTTTATGGCTCTGAATTCGGCTGGTAATTAGAAAAACTATTTAACAAGTGCTTATCAGAGTATTGATTTTCAGTATGCTAGAAAGCAGCATCTGTTATCCCTATTTTAAAAAATTCTGAAGAACAATCTGTTTAGTTTAACTACCATCCTATTAGTCATAGCATAAACAAGTTTTTTGAACCTTTAATTTATCTTGAATCTAATAACTTACTTTCTGATCATCAATATGGATTTTGATGTTCTTGTTTTTCAGCTAATTTGCTAACAATAATATCTGATAGGTTTTATCATTGCTCTTGACATCAAGCTTTTGATAAAGTTTGGCATGCTGTTCTTTTCCATAAGCTTTCTTCTTACGGTTAATAATAAAGAAAAAAAAAAAAAAAACTTTTATGGATGTAACTCTATTATTAATTTTTTGCATAAATTTATGCTTAAAGCAATATAGCTCTTGCAATGTCTTCATTTATATTTATAAGTTTTATTTTGTGAAAAGTTTAGAAAAATAATATTATAGTTACATTTGCTTTATATAATTAACAGATTGTGCAATATCAAAAAAGTAAAAACAGAAATTTCATTGTAATTAAGAAAAAATTTTGACTAAAATATTTTTTACAAAAAACTAAATTCTTTAATGTCACATTCAAGATCTTTCTCTTCGGGTCAAGAAATGCAACTTTTAAATTACCAAAAAAAAATTTTTCTTCATCTAAAAGTCTTGAACTTTAAGTGAAGCAAAAGCTCTTTTACTTGTCTTTTCAACTTAACTTGATTTCCATTGATTTCCACTTGATTTGTAAGCTTTTAACAATTAAAAATTAGATGACCTATTGTTTCCAAACAACTTGCATACTTCTTTGATCATAATGTCATGTAAATAATGCCGGCAAGCAAGGTAGAGTATTTTTGTATTAGGATGCTTTTATATGGCAACTGCAGTGCCTTGAATGCATTCAGTGTTTGTTGTTGTATTCCAGTAAGTATTTAACTATTGCAAAAGAAGAATTCATTTATTTTTTTGGGAGTCAGCTGCTCCTGATTTGAAATTTTGAATTTCATGAATTTTTTTGTAAACAATCTGGGGTGTTAACCACAACAATAACATCACTAAGCTCTGTAACTGCTCTGCTGGCATCAGCAGCAGAGTGGTTAGAGCTTAACCATCATTTTTTTGAATTTTTCTCATTTTTTCATTAGATTTAGAAATTCACTTTAAAATGGTTTTTTAGGAACATCCATTTATTGTAAAAAAATATAACTTTGTCACGAGTATTTTGCTTTTTATAAGTTTCACTAAAAAAATAACATCATAGATGGCTTTTGCTACATCCACTACTTGATTAGCAATAGTTGGAATAAGAATGTTTTTGACCAAGGAAAAGGATCTTAAGTGTGCAGCAACTTAAAAAAGCTTCCTGATAAGATGGAAGAGTGTTCCCAGAAAATGTTTTAATTAGATGACAAAGAAAGCTTTTTTTGTAAATTTTCCTAATGAATACTTCACAAGAAAATTTGATATGTGATAACCACAAATGATCTACATTTATACCATTTCAAAAAACAAGTGTGGCTATCATTTAATGACACTTGTAGCCCACTTTAAATTTTCTAGAACGGTAAGGCTGCAATTGTTTTTTTTTTTGGGGAGGGGGGGGAGGGTAGCACAATAGTTGTACATTTTCTAGTAAATATTAACTCACAGAGAAAATATATGCTGAAAAAGTTTAGGCCATCAAGATTCTGTGCAACTTTATATTTTTTGAACAAAGCTAGTATACACTTTAGGGTACATACAATAATGTATAAGTATAGGGTATATACATTAAGTTACACTATTCTACTTCTAAATTAAAAACCCTGTTTTCCAAAAACTTGCATTTATATATAATTTTACTAAAAAAAGATTAAAAAATTAAATTAAAAAAAAACGCGAAATGTGAATTAGGAATTCTATACACAAAAGATTTTCTTATAATAAATAATGTTTCTATTGTTAATATTATTAACATTTATAATCATTTACCCATCATTAATTTATCTTCAGAAAACTATTAAAACCAAAAACAATATTAACATTTCTTTTATCCTTGCCATAAAGATCAAATTTTTTCATTAGCTGTCTTGATAATTCCTGCCCTCATATAAACATGTTCTGTCCGTCAGTTAATGAATGTACACTTTCTGCATGTTTTACCTATTTAAATCAGTTCATGTACATTCACTCTCAGTATGTAACATTGATGTAACAATGAAAAAACAATTAATATAATAAACCTCTCTTCTCTCTCTCTCTCTTTCTCTCTCTCTCTCTCTCTCTCTCTCTCTCTCTCTCTCTCTGTATATATATATATATATATATATATATATATATATATATATATATACATATATATATATATATATATATATATATATATATATATATATATATATATATATATATATATATATATATATATATATATATATATACACACAGACATACAAATGCTTAGTCAACTTTAATAATTTGTAAACACTGCAAACATTTGTTTTGTACACTGCACAAAACAAATGTTAGCTTGTTGGAATATAATTTGTAAAAAAAAAAAAAATTCAAAACTTTTTGTTAAAATATTCTTATTAAAAAATATTTTAATGACGTAATTGATATCATGTAATAGGAAATTTTCATTTATTCATATTTGCATTAGATTCATTTTTTCTTCTTTATAATTTAATAGGCATACTTGTAATGTTCTTATATTTTAACTAACATTAAAACAAAAAAAACCTGTATAATTGTTGGCTGTGTAATATGTATGTTTTGAAGACCATCCAAAAGATCACTTCGAAGATTTAATGTGGAAAATGTAGATTGGTTATTTCCATGATGTACATTAATATTCTGGAACAAAAAAATAAGAAAGATAACTTATTTCTAATACAACATTGCTAACAAAACTATGAAAATCAAAAATACATTTGTTAGAAAAGATTCTACCACATTAAACATAATTAACATTTATTTAAAGATTTCAAGTCACATAACTTTAAAAATATTTAATCTTTTTACTTAAAAAGTTGTAACTGGCTATTTTCAGGAATGGCAAATCCAAAAAAATAATCAGAAAGGTAAAAAAATATTTTTAAGTACCTGTATTTATCAATTTAAATAAAATTAGACAATTTTTTATATACCTTATTGTAATGCTCAAGAAACCTATGTGACCTTTATGATATCAAAAATTAAATTATTACACATCATTCTATATTGATTGATCTTTCAAAAAAATATAAAGATTTTGATCTGCAAATATATGGATGTCCATATATGAATAATGGAGCAGTGTGTTGTGTGTGTGTGTGTGTATGTACATAAATATATATATATATGTATATATATAGACATATATACATATATATATATATATATATATATATATATATATATATATATATATATATATATATATATATATATATCTGTGTGCATGAATGATTCTATTTTAACAATGCTATAAGTAACCACTCTTTATAGTAGGAGTTAATAAAAAGCCAAAAAGTTAGATCGATTAAAGAGCAAGAAAAACGGTTGACAAAAGACTTTAAAAATTGTAAATTAAAGAGTCAGGAAAAGATAAAAATGGAGAAAATTCAGTAAATAGATTCAAATTTGACATATAATAAATAAAAAAAATTAGTCTTTGTTGATAGAAAAGTGATAATAGCTTTAGCAGCAACTATGACAATATTTAGCAGCAACTATGATATTATTTAGCAATAACTATGGTATTATTTAGCAACAACTATGATATTATTTAGCAGCAACTATGATATTATTTAGCAGCAACTATGATAATAAAAGAGAAACATGCAACCTTATGAAGATGGATCAGAATTTCAAGCGATCAAATTTGATCAGCAAGATTTGCAAGGCAAACTTAAAAATAAAAAATTTAAAAACAAAATGTTAAAACTATCAAGTTAGCAACTAAATGTTTTTGGTTATAGAAATAAAAATAGCTTTAAGACTATAACAATATTTAGTTTACAGTAAAAAAAAAAAGGGTGATTATTACTTATAAAGCAAAAATATAGAATGATAGAAAATACCAAATATTTTTTATGGGCAGAATAAGCAATCATAATTTTTCTTTGATTTCAAAGTGAAAAAATAAAAAATAATTAGTTAATTAAATGTTTATGAATAAATGAATTGCATTTTTTGAAATGAAATGAATTTGAAATAAAAAATTTAAATATAAACATTTCTTTTTAAATCCAAATAATAAATATAGTGATCATAAAATTTTAAGCAAAATTAACTTTTGCTAAAATTGTTTAATTATCTCAAAAGTTTGAGATCTCTCAAACTTTTGAGATATAACCTTTCCATTAACCTTCTTCCTAACATAAGCAAGGTTTATGAGTCTTTAATTAACCAATAGTAATCTCTTAACTTTAATCTAATAACTTAATTTCTGATCATCAAATTGGATTTCGATCTTCTCTTTCTACTGCTGATATGTTAATGGCTATAAGTGATATGTTTTATCTCTCAGATAAATGTGAAGAATTAAGGTTATCGTTCTCGACATTTCTAAAGTCATTGATAAAGTTTGGCATGCTGGTTTTCTCCATAAGCTCTTTTGTTACAGCGATTATTGAATTCTTACTTTCCAACCGTAGTATAAAAGTAGTCCTTGATGGACAGCACTTTTCTTCATTTACTGTAATTTCAGGGATTCCTCAAGGACCCTATACTCTTTTTAATTTACATTAAAGATCTTCCAGAAATTCTCACATCTATGGTGGCATTGTTTGCTGATGGTAGCATCTACCATTTATTTTTGTCTTGATAAGAAGCCAATACTCTCTGATTACTTGGAAGAGGAATTAGAGCTTGAAAAGGATCTCACTTCTGCTTCTTTCACTTCTGCTTCTTTCACTTCTGCTACAGAGCTTGGAAGAACTTTAACTCTGATAAAACACAATTTTTTTCAGCTAATTGTTATTGCAATCTTTCTATACTTGAACGGTAATGTACTCATGAGTTATCTACCCTTCGTCTTTAAGGATTAACTCTTACTTCCGATCTTTATTGGAAACCATAAATCAATCAATTGCAAAATTAGCAGATGCTAATTTTGCAATTGATTGATTTTTTGCTATATCATCTGTTAGCTTTCCTGATTCATACAACTTTTAATCTTATAAGTTATCTGTTAATGTTATCTTGCTTTATAAATTTTATCTTATTTCTTTCAGTAACTTCTGACTCTAATGGTGGCTGCTTGCAGTCTTGTTGGAAGTAAAGATGCTTAAAAAAAAATCCGTCCTTGTATGGAACACTGTTGTGATGTTGCTTCTCTTTTTCTTTTCTATAAATGCTAAATTAGTGTTGCTCTAAAAAGTGTTAATCCTGTTACTCGTCATTCAATTAAGCCTCATCCTTTACTGTATCTGTTCCTAAAGGCTCTAAAAATTCTTATTCGTCAAGTTTTTTTCCTCGAACATCAGTTCTTTGGAACTTATTCCCTTCATCTTGTTTTTTTGATTTTTCTGATTTGCAATCTTTTAGGTTATCTGATAATTGTTATTTTGCTTTGTAAACTTCATCTTATAGTGGCTGCTTGCAGCCTTATTGGAAGTGAAGATACTAAAAAAAAAGTTCAAGATTTGTTGGAAGACAAATTTATATTGACTGCTCATTTTTCTAGTGATTTGTTAAAAGGAACAATTTGGACAATACTGTAACATGAGTGGTGGCAGGTTTCTTTTCAGCTTGAATGATGTTATTTACAGTGAGAGAACAATTCAAATAAAAAATTAAATAAAAGAATTTACATTTTTGAAAATGATATCAATAATGTTAAAGATAAACAACATGGTAAATTGAAATTGCCAACATTGCTAGTTTTGTTGTTAAAAAATTGATTAAGAAGTTTGAAATAAATTGCTTTGTACTTAACATTGTCAAAAGTCAACTAATTAAATTTTTTATGCATTATTTAGAGGTGGTCCAATAAATCTATTTATATTACTATGATAGATCACATACTTGATGTTATTTATTAAAGTTAATTTTTGCTATTAGAGAAGGTTACTAACCATTTTTATGTTTAAACCTTTAAAATTGTAAAAAAAAAAATTTTATTTCAATTTCAGGTGTTATTTCAAATATTTATTTTTATAACACCAGAAAGGAAGTCTGATTCCATTGTTGCAGATAGCATTGTTACATTTAAAAAAAGACAGAGAAAAATGAAAACCTTTTTTTTTTTTTAGCTAGTTTGTGATGGACTTTTTTAAGCTTCAAAAATGTATATTTACGAATTTGTGAATTTTTTATTTCTTGTACACTCTTCAAAATTGTTAAATTTCTACTGACAAATGTAACAAATACTGATTCTGATAAATGGTAATCAAAAATCAAAAATAATTGTCAAACATAAATCTTTATCACAAAATGATATTGACTACACCACTTCAAATCTTTTTATGAAACTTTTTATGAAACTAATAAAAATTTAACAAAATTATTTAAAAGGTTCGAGAGTCTAGCTCTCTATTTATGTAAATAGCTGCCAAATGATTTAAATGGTTGGATTATTATTACTGGAATAGACCCTCTAAGACCAACATTGGATTTAAACCAATTTTTTTCTAGAATCTTCTATTGTAAAGAAAAAAAAGACTTGTAAAAGGATGATTGGCAGTTTTGAGAAAAATTCCTAGAATAGAATTCAGATAGTATTATATCAACACAAGAATTCCATACAATCTAGATTTACAAGAATTAAAATTCTGAGTTTAACATAAAAAATTTAATAGCAGAAAAATTCACTACTGATTTCATCATAGATTCTGGATCATTCATTCTTAAAAACAAGAATTTCTACTTTGACAATCAATTACTTCGCCAAATTACAGGTTTCCATGGTAACAGATTTTGCACCAGACTATAATTGACTTTTTAGAATAAACAATGTTTTTTTTTTAAATTTTACCAAAATGATTATTAAAATAAGAAGCTAAAATTGTTGAATAATTTTACTTTAGGTATGTTGATGATGGTTTCAACATATTGCTAAAATATCTAGATATCGCCAAGTTCCAAACATCCCACAAAGTTGCACAATTTAATTATTTTACAATTGATTTTGGCATATAATTCAAAGAGAACAAAAAAATATATAATATAATTAAATTTCTAGACATATCGGTTATTCTTGAAAATACCAAATACATTAAAACGGACATATTTTACAAAGAAACAAACAATTTAATTATTTTACAATTGATTTTGGCATATAATTCAAAAAGAACAAAAAAATATATAATATAGTTAATTTTCTAGATGTATTGGTTATTCTTGAAAATACCAAATACATTAAAACGGATATATTTTACAAAGAAACAAACACTCATGACTATTTAAACATCAACATTTGCATCATATAAAAAAAGCATATAATCACGCTAAAAAGCATACCATATAATCATGCTAAAAATATTTGGTTATACTAAAGAAAAACTACATTTAGCAGAACTAAAAATGTGGTTAAAGGATTTGTCATTACCTTGATTATGTTATAGTGAAAGCATTTCATAATGCAAAGTTACAACAACCAGCGCCAATAAAACAATGAAACCAGGTTTTTCCTTTAGTGACTACATTCTATAACAAACTAAACTGCCAACTGATGTTAACTGAAGCTAACCTTATCTGATGATGAAAGAATAAACAAGGTTTTCTCAAATACTCAACCAATTGCCTACAGTCACTAAACTTACTAAGAAAAATTTTTTTAAATTTTAATCTAACTCATCTATCAATACAAACTCTCAATAACTTTTTGAATTCTTGTTTAGTGTTTGTGAATTTTTAAGAGCTAATTACAATGAAAGATTTTATTTTGGTCAAGCCTGATTACTCCAAGTTTTTATTTTTATCAGTAGATAATGTGCTTTTTCAGTAAGTAAAATTTAATAAACAAATGAATTTAATGAATCTTAATATGTTCAGGGTACATTTTCCAAAAGTTAACAAATTGCTCCCTCCATCATATTAAGCACTATATTATGAGAGTAAACATTGAGACAAAAAGAATTTGAGAGGTAAGAAAAAGAATTTGACAGGTAAGAAAAAGAATTTGACAGGTAAGAAAAAGAAATTGACAGGTAAGAAAAAGAATTTTTTTTTTTTTTTTTTTTTTTTTTTTTTTAACATCTTCACTTCCAACAAGGCTGCAAGCAACCACTATAAGAGTTGGAAGTTACTGGAAGAGAAAAGACTAAATCTGTAGAGCAAGATAAGGATTGACTGATGACTTAAAAGATTGCAAATTATATGAATCAGGAAAGCAAGATGAAGGAAGCGAATTCCAAAGAACTGATGTTCGAGGAAAAAAACTAGAAGAATAAGAGTTTTTGAAGCACTTAGGAACAGTCACAGAAAAAGGATGAGACTTAATTGAATGGCGAGTAACACGAGAATGAATTTTAGTAGATGGCACAAGGGACGCTAGCTCTTTAGAGCAGTGCCCATTATAGTATTTGTAGAAAAGAGAAAGAGAAGCAACATTACGACGATGTGACAAAGGTTGGAGATTGGCTGCCAGAGCAGGTCCAACTATGTTTACAATTCGTTTTTGCACCTTGTCTAAAAGAGAAAGAGCATCATTAGAAGATCTGCCCCAGATGTGGCAACAGTATTCCATACAGGGACGGATTTGAGATTTATAGAGATAGAGAATAGAATCTGGAGTAAGAAAGTGTCGAGCTCGATAAAGAGATGCAACCTTAGCAGATGCTAATTTTGCAATGGATTTGATATACGGTTTAAAAGAAAGATCAGAAGTAAGAGTTAATCCTAGAAGATGAATGGTAGATGACTCATCTAGTAATTACCATTCATAAATATAGGAAGATCTAAATTATTACGATAACGATTGGCCGAATAAAATTGAGTTTTATCTGAATTAAAGTTCACCAGCCACTGTGAGCCCCATGCTGTAGCAGAAGTGAGATCCTTTTCAAGCTCAGATACCCCCTCCAAGCAATCAGAGAGTGTAGGCTTCTTATCATGACAAGAGTAAATGGTAGTGTCGTCAGCGAATAATGCCACCTTAGATGTGAGAATATCTGGAAGATCGTTAATGTAAATTAAAAAGAGTATAGGGCCAAGGATTGAACCTTGAGGAACCCCTGAAGTTACAGGATGTGAAGAAGAGTGTTGTCCATCGAGGACAACTTTTATACTACGATTGGAAAGACTCGATAATCTTAAAGACGTTACCAGCTACACCATAAGAAGAAAGCTTATGGAGAAGACCAGCATGCCAAACTTTATCAAAAGCTTTAGAAATGTCAAGTGCGATAGCCTTAACCTCTCCACCTCTATCTAATGCACGGTAAAACCTATCGGTTATTACTGTTAGCACATCAGCTGTAGAACGAGAAGACCGAAATCCATATTGATGATCAGAAAGTAAGTTATTTGATTCAAGATAAGAGATTAAGTGTTTGTTGATTAAAGATTCAAAAACCTTGCTTATGACAGGAAGAAGACTAATGGGACGGTAGTTAGATGAACCAGATCGCTCTCCGGAATTTTTGAAAATAGGGATAACAGATGCTGCTTTCCAGCATGATGGAAAACAAGACTCTGATAAGCACTTGTTAAATAGTTTAGAAAGTATGGATGAAAGCTCCGGAGAACACCTCTGCAAGACTACAACAGGAATGTTGTCAGGACCACAAGCTGTTGAAGAGTCTAAGCAGGAAATTACTTTAGATACAGAAGCTGAGGTGATGCGAATGTCAAGCAAGGGATCAACCTGTTTGACGGCTATGTCAGGTAAAACGCAACTAGTGGAATCAAGAGATGATATTGATGAAAAGTTCTTAGCAAACAATTCAGCTTTGTCTTTAGGTGAGGTGACAAAGTCTGAACCATACAAGAGAGAAGGAATAACAGATTTGCCCTTATTATTAATACTGTTAAAGATTCTCCAGAAGTCTCGAGAGCCTAATTTTTGTGATGAGATACGAGATTTAATGACCTGGGAATAGCGAGCTTTGGCGTCAGACAAAACCTTTTTACAATGGTTTCTGGCGATAGTGAACAGATGTCTGTTTTCTGGAGAATTGTTTTGCTGATAGATATGGAAGTAAAGGTTTCGATTAGAAATTGCTGCAGCGCAATGTGAGGAAAACCAAGGAGAAGAGTGAGGCTTGACCTGGAATCGTCGAGAGGGAATAAAAGATTCCATGCCAGCCTGAATCCACGAAGTTATGTAAGAAGCAGATTTGTCAGCAGGAAGACGAAAGATTTCTACCCAAGGGCCATCACGAAGAAAAGAATTTGACAGGTAAGAATTTGACAGGTAAGAAAAAGAAAAGGTAACAAACAAAGGAAAGTGTAAAAATTTGACAGGTAAGAAAAAGAATTTGACAGGTAAGAAAAAGAAAAAAAAAAAAGAAATTGAACAAAAAGAATTTGGTAAAAAAAATATTAAATCTCTTTAAGCATTGACTGTTAAAATTTTTAAAATAAAAATATTAAAAAGATATTAAGTTAATATGCATATAAATTTCTTTTAAAAAGTTGCAACCAAATAAAATTAGCACATATTTACAAAAATATTTATGAATAAGTTTTAATCCATAATTTTAAAGAAATTTTAAATTTCAATTCTGAATTATTTGTTCAAAATAATTTTTAAATTTTTTAAATTTACTTTTTTTTTTTGTATTAGTACTTGTATAAGGATAACACAAAGGAATCTTTATACACAGGAAAAAAGTGAAAAATTGCAATCAGATAAAAAAATAACAAATAAACAGCTAAATTTGTAAAAAAAATAATTAAACTTTACAAAGATATTTAAGCACATAAGCATTGTTAAAAGTTAAGTATGAAGTAACATTAAACTAATTAAAATGCTAGTGATAAATAAAGCATAAATTCATCAAATAACTCGAACTTTTGATTTAATTGATTAATTTTATTTGAATCTAAACACGTTCATTCAATTGTTCAAAATAAACATATGCACTTTACAATTCTGTTAGATTGGATGACCTCTTCTTGTGTAAACTTTTCACACACTAAAAAATAGTGCAATATAAATAGTTGCTTGTTTCTGTAAAAACAAGTCTTGAAATTTTTTTATAGAAATGAATACTTTTTATGTTCATATAATAAAGGACTACATGATACATGAAAAATAACAATAAAATTATGGCTATTTGCAGTATCAAAACCAACAATGCTGCATTTTGTATTTATATCAGAACTAGTTTACAAAAGTTTACAAATTTCTTTGTTAAAATGATTATATATATTATTTGCATCTATGTTAATATTATTTTCATTCTTTTCAACAAGAAAATCTACAAGATGTAAACTTTTTGTTTAAATATACAATATCAAAATCTCTATTTTTTTTTTATTCTTTTTTCAAAGTCTGTCACCGAATATTTAGTTCTTCCTATTTTTTTAAATTATGTCAGCTGGCAAACGTTCAAGGTAGCATGAATCTGATGAGAATCCAAGCAACGTTTTATTGCACTTTAATACACATTGTTAGCATGGAGATGTTTGTATATGTGTGAGTTTTTGTCTCTCCTGTAGTGTTTAATCATTCATGTTTTGAGGTAGCAAGAACTTTTGCCTATATAACAGGAATTACATCATGCGCATACAAATTTTAAAACAACAAATGATTTAACCTGTAGATGAAAAGGATCTTTTGGTGAAAACATATAGAAATTTTGAAAGAGGTAAAAATTAAATTAAATGTTTTTACAATAATTTAATTATAGTTACAATAATATTTAATATATATAATAAACATAATAACATATAGAATAAATATAATAATTACAATAAATTAAAGGATTTACAATATTTTTTAATAATAGAGTTTAAACTCTTTTTGGCTTGAACAGATATATTACCAATATAAGGAAGTGTAAAGGAGTTTTTCATGACTTCTTGGTTAATGGATTCATATCGATTAATAGAAACAGTTTTTTTAATAAGATTAGAATTATAAATTTTAATTATAATCTGAGACTGTTACATCTTACTTTTAAGAATGTTAAAAAGATTAATGCCATAATAAAAAGTTTAGTATATAAAAAAAGATTATTAATGCCATAGTAAAAAGTTTATTATATAAAAAAAAGAGTAGTAAAAAGTTTAGTATTATTAATTTTAAAGCTTCTATCAATTAAGCATTTAAATTAGATTTGGGGAGAAAAAAAAAAGAAATTACAAAAGAAGGTATGAAGGCCTGAATATATTTCCTAATGAAAATTGAAAGTACATAAGGAACTATTTAGTTTGTTTATATTAATGTACAAGAAAGAGATTTTAAATTCAATTTTCCTTTTCCATGGTAAAAAATATTGAATTATGTCTTTTACTGATATAATCAAGAAAATGGTAATAGTGTGTCATTAATTTAAATCTCTCATCCCATAACTTATTTATAAATTAAAGATTTTTATGTTACAACAGTAAATACTACAAGTCCTTTATAGTTTAGCTAATTCCAAAAAGGTTTGATGATATATAAAAATTCTGTGCGATAGCGGTGTAGTGGTAGGGCACTCGCCTCATAAGGAAGATGTTCTGAGACCCCTCCCACGATAGTACCGCGCTAAATTTGTTTCTCCATGCAGCAGCCTTGTTCGTTGAGGTTCGTGTTTTGGAGTTATAGAGTTGAGAGAGGGTTGTAACCACAAAAAAAAAAAACAAGTAGCCTCCTCGACTGCAGTGGCCTTCTCGGGCTCGAGGAGGTAAATTAAAAAAATAAATATATTTACTAAAATAAAACATTAGCTTTTTTTTTTTTTTTTAAAAAAAGTAATGTTTAAAAAAAAATCAACACACAATTATAACGAATCTAAAACATTTTTATTTATTTAAAATAACAAAAAATAATAACCTTGGCTTTAATAACAACTTCAGAACCTCTATCCAATAACTTTTCCTGAAAGATTCATAAAGTTAATAAATGATTGCCAAAAAAATAAAGTAGATGTAACTAAAAATACAAACTTATTAAATTAAATTTTTTAAATTTGGTTCATGCTGGATTCAGTGTCAAAATTTTAGAAGTATAGAATTAATATTATTAAATTTTAATGATAAATTATAATAATATCAAAATTATAAATTATACATTTTAACCCTTCATTGTTTACAGTATCCAAATGGCTACTATCAACTTCTAGAGTTATTTATTTTGTTGATAACGTACCATACATTATGTATGATAAGTTATTAACAAAATAATCGTATCATTATGTTTTTCTCAAAGTATTAGCTTAATACAAAAATAAAAACTCAAATTAGGGTTTCAACATGATTTTTTTTTAAACAGACTTGTTGAAATACAAAGGGTTTTTTGACTTGTTTTAGTATAGCTAATTGTGAGTTAATAAAGTTTTAACAATGATGCCGGTTGGGTAATATCCAATTTTGTATTTTCAAAGGTTATAAAATTTGTGTAAAAAGTATTTTTTGAAAATTATTTCATAAAGTTGCTGTTCTGTCCTCTTAGTTTTGTTGGCAGCCATGGCTACTCTGACCAGACCTCGAATAAGTATATATATATATATATATATATATATATATATATATATATATATATATATATATATATATATATATATATATATATATATATATATATATATATATATATATATAAATATATATATATATATATATATATATATATATATATATATATATATATATATATATATATATATATATATATATATATATATATATATATATATATATGTATATATATATATAATGTTTAACAAATCTACATTAGTGTAAAAATATTGTGATATTTTTTTAAAATCATAACGATTTAAAAAAAATGTCACAATATTTTTATACACATTTATCTTTTACCACAACACTAACAATTCTATAGAACTGTTAGTGTTGTGGTAGAAGCTAATGTTGCTAAACGTGTTATCTCGACAACAACTAATGTAGATTTGTAACGTCTTATGGATAACGTCTTCCTAAAACATGACAAATAAATATTTTAGTACTATTTAAAAATAAGTTTGCTAACAATAAAATTTGTAAATAACTGATGAAATGTGGATCTGTACAAAACTTGAAAGATAAATTCATTGTACTTTTTACTTAATTGTTTTACACATACTTTACTAATTTAGAAAATTTATTAAAAAACTATAATTATAAAACATACTTGATTTGAATAATAGTAAATCCATACCAAAGTTTCAAAATATAAAGATTTAGCCAACTGGCTACTGAGTGCTCATTCATTGTCAGTGCCTCACAAAACATTTCATAACAGGTTGCAGTCTAGGCTTGAGAAATAAAAAGTAGTAAGATACAAAACAGTTGGTTATATGTATGTTGTAAATGAAAAAATACGTCATTAATAGGTACTTTAAATACAAGGTTTTCTGTTTCCGCTGATGAGATCTTTCATAAAGTTTGTGCTCAAGACCAAAATAATTTGTTTTAAAAACATCTTAAGCTAATATCTAATACGCATTATATATTCATTTGTGCCAAAGTTTTTCTCATAATGACTACTTGAGTATGTCCTAAATCTCCTTATATGTTTTGCTATGTATGTGGATATTATATTGATATGTTTTGCAATGTATATGGATATTATATTGATAAGTTTTGCTATTTATGTGGATAAAAAATTGATATGTTTTGCTATGTATGTGGATATTATCTTAATATGTTTTGCTATGTATGTGAGTATTATATTGATATTTTTTTCTATGTATGTAGATGTTGGCAAAAAACAGGTATTATATAAGATCATGATACCATATTGCGGGTAACATTCTAAAAATAAGTTCTGGTCTTTTTATGATGATTACTCGAGGATGTCCTAATTCTCCTGATACTGCAGCATTCTCAAAATATTTTGGAATGCTTATATATGATCAGGACAAACCATGGGCCACTCATATGATATGTCAAACCTGCCAGACTAGTCTAACAGGAAGGTTATAAAATAGATAAAAGGTAATGTCTTATGCTGTTCCCAGAGTATAGAGATATAAAGAACCATCACAATTACTGTCACTTTTCTATTATTGATATTATGAAGTACAGAAAAGCTAAAGGGAGATAAGCTTTTTAATATCCAGACACTCTTTTATCTACAGCACCTCCCCAACATGAGGATAGACTAACAGTATGGCAATTACCACAAAAATCTGTGTCAAAAAATGCACTAACGGTTGTGATTTGCATAAAAAAAATTTGTGTCAAAAAATGCACTAACGTTTGTGATTTGCATAAAAAAACCTGTGTCAAAAAATGCACTAACGGTTGTGATTTGCATAAAAAAACCTGTGTCAAAAAATGCACTAACGGTTGTGATTTGCATAAAAAAAAATATCTGTCAAAAAATGCACCAACGGTTGTGATTTGAAAAATCTGTGTAAAAACATAAAGTGCAGTATAAAAAGATGTGTACTTAAAATAAAGTGCACTAACAATGCACTTTATTTAAATACAAATTTAAATTTTCTGCTAAATATAATTTTATAAATATTCTGCAAAAATATTTATTTTAATAAAAATTATAATTTTTAATTTTGTAATTATTAACCCTTTATGGTTCACATTATATTTACTTTGAGTAAAAATTATTTCCATTGGTACAAATTATTATTTTAACTTGCTTTACCATTTTTTGCAATTTGTTTTTTGTTGACATAAGTAGTTTTTGAATAAATGATGGTAGCCTTATGGATACTTTGAACAACTAAGGAAAAGAACTTAAATTTTATTGATGAAATTAAATAGAGTTATTAAAAAAATATTAAAGTATATATTGAATACTCAACAAAAACTCATGTATAAGTATGTATATAAAACAAATATGCATACAAGTATATATACAAGTATATCTTATACTGCTGAGTTAGGTGAGCATGATGATGTCATACTCACCTAACATCAAACAGCCTGCTGCGGGGTGCTTCAATAAATACATCGACTGACAAATAGCCTGACACGCAGTGGAGTGCTGCTACATCGAGTTCGTTTTAGGAGAGCTTTTCTCCACTCTCGTGCTCATTTATTCTCACTAAGGCCTGTGTATATATATATATATATATATATATATATATATATATATATATATATATATATATATATATATATATATATGTATATATATATCAGCGCTCGAAATAGCAGCCGATCAAAGATTGTCTACTTTTGGAAAAATTAACTTTTTTATCACCTAAAATTAAATCTGGCTGATCAAATTTAATCAGCAGAAGTTTCTAGTCAAACTTTTGTAATAATCAAAACAATAAGTTAAAATTTAATTAGCATCAAAATTATTTTGAAATGAATCATACTATAAATAAAATAATGTAGGTAAAAACGGCCAAACAATCAACTAATTTAAATTCTAAAAAAATAATCTTAAAAAAACGACAAAGTTTTATTATAATTATAAATAATAAAATGAAAACAGCAAAACAAACCATTTGTTTATTTTTTATAATAAAATAAAATAAAAACGACACATCGAAAATTAATTTATATTATAAATAAAATAATTAGGATAAAAACGGAAAAACAAACATATTTATATTCTAAATAAAACATGTATAAAAAAAAAACAGCAAAGTTTTATTTTGATTTAAAATAAAATAACTAAAATAAAAACAGCAAAACAAACGATTTATTTAAGTTCTAAATAATATAATTGAAAAAAAAAAAATGACATTGGATTTATTTCAATTCTAATTAAAATAACTAAGATAAAAACGGCAAAAGATTGTTTTTTTAAATTCTAAATTAAATTTAAACAAACATTTGCTTAAATTCTGAATAAAAAAATTAAATAAATATGGCAAAAATAATGTTAATTTAAATTCCAAACAAAGTAATTAAAATAAAAACGGTAATGTTTAATTTATACTCAAATTAAAACAATTAAAAAGAAATACGACAAAACAGACGATATATATAAACTCTAAATAAAATAATTAAAACAAAAACAGCAATGTTTCATATATACTCAAAATAATACAAAAAGAAAAACGGCAAAACCAACGGTATACTTAAATTTTGAATAAAATTAATAAATTCATAACGGCAAAACGAACGATTTACTTAAATTCTAAAGAGTATAAATAAAAATATAATTAATTAAAAGTTATAAAATTATAACCGCAAAACAAAAATCATGTGAGGTAGGATTAAAAAAATGCATTGTAAATTTTAGTAAAATTTAATAAAAAATTGATTGTCTAAAAAATTATTTGATCGTCTGGTTTTTAATTTTTTTATTTCAGCCGATCATTGTTGATCGATAACCTTCGAATAATTATTTTGCGCTGATATATATATATACATATATATATATATATATGTATATATATATATATATATATATATATATATATATATATATATACATATATATATATATATATATATATATATATATATATATATATATATATATATATATATATATATATATATATTAGTGATGTACCGATTGCACATTTTTGGCCGATGCCGATAACGATGCCGATGGATAGCAAAATGCCGATACCGATGCCGATACCGATAGATTAACTAGCTATTATAATTTAAAAATATAAAACCATACAACTCTAAATTGTGTAAAATTTTTCATGGAATCAGAACTGGTAAGCAAATACTTGGACCCAAATCAGATTCAAACCTTTATTTTAAAAGATATTAGAAAAGCTCAATCAAATAAATATACATTTTTTACTTTTTTTTAACTATGAAAAGAAAACTTTCAAAAAATAAATACAATTTTAGGGATAAAAATATAAAAATGTCATCGGTTGGAAAATCGATAATTTGATAAGAAAAGACCGATGCCGATACCAATTGTGCAAAAAGTGGCCGATTAAGCCGATGCCGATGCCGATTAATCGGTACATCTCTAATATATATATATATATATATATATATATATATATATATATATATATATATATATATATATATATATATATATATATATATATATACAGGGGCGGATCTAGGGTACGTCTAGTACGTCTTAAGATGTACCCAAAAAAATATTAAATAAATAAAAAAAAAATTGATTTACGTTTCAATTATAAAAATAACTTTTTTGGTTAAAATAAGATTTAATTTTATAGGCACTTGTGAAACAAGAAATACGAACGGTTCTTGTTTAAAGTTCTTGTTAAAAAGATATCTGTCTTTGCCGGAGGTTTAAGCAATTCTTGATAAATAATATTTAATTAAATAAACGAATGGACGTCCCCAATTTTATTTTAATATAAAATAAAAAATTATTTTAAATTTGTATTTAATTTGTTAAAACAATAAGTAAATAATATCTTTACTGATAATTATTTTTGGACGTCCCCAAATTGGTACACCCTTATTAAAATATTGTCAAAATCTTTTGTTTTAAGTCGATCAGGAGGTAAAACTAATGATAATATCCTATAAATAATAAGATACACCAATAGACGTCCCCAATATTATTTTATTTTATTATTTATCTTTATATTTAATTTAGTTTTCAATATTTAATTTCTAAATACTCGGTTTCTTTTATAAAAAAACACTGCCGGACGTCCCTTCGTTAATACACCCTGAAATACATGCCTTATTCCTAATATTTAAAATGTTGTTTAATGTTAAAAATTCAAGCATTTATTTGTGTGTTCGAGTATTAATTTAAAATGTCACTCAATCAAAAAGTTAAAAACATTATGCTACAAAATGATGAAACAAAATTGATCGCTTTGAAAGATATATTACAAAAAAATATTAGTTCTTGTAATAATACGATTCTTGTCGACTCTTTCGAAGAAGAAAAAACTCTTAAAAATTTTGAAATCTATCTGCCAAAGAGTTTTAAAGAAAAACATAATGGCAGTTATGTTGTTTTAAGGTAAAGGTATTTGTTCAAATTCCATGATTTTTTTAATAACTTTTTGGTTAGTTGTAATGTTATATTGACTGTAAGCTAGTTGAAAATACTTATAAATTTTTTATATAAGTTCATTAATTATTATATTTTATGTATATCTCAGGTCTCAATCAACTGGAAACTGTCTGTACAGTTCTATCTCCTTACGTCTTACTGGAAATAACTGTATAGTTAACGATTTAAGATTACAGACCTCAATTGAGCTATTCTTAAATGCCGAGTTTTATTCTAACCATCCAACTTTTCATTATGCTTTTATTAACAATACTAGCTCTTTTCTTTGCTATGATAACATTCTTCCTTTATCAGTATCACTAAATTCTTTGGATTCTGGAAAAAAAAGTAAAGATTTAGTTCAAGAAGAAGCTATTAACAATTGTAACAATGAAAACTGGTCTTCTTTCCTTTGTATTCTTGCATTATCAAGTGTTTGCAACAAGAAAATAGAATGTTTGTATCCAGATTTTGGTCTACAGAAGTATAAAATTTTATTCAGCTCAACTATTTTACCTCGTATAACTTCCTTAAACACTATTGAGTCTTTACATCTCCTTTTTTGTTATGAAGGTGTATTAAATGATTTTTCCGCTCCTTTTCAACACAACCATTATACCCCTGTGATAATAAAAGAAAACTTAAAACGAAAAAATTTAAACAAAAGCTGCAAAATGTCGCAGACTAAAATAAAATTTTATTTCGAGACCAAACATCAAGATAATAACTATTCGTTGGACAATTTAAAAAGTAAACCAATGGAAGTCTCTAGTCAACCCCCATTATCATTATCAAATTTTAGTAAAATTACATGTTGCGAATCATTTTCTTTACCTTCCAATAATTATGATATTGGTTATTTGGTTTCTAACTATACTAGTTATTCAAGTATTGCAAAAACCTTGAGTAATTCTGAACTTCAACATTTAGTTAAAGATGTTTTTGTACCTTGTAAAACATTTTCTTTTCCTAAAAATCTTAATGGGCGAAGTTTTCAATTTATGTGGATAGAAAAATTTCCATGGCTCACATATTCGAAAATATTCGATGGAGCCTTTTGTTTGCCATGTGTACTTTTTGGGTGTAATTTTCCATCTGAATGTAGTTTAGTCGAAAGATTATTTCGTAAGCCTTTTGATCGCTGGAATGATGCTTCTCGTTACTTTCAGAAACATGCATTTGGCAAAAACAATAATAAGTCTGTCTGCAGAAATAAAGGCTTACATGTAAAAACTGCTGAAGTTTTATTTTCATTGTCGTCGATTTGGTCTTCTAAAACAGAATCAATAGATATTACATCTCAAAAAATAGTTCAATCACAGGTTTCTAAAAACCGACAGTTATTACAACCAATTATTGAAACAATTATTCTCTGTGGACGTCTTGGTCTTTCTTTACGAGGCCATAGAGACGATTCAGAGTTTCATCCTGAAAATAGTGATTCTTTTAATCATACTGTTGGAAATTTTATTGAATTATTACATTTTCGTGTTAAAGCTGGTGATAAAGTTCTTGAAGATCATCTTAAATATCATCAACAAAATGCTTCTTACATATCTAAGACATCACAAAATCAGTTAATAAGGTGTTGTGGAGAAGTTATTACTGACACAATAATAGGAGAAATTAAAAATTCTAAATATTTTTCTATTATTGCTGATGAAGCTTCTGACAGTTCAAACAAAGAACAGCTATCATTAGTTATACGGTTTGTTGATTCAAAGTTTAATATAAGAGAAGAATTTATCAGTTTTTTACATTGCACAAATGGTGTTACTGGTCAAGGATTATTTGATATTTTGTTAAAAAGTATTTCAGATTTTTCTTTAGATATCATGAATTGCAGAGGACAGTCATATGATGGTGCTGGAGCAATGGTTGGTCACACCAAAGGATTGTCCTCTCGTATTTTAATTCTAAATGAAAAAGCTACATTTGTTCATTGCTATAGCCATAGGCTTAATTTAGTTATTTGTGGCTCGTGCAATGTGCAATATGTCAAGAATCTTCTGGCATATGTTAAAGAGGTATCATATTTTTTCAATCTTTCACCTACCAGACAACAAAAGTTGGAGGAACACATTGAATGTACTGTTCCAATAGCTGTTAAAAAAAAATTAAAAGATGTTTGCAGAACACGTTGGGTGGAAAAAGTAAATGGTTTAGATACTTTTCAAGAACTTTTTATTCCTTTGGTCTCTTGTCTTGAAGAAATGTCTTTAAATGCCAATAAGAGTTTTAATCATTCAACAGCTTCTAGTGCATCATCCCTTCTGAAACTAATTACAGGTTTTGATTTTATTGTTGCTATGTGCATAACAAGAAATGTGTTTGACTTAACTCTTCCCATAACGCGAATGTTGCAGTCAAAGAGTAATGATATTTATGATGGTTTGAATCTTATTCGGGCGTTAAAAGATGTTGTGATTTCACTTAGAAAGATCGTTGATCAACACCATAAAATGTGCTATGAACAGGCTTTAAAAATTGCACAAAGTATTAATGTAGCTGAAGCAAAGCCAAGAACTTCATTTATTTCCAAAAACAGAGATAATACTCCTTCTGAATCTATTTCTGATTATTTTAAGTTAGTTATCACGATTCCTTTATTAGACCATCTAAGTGTTGAACTAGACACAAGGTTTGATGATACTACCTTAAAATGTTATAAAGCACTTGTGCTAGTTCCTACAAAAATGATTTCAGTAGTGCAATGTTCTCATGACACCAGTTGGAAAGACTCCATCATATCTTTCAGTGACTTTTACGCAACAGACTTACCGAATCCGCTTGCTTTGTCTGGTGAGCTTGATTTATGGGAAGCCTTCTGGTTAAATTTTGAAGGAGATGTCCCTTCTAATATTTCCGAGACGTTAAAAGCGATAAATTTTCCTGGTTTTGAAAACATAAAAGTTTGTCTTAAGTTACTTGCTACCTTTCCATTAACTTCATGTGAGTGTGAGCGGACATTTTCTTCACTTCTGCGCCTAAAAAATTATATGCGAAGCACCATGGTTCAGGTCTAAATGGTTTAGCATTAATGAATATTCATTCAGAAATAGTTATAGATATCAATAAAGTCATTGATAAGTTTGCCACTAATAATCGTAGATTAACTTTCAAATAAATATAAAATATATTTAAAAAAAAATTTTTTTTAATAAAAAAATGCAAAATACTAAAAAAAAACAGTGCAAAAAAAGTCAGCTTCTTTTGCCAATGGTAAAAAAACCGGCTATTTTCATAGCCACACACTTTTATAAAACATTATTTGGCATAAAGGAATTATTAACATACATTGAGTTGCATACATGTTGGTTTCAGGTATATCGTTTTTTTTATGCTATGTTGAAATGATTATATTGTAAATGTTTTATCTTTTGAACTGATTTTTTCAGATTTTATATATTTTGCAAGCATCAATAGAATTAAGATTTTAAAATCTACTTTTGCTATGCAAAATAAAATACTAAGATTGTGGCAATTTCTGTATATATAATTCAACTTTAATTATTATAATATATAGTTATTTCTGTTATTTATATTTGTTACAATATAAACAAATTATATAATTATTTACAATAAAAATATAAAATGTGTAAGTTTATAATTTAATAATGAAATGTGTAAATATAAATCTAGTTTGTCATAATAAGTTTGTAAATATTATGTAAACATAATTTTACTATGGTAAGGTGCCCAAGCGATATCCTTGCGTATTTTTAGGCCTATATATATATATATATATATATAATATATATATATATATATATATATATATATATATAATATATATATATTAACAGGGCCGTCACTAGGAGAGGGGGGTGTCTAACCCCTTATCAAAACTTTGTTGAAAAATTAGTCGGCAAATTTGGACTTGTAGTCTGCAAGTTTGGAACTATAGTCGGCATATGTCAGTAAACGAGAATCATACGTCACCTTCTCCCCCCCCTCCTCCTCCTTTTTTTTCTTCAGGACGGCCCTGTAATATATCCCCTCCAACTCCAGAATAGTTGAGGGGGGGAGGGGGAGAATGAAATGTTGCTCGTAAAAAAATCAGATGTACCCAAATAATTTCCTGGATCCGCCCCTGATATATATATATATATATATATATATATATATATATATTAGGTTGCTCCAAAAAAGTCAATTTTAATATATTTTAGAGTTTGATATGTTCATTTTGTTCAAAAAAGCCACTGTGCAAAATATTACATAGTTTGGACTATATTTAGAGGTTGCTCAATGCTATCAAAGTTTCAAGCTATACATCAAATGAATTATATTATGAAAAAAATGCAGGCATAAATAAATGAATTTAAGACAAATTTAAATTTAAAAATCACTGAAAAGTTATTGAACATCAAAACATGCAAAAACTTGACAAAACTAGAACACAATCATTCACATTGTTCATTATATATATATATATATATATATATATATATATATATATATATATATATATATATATATATATATATATATATATATATATATAGTATATATATATATATATATATATATATATATATATATATATATATATATATATATATATATGTATATATATATATATATATATATATATTTATATATATATATATATATATATATATATATATATATATATATATATATATATATATATATATATATATATATATATATATATATATATATATATATATATATATATATATATATATATATATATATTGTAGGAATTATGTTAATATTTCCAGTAAGAGTGCTCAATACAGCGTTTTATATAATTAGTAGAGCAAATAATATAGTGAAAACTAAATAATTATTAAGATATATTTCAATTACATAACTAAAGGTTTCACGCAATAGCGATCATTAGATGTAACAACAATAAAAAGTAACGACAAAAATTATATACAAAAAATGCTATGGAGTGTCCGCTTTGATGACATTAAAGTTTTTTATTAGAAATTTATTTTCATGGCGGCATTTTGATGCAAGCTCGGTTCTTTTGTTAAGCAAATTCAATGGCGACGTAATGTGGTATTTTTCTGTCAAGCATAAATTGCAAAATTTACCACCAGGTTTGAATGGCTCCTCTTGATCGAGGATATTCCATTTTAAAATAGGTTCTATACCTTTATTTTTGCATTCCCACACAAATTTCAAAAGTTCAGTGGAGTTGGCCTTACTTTCATAAACAAAGGAGTTTTTATGTTAATACCACCTGTCTTTGAAAGTTTTCTCAGTAAGCCCAACGTAATAATATCCTTCTTCTTCTTGGTGAGTTTTTACGTTGCAAATATAAATAAGATTTTTTGTAAGGCATTTTCCATTGAGTGGGCATAAGGTGGTTTGTCGACAATTGCATAATTGATTGGCATTTTCATGAGAATGAAATAATATCTTTTTATTATGAGAAGTAACAATACTCTTGATATTTGGAAGGCAGCTATAACTAACCTTTAAATTGTTTCGATTAAAAAGTTTGTGAAATTTGTGGCCTTTAGGGAAACATTTATCAATTGTACTCAAAAATGTTTTGGCTACGTTTGTTCTGACGTTGAGTGAATAAGGTGGGTTAAACCAGATAATGTTTCTTTTTCGAGATTTTTTATTATATTTCTGGATATTTGGAGTGAAATTGATCTTATCTTTGAATCCACAAGAATTGAGGGCATTATTATAAAATGGTGCGGCTCTATCAAAAGCTTCTTTGCTTGAAGATATATTACTGATGCGGTTAGAGATCATTTTTGGTATCGATTTAATAATGCTTGGTGGGTGGTTTACTGAGAAAACTTTCAAAGACAGGTGGTATAAACATAAAAACTCCTTTGTTTATGAAAGTAAGGCCAACTCCACTGAACTTTCAAAATTTGTGTGGGAATGCAAAAATAAAGGTATAGAACCTATTTTAAAATGGAACATCCTCGATCAAGCGGAGCCATTCAAACCTGGTGGTAAATTTTGCAATTTATGCTTGACAGAAAAATACCACATTATTACGTCGCCATTGAATTTGCTTAACAAAAGAACCGAGCTTGCGTCAAAATGCCGCCATGAAAATAAATTTCTAATAAAAAACTTTAATGTCATCAAAGCTGACACTCTATAGCATTTTTTGTATATAATTTTTGTTGTTACTTTTTATTGTTGTTACATCTGATGATCGCTATTGCGTGAAACTTTTAGTTATGTAATTGAAATATATCTTAATAATTATTTAGTTTTCACTATATATATATATATATATATATATATATATATATATATATATATATATATATATATATATATATATATATATATATATATATATATATATATATATATATATATATATATATATATATATATATATATATATATATATTTATATATATATATATATATATATATATATATATATATATATATATATATATATATATATATATATATATATATATATATATATATATATATATATATATATATATCAACTCTCGGAACTACGAAAAAAAAGCTTGGCAATATTTTGCCGACCACAATCTTTTAGAGGTTGGCATCAGGTTGGCAAAAAAATTTGATACAAAGGTCTTACCATAAAACATAGAAACAAGGTTGGCAATATTTTGCCGACTCATTAGGTTGGCATTGCCGAACGCCGACCCTAACTCTGAGGGTTGATATATATATATATATATATATATATATATATATATATATATATATATATATATATATATATATATACCCCTATAAAATTTTACTAGTTTCCTTATGTCTCAATTAGTTACAATTGGTAACAAGGTTTCATTTTTTTTTTACTGAAATATTAATTAAATAAAGTTGATAACACAGTAAATATTTGTTTATCATTGTTGTATTGCTAGTTACCATATTTACTTTATTTTTTATTGTAAAATAACTTTGTCTCAATTGGTTACTTTTCCACGAAAAATAAAGTTTCAATCCGCAAGGCTACGTCTCAATTGGCTTTTTATTTTTAATTTTAAAACACTTAATCTCGAATCTCATAACCTACTTTCTGATCATCAATATGGATTTCGATATTCTCGTTCTACAGCTGATTTGCTAACAGTAATAACCGATAGGTTTTATCGTGCATTAGATAATGGTGGAGAGGTTAAGGCCATCGCTCTTGACATTTTTTAAGGCGTTTGATAAAGTTTGGCATGCTGGTCTTCTCGATAAGCTTTCTTCTTACAGTGTATCTTATAACATCTTTAAGATTATTGAATCCTTCCTTTCCAATCGTAGTATAAAATTTGTCCTTGATGGACAGCACTCTTCTTCTTATTCTGTAACCTTAGGAGTTTCTCAAGGTTCAATCCTTGGCCCTTTTTAATTTACATTAACAATCTTCCAGATATTCTCACATCTAAGGTGGCTGTTCGCATATGATACTACCATTTAGCTTGTTCGCTGATGATACTACCATTTATTTTTGTCACGATAAGAAGCCAACTCCCTCTGATTGCTTGCAGGGGGCATCTGAGCTTGAAAAAGATCTCACTTCTGTTACAGCATGGGGCTCACAGTGGCTGGTGAACTTTAATTTAGATAAAACTCAATTTTTTTTCAGCCAATCGTTATCGCAACAATTTAGACCTTCCTATATTTATGAATGGTAATGTACTCGATGAGTCTCCTACCCTTCATCTTCTAGAATTAACTCTTACTTCTGATCTTTCTTGGAAACCTTATATCAAATCCTATGCAAAACTAGCATCTGCTAAAGTTGCTTCTCTTTATCGAGCTCGTCACTTTCTGACTCTGGATTCTATTCTCTATCTCTATAAATCTCAAATCCGGCCTTGTATGGAATACTGTTGCTATATCTGGGGCGGATCTTCTAATGATGCCCTTTCTCTTTTAGACAAGGTGCAAAAACGCATTGTAAACATAGTTGGACCTGCTCTTGCCGCCAACCTTTAACTTCTGTCACATCTTCGTAATGTTGCTTCTCTTTCTCTTTTCTACAAATACTATAATGGGCACTGCTCTAAAGAGCTAGCGTCTTTTGTGCCATCTACTAAAATTCATTCTTGTGTTACTCGTCATTCAATTAAATCTCATCTTTTTTCTGTTAATGTTCCTAAGTGCTCTAAAAATTCTTATTTGTCTAGTTTTTTTCCTCGAACATCAGTTCTTTGGAATTCGCTTCCTTTATCTTGCTTTCCTGATTCATTTAATTTGAAATCTTTTAAGTTGTCTGTCAATTGTTATCTTGCTCTACAATCTTTATCTTTTCTCTTCCAGTAACTTCCAACACTAATTAGTGGTTGCTTGCAGCCTTGTTGGAAGCGAAGATGTTTAAAAAAAAAAATATATATATATATATATATATATATATGTATGTATATATATATATATATATATATATATATATATATATATATATATATATATATATATATATATATATATATATATATATATATATATATATAATATAGCCTTGTTGGAAGCGAAGATGTTTAAAAATATATATATATATATATATATATATATATATATATATATATATAATATATATATATATATATATATATATATATATATATATATATATATATATATATATATATATATATATATATATATATATAGCCTTGTTGGAAGCGAAGATGTTTAAAAATATATATATATATATATATATATATATATATATATATATATATATATATATATATATATATATATATATATATATATATAGTATGTATGTATGTATGTATGTATCTATATATATATATATATATATATATATATATATATATATATATATATATATATATATATATCTTAGGGTGGTTTAAAAAACAACTATTTTAAAAATAGTCTCTTGCTCTTAACAAAATTTTTTCTATTTAATACAAAAACACTAGGTACAAAGTTTTTTAGAATAAAAAATATTTTTAGGGGTGTTTCAAGACCCTTAAATGTTTAACAGGTCCCTAATGTTTTAAAAAAAAGTTTTTTTAAAGTATGTCAACCTGGTACTTAAAAGAATTGAAATTATATAAAAACTTCAAAAATAATGATCAATTTACATAAAAATATTTTTTTCAGATATAATTGCCTAAAAGCTATTGTTTTCAAGGTAATAATAAAAAAAGTCAATATTTTCAAGTTTCTTTAAAATAATTTATTAGAACATGTTTTTAAATTAAATTGATTATTATTTTTCAAGTTTTTATATAATTTTGCTTCTTTTGAGTACCAGGTTGACATACTTTAGAAAAACTTTTTTTTTTAAAATATCAGGGACCCATCAAATTTTTAAGGGTCATGAAGGTTAAAAATGTTACTTTTTGTCACACTAACATAACACACATTTGATACGTAACGAATACATAAAAATCTTATGTCTTGATATGTAGAGTACGTACATTATGTAAACATGTTATGTAACTGTTATGTAACATTACGTGTTGTTATGTAAAAATGATACGTATGACTAACTGACATCTAGCACATATTGTAACCTGGTTTCGTTATGTAACAAAACTTTAAAATGTAATAAAACTTTATATAAATATATACGTATATATATCTAAAAAAAAATCATAATTTCAAAAAAATGATTTGTCTGTTAAAATATTTTAAAATTTTTATAAAGATATCTTATTAAGTATTGTTTTAAGAATTTATTTGTGTATTGGCAAATTAATTTATTTTTCAAACCTATTGAATTATACAAAATTGATATAATGATGCAAAATATTTACTGCAAAAAAATTTATCTTTCGCTAACATAGGTTGTTATTTTAGTGTATATCAAGCGAATTGATCAATCAAACAAAAAGCATATTATATAAATATATATATATATATATATATATATATATATATATATATATATATAAATATATATATTTATTTATATATATTTATAGGCTTTTGACAAAGTTTGGCATGCTGGTCTTGTCCATAAGCTTGCTTTATATGGTGTATCTGGTAAAGTTTATAAGATTATCAAGTCGTTTCTTTCTAAACCCTTGATTTAAGACCAATATTATTCTTTATTACGAGTACCTTCTGGTACCTTCTTTATATATAAAATAGCTCTTTCTGCTGATGACTCAACTTTATACTTCTGTCTTGACAAAAAGTCTTCTCTTTTTGATTGCTAAGAACAGGCGATCTAAAATCTGATCTCACTTCTAACAAAACTCAATTATTTACTGCAAACAACTATCTTAATACTGTCGACATTCCTAAATGGCAACTCTCTTATTAGGCACAAACGGGAATGGCGTATGATCGCACTTTGTAACTGACCACGCTAATTTTTTTTCATCCTTTACAACTTGAGCAATTTAAATGCAATAAAAAAGTGTTACGTTATGAATATCTTTTAATCTTTGATCTTTTATAAAGTTATTATTTTATGGGAAGGCTTTAAATAAAACTATAAAATTAATTCTTTAAATAAATGCATGTGTAAATTAATAAAAAATGTTATATATAAGTTTTTTTTTATGTAGGCATGTATTTTCTATGATAAATTTAAACATTTGAAACTATTTTTCCATGTTTTCCTAGAAATTTTTTAAACCATTATCTAAGAAAGAATTTTTTTTAAGTTACTTTAAATATGAATAAGTTCAAATGAATAAGTTTAAAACCTTTTACACATTTTGTGTGAACTATACAAGAATATAATATAATTTTATTTACTTACATAAATATGTATTTTTCACAAATCAGTTAAATAACTTTAAAAAAACGCACTTAATAAAAAGTTAAGCATTATGAAAAACGTCACTAATAGTCCGTATAAAGGCGCGTTTAATTTTAAAATCAACCAATAAAAATTTTTATTGGTTGATTTGAAAATTAAAACGGGTTTTTATGTATTATTAGTAAAGTTTTTAATAATGCTAAACCATTTATACATTACGCTTTGATAAAGTTAAGTTTACGTTTTTATAAGTTACTTAAGTTTTAAATTACTTTTAAACATCCACTATATTTTTCTAGATGCTTTTCTACTTCAATTAAATCTTTTTTGAACAAAGAATGAATTATAAAAGTTATAAGGGGGTGTTACTAAAACATTTATAACTTTTGAAATATTTGAGATAATTTTGTTTTGTAAAAAGAATAAAAACAACAATAAAATGTTTTATCACACGACATTTAATACAGTAGTAAACAAGTTTCTTTTATTTTATAAAAAACACGACAAATGATGAACTTGGCTAAATTTTAGTAATTTCTTGTAACTTTTTATCAAAGAAAAATCAGAAAAATATAATTCTGATAGTTATTATCAAACACATTCGTTGTTTGACTATTATTAAAATAAACAAACAAGCTTGCGACAGTTGCATATTAAAAAACGGTTCATTTTTTAAAGAATTATTTTTATAATGAATTTTTTGGCGTACTAACTTTCTGCACATCAGGTCAATTTCCTCATTGCTAGGCAAAATAAAATCTATTGGCAAGATATAGCTCATAAAACTATATAAATCTTTTCTTAATTGAAAAACTGACATTAAAATTGAAATTACTTTGTAAGTGATTTTATCACTACTAATTATTCGCTTAACTAAAGGAAAGTTACATACATCTTTCCAACAATCTTCTCATTCAATATATAGTTGCAAAACTTTTCTCTCTGCAGAATACAAAGTTATAAAACAAACACTGACGTTACAATACAAATACAATACAAACAACTTAATTAAAATTATTATTTGACAAATAGATGCAATAGATATAATAGGATTAACAAACTTATCTGATAACAGTAGAATTCTCCATGAGTCGAGAATATTTTGCCAAACTTTGTTTATTTTATACTTAAAAATTTGTCTCGCCAAAACAGTAGTTCAGTTGAAATTGCTAAGATAATTGCTTGGGACGTAACGCATTTAAGGTTACATCATCGCTTTTTAATGTTTATAAAAATTTACGCGAAAACTGAAAATATTTGTTGCTAAACATGCTCAGTTTGAAACGATAATAGCTGACATAGCTATACAGAGGTACAGAAAATAGGTTTTTTGTTTTCATATGCATAAAAGGTTAAAATTTCAATAACTTATGTTACTGATCAAAAATGTTAAATTTTACATTTAAAAATAATAAAATTAAATATATAAATGCAACAAGAATTTTTTTTTTTTGACAAATACACACCAGTAACGTTAGAATATGATAAAATAGACACTCATTAATAAGTGCTCTAAATTTCAACCATTAAGCATCTAGCTATGTCAGCTAATCTTTGTTGGCCCAAGACAGGTTTTCATTAAAAATCTCAAAAAACAGAAAAGTGATCCCAAATCAATTTCAATATTTTAACAATATTTTATTATAGTCCGTTTAAAGTAAATATTTTTAACAAGGAAAGATAGATCTTTTATTTATTTTTTATTCAAAAATGAAAGCATTTATAGAAAAAAAATACTATTACTTTAAAGTTAGTGAATTTTTATACTTTTTATGCGGAAATACTTTTTTTATTATAAACTCATGACGTCATGCTCACTTTTATATAGAGTGAAACAGCCATGTCTGGGATGGCTTGTGTAAGGATTTTTTTTTTGTTAGAAATGTTTTTTTGTTAGTTTTTTTTAACTTTTGTCCTAGTTTAAGTTTAGCTTAGCATTTCTACATTTAGATCATTTCTGAAATGTTTAAATCATCAAAACCTATAAACAATCGTGGTCAAGTTGTTAAAAAATAAAATCATTTGCATATTCAGCAATAGCGCTTGATCAGACACCACTCCTGTCCCAGCCTGTCTCAATGAGTACTCTTCTTTACATCTTCTTGGATTATCATTTACTATTGACCTTTTATATAAACCATATATATATTCCATTGCTAAATTAAACAATTAAGGTTGCTTTTTTTTATCGTGATCACTATTTTCTTACTTCTGATTCCATTCTCTATTGTTACAAATCTCTTATTTGTCCCTGTATGGAATACTTTTGTCCTATTTAGGCTGGTTCTTCTTATGATGCTCTTTCTCTTTACGCAGTATACGCAGTTGGACCCACTCAATTTGAGTGGGTCCAACAAAGTTTTATTTGTTTACTATCAGGGCTCAATTTAACAGTCGAACATTAGACATTATGTCCAGCTAAATCCTCAGATTGTCCGCTCAACATTAGATATTGTCCAGCTAAATCCTCAGATTGTCCGCTCAACATTAAATATTGTCCAGCTAAATCCTCAGATTGTCCGCTAAATTTACAAAGTTATTGGACATTTTGACCAACGGGAATTAAATTCTACAAAACAAAGTTTGGACAGAAAAAGCGTACGATCGAACGCATTTGCTGACCACGCAAATGGGTTATTTTTGTTTACAAAATGATCACGACTGTTTAGATGTTTTGATGATTTTAAACATTTCAGAAATGCACTGAAAAAAGAAACGTTATCCTAAACTTAAAATTGGAAAAAAATTTTAAAAACTAAAGAATA
The DNA here is from genome assembly GCF_022113875.1 of Hydra vulgaris. Taxonomy (NCBI): domain Eukaryota; kingdom Metazoa; phylum Cnidaria; class Hydrozoa; order Anthoathecata; family Hydridae; genus Hydra; species Hydra vulgaris. The sequence continues at coordinate 27,194,092 of NC_061160.1, read as the reverse complement.
AGTAAAACAATTCCTTACAAAAAAGAAAATAACTTAGCTTAAAATAAAGCTAAAAAACTCGAAGGAGAAATTACTTTTTTTTTTTTTTTTTTTAATTGCATTTGAAAAAAATTACTTTAAAACTGATCTTATGTTTAATAAAATTTACGCAAAATGCTTTTACAAATTACTTCTATTGATTACTTAATAAATGAACTAATTTATTTGTTATTGAAAAGCAAAAAAATATAATATTTTTTGTTATAACATTTTTTAAGTAAAAACATTTTTTTCAAAAAGTTGCAAAAAAAAATTTTAAAAAAACAACATTGTCTTTTTAATATCATAATTTTTTATCATTTCATTATTAAATTAGTAAGTCAAGTTTAAAAAAAAAAACTTTTAAACAATTCTTTGTAAAAATAGAAAAGAAAAAAAAAAAGCAATTAAATCATGGCAAGATTTAATTTAACTTATTGATAATTTAAAGTGACTTAAAAAAATATTATTTTAAAAGATTTTTAGAACAACATAGAAAAATATATTTAAACGTTTAAATTTATCATAAATATTTACCTAATAAAATACAAATACATACCTAATTAAAAAAAAATTAAATATAACATTTAATTTACACATAATGTGTTTATTTTAAAACAATCATTATAATTAATTTTAGATTTTATTTTATTTAAAGCCTTCGCGTAAAATAAAAAACTTTGAAAAAAAAAAAGGATTAAAAGTTATTCGTAACGTAACAATTTTTTTTAATTGCATATAAATTGTTAAAACATCAAAACAGTGTTTATTAAATTGTAATAATAAAAAAAAAAAAAAAAGAGCGTTGTCAGTTACAGCGTCAGATTTTAAGTCTATCTAAAAAAATAACATTATTAAATTGAATCTATTTTATTAAAAAACAAAAGTCTACGATGAATTATTCTAAATAGTAAGGAAAGAAACTACAACTTCGCCAGAATAATAATTTTTCTGTGTACCCAGCAAGATTTTTTCTTAAAAGTATTGTATTGCAATTTACACAATTCAATGTTGCAACTTGCCCTACAGTAGGGTAAGTAACAACATTTCATGTAATAATAAGTTTTACATTATATCTAATAATGTTAGGCCAATGCATCTCTAAGATCTATTTATTTTCCTGCAACTTAAAAAAAAATGAACTTACAGCTATTATAGTTTTTAAAATAATGTTACAACTATCTATATTTTTATCTCTTCTATACTTTTTGTCTGGCAAGTATTAAAAAGATTATGAGAAGATCAATTTAAGTCCATTCACAGTTCACATACTACAACATAGGCAGGATAGATTGCAATATTCCTTTGTAGATATTGTTGTCTTATGTTGTATTATGTGAACGGTTGTATGCTTCAAATAAAATTAATATATAAATATACTAACCACTAGTATGCATTTATAAAAATATCATCGATTGCAATATACTATCAAGCTTACATTTTTTTTTGATACTTGCTTCAATGCTGTTTTTTGTGATTTGGCAACACTATTTGTTGTTGTTTGCAAAGCCATATGCATTAACTTGAATGTAAACTTCATCTTTTTAATAACCATCAATTTTAAAATTTAGTACTTTTTATAAATCAATTTAATTTTATAAATTCATTTTCGTCCATTTGTTGACAAAAAAAATCCTTAAAAATCAATAAAAAAATCCTTAAAAACAAAAAAAGATAAACCAACAACATCAGCAAAAATAAATTAAAATAGTGCACCTAATACTGCCCTTCAAGTCAAACAAATTTCTCCACTTTATCTCAAAAACAAGTAATTGGTATCTTTATTTATTCTCAAAAACAAGTTATTGATATATCTGATATAATGGTATCATTATATTATGTGCCAGTACCCTTCACACTTGCGAAGGGTACTTGCACAGGGTGTCTGCCAATATTTTAAGGTGTATTTCCCTGATTTTTCCCTGATTATTCTCTGATCCACTACCTGTTTTCCCTAATTTTATTCAAAGTTACCCAAATATAACTTCAGAAATGAATTGAGATTCTTTTAGAAAAATATACACATTAATACAACCTACACTTAAAGTATCGAGAGAACTTTCTGCTGAGTAAAACTTTTATTACGTACATAATATACAATTTACTTAAGTTTGAGAAAGAGCTACTTTTCCTGATTTCTTATTAATTTTTTCAAAATTTAACTTAATTTCCCTAATCATTCCCTGATTTTTTTTGTAGATATCTGAATTCTCTGATTTTAACCTGATTTCTTATTGATTTTTTCAAAATTTAAATTATTTTCTTTAATCATTCCTTGGTTTTTTTTTTTTTTTTTTTTTGAAGATATCTGAATCCCCTGATTTTTACCTGTTTTCTGTGATTTCACTGATGTGGCAGACACCCCTGTAACAGTACTACTGCACATATTTAAAATAATATTTAAAATATATAAAAAATATTTAAAATATGTGCAGTAAATATTATTTATTAAGCCAAAAAGACGTCTATAGTTAAAATAAAAGAAGTTTTAAAAAGAAAAGTAAAGTAATTTTTAATAATGAAATGTGGAAATACGTTTTTTTGGCTAAATAGGGCAAAATAGTTTAAGTGCAAAAACTGAAATAAGCTTAAGTACGAATTGGCAAATACGCGCCGAATATTGACTTTAGTGCAAATATTGGTATAATAGGCATTTGGCACTTATTATGCTAATGTTTGTAAATTTATTCAGCGAATTTGCACTTATGCCAGATCGAGTTTTTGTAACTGCTTCGCACTTATGCTACTTTTTGTTTTTGTAACTGCTTCGCACTTATGCCGAAGCATAGTCATAAGAACAAATAGTCTGGAAATAAAGGCCGTTTCCATTGTTTTGCCGTTTTATGTTGAAACTCGTATCAACGACCCGCTAAAGGTGCACAGAAAGATAAACAAAACTATATCTCTTTAAGAGTTTGAACTGAAGACTGGTTTTAAGATTTAATTTATATAGTTTTTGAAAATTTTTTGTATTAATTATTTTTCTAATCTGTTAAGAAAAGATTATTTAGTTTTAAAAATCTATTTTACATAGCTAAAAAAGTAATAAATAAGATATATATATATATATATATATATATATATATATATATATATATATATATATATATATATATATATATATATATATATACATATATATATATATATATAGCTAGTAGTATATTAGTCGAATTACTATTTGTAAATATCCATGAAATTATTTTTCAGAATTTATATATATATATGATATGATTTTATATAATAAGTTATTTAATTATCTTCACTTTTTTTTCCAGATGTTTGTAAAATGGTTTATTGTGTTGTCAATAGATCAAAAATCAATACTAATGTTGATTGATTTTTTGTTCTTTGACACAAAAGCTTGAAATTTGGTAGAAAAATTTTGCTCTTTGACATACTGGGAAAGAAAATATTTTTTCAAAGATTGTATTTTACTATTCATGACTAATAAGAAGTAATTTTTATTAACGGTGAGTAAATTTTCCAATTTACCTTTACTTTTTATGTTGCGTATAAATTTTAGGACCATAGTGCAATTTTGGTCGTATGAGCATATGTATTTAAGTTTGATGTTTTTAAACATTTAACTATTATGAATATTAAGTGTTAGCTTTATTTCACTAGCTTCAAAATTCTGAAATTACTTTACTGTTTATGATATCAGAATCATTTTAGACTGGATATGCTTTGAGTGAGATTTTTATTAAATTGCCAATTAAAAATATTAAATTAAAATATATTTTAAAAATGGTTTTTTCAAATCTTTGTAAAAAAAATTTTTGTTTGTTTAAAAAATTCTGAAAATGACAAAATATTTAGCATTTATAAATTAATATTACAAATATTTTGCTTAATATTTTTGTAGTTTAACATTGTATCTAGGAAATTTATTTCTTTAATTGCTTTTATATGTAGTCAAGTCAAACAAAATTAAAAACCTAATTGATATATTTTATTGGAAATTCTTGTGTAAACACATAAATACTTCTCTATTTCTAGATTATCAAGGGTCAAAAATCATTTAAACATTTTTTAAATTCATTGACACAACTAGATAGATATATATCAATGATTTAAATTCATTGACACAATTAGATAGATATATATCGATGGCACTATGCACAGAAGTGTTAAGTACAACATTTGATCAAATTGAGCTAAGTACACAAAAACTGTTGTATTATTCAAAGATTATTCTGTTCGAATATGGTCAGTGTATGATAAATTGTTATGAGTCTACAAATTGACATTACGTGTCAAGTACTAAATCGAAAAAAAAAAATGTATGCACAAATGCTCAAAGTGTCCTTGTTTATATATATATATATATATATATATATATATATATATATATATATATATATATTTGTGTGTGTATATATCTTATACTGCTGAGTTAGGTGAGCATGATGATGTCATACTCACCTAATGTCAAATAGCCTGCTGCCGGGGGCTTCAGTACATACATCGACTGACAAATAGCCTGACTCGCCGTGGAGTGCTGCTACATCGACTGAGGGTTTGGTATGGGTCAGCAACATTTTCATTCATTATTCTTTGTTTTCCCTCATCGTTTTCTAAAAATGCTCACTTAATTTAGGCTAGCAAAAAAAGTGAGCAATTGCGCATATAAATATGCTATAGTAGATATATATATATATATATATATATTTATATATATATATATATATATATATATATATATATATATATATATATATATATATATATATATATATATATATATATATATATATAAAGTCTTGCATGGTAGTCACAAAGTTTTTCCCATAAACTGTTGTTTTAAAGAGCACATTAATAAGCCTTACCAGAAAATGTTGAAAAACTTCAAAAAAATTTTTTTTTTTAAATGATAGACTGCCTGCCCAAACCAAACCCTCAGTTGATGTAACAGCACTCCCTTGCGAGCCAGGCTATTTGTCAGTTAATGTAGCAGCACTCCCTTGTGAGTCAGGCTATTTGTCAGTCGATGTAGCAGCATTCCCTTGCAAGTCAGGCTGTTTGTCAGTCAATGTAGCAGCACTCTGTTGCGAGTCAGGCTGTAAGAGAGTCGATGTAGCAACACTCCCTTGTAGCAGCAGGCTATAAGATAGTCAATGTAGCAACACTTACGCATGTTTTAAAAATGTTTTTTAATAAAACAAAAACAAAAACACCACTTTTTTTTACCATAAAAGTCTCTTTCGATTACACTATAAGGATATATATATATATATATATATATATATATATATATCAGTATATATGTATATATATATATATATATATATATATATATATATATTTATATATATATATATATATATATATATATATATATATATATATATATATATATATCAATATATATTTATATATGCATATATATATGTATATATATATATATATATATATATATATATATATATATATATATATATATATATATATATATATTAGGGTGGTGCTTAAAACAACTTTTTTGAGAAAAACCTGCTGGTACCCCCTAAATGTGTTTTATCTAATACAAAAACACTAGGTTTAAAATTTTTTTGAACAAAAATTATTTTTTGGGGTAGCTCAAGGCCCTCAAAAATTTGACGGGTCCCTAATATTTTGAAAAAAAAACTTTTTCTAAAGTATGTCAACCTGGTACTCAAAAGAAGCGATGTTATATAAAAACTTCAAAAATAATAATCATTTTACATAAAAAACATGCCTAAAAAAAATTATTCTCAAAAAACCTGAAAATATTGACTTTTTTTATTTTCAGCTTAAAAACAATAGTTTTTATGCATTTATACCTGAAAAAATTATTTTTATAAAAAATTATTTTCATTTTTCAATTTTTTATATAATTTTGCTTATTTTGAGTACCAGGTTGACATACTTTAGAAAAAGTTTTTTTTTCAAAATATTAGGGACCCGTCAAATTTTTGAGGGCCTTGAGCTACCCCTAAAAATATTTTTTGTTCAAAAAAATTTTAAACCTAGTGTTTTTGTATTAGATAAAACACATTTAGGGGGTACCAGCAGGTTTTTCTCAAAAAAGTTGTTTTAAGCACCACCCTAATATATATATATATATATATATATATATATATATATATATATATATATATATATATATATATATATATATATATATATATATATATATATATATATATATATATATATATATATATATATATATATATATATATATATATATCAATATATATATCAATATATATATCAATGTATATATATCAATATATATATATATATATATATATATATATATATATATATATATATATATATATTTTTTTTTTTCGTCTTTAATTTTCATAGTTATTTTAAAGTCATTTTTTAGGCTGAAGAAGAAAATTTATATCATAGACTTTTGAACTTTTTTAGTAATATTAGACAACGTCTTATTGACATGGGACAATGTAATTTTGCATCATTTTGAAAAAAATTTTTTTTTTTAACAATGCCAAGCTTGCAAGAACAAATAATAATAAAGAAAATTGTAATCAATTCACTAAAATAAATTACAGTTGTTTAAATTTAATGTAAAAGTAAGAAGAAAAAAAGGAGATCGATACTTTCGCTTTTATATGTTTTTGTTTACTGTGCACCTTCGGAAGAATGTGAACGAGTAATTTCTAGAACAAAAACATAAACAAAGCGCTTTTGTTTGCTTCCAGACTATATATTTCTTATGACTATGGCCGAAGTGTCTATTCGCACGACCGTCGTGCAAGTAACAAAAGTAAACTTATTCGCACGACCGTCGTGCAAATAACGAAAATAAGCTTATTTGCACGACCGTCGTGCAAATAACGAAATAAAGCTTATTCGCACGACCACGGTTATATATAAACTATAAATAAAATACGCATGTGCTATTCAAAAAGGTAGAATTCAATCAGGAAGTTTGTTTGGAATAAACTGATTTATTTAATTTATTTTTGCTATAAATATGATTGCATAATAAACCTAAATTATATTTTTAGTTTTATCTTATCAAATTAGTCATGAATATTGAAATTAAACAAGGAGATGAGTTTGATAACTTTGATGAGTTTGAAAACAAATTGGCTTCTTTGTCGGCATTTACAAACATTTTGTGGACTAAATGTAACAGCAAAACTGTTACATTGGCTAATAAGGGTTTGAGTCAGAATTCAAAACATTTTGATGAGAAGTTTAAATTTAGAAATGTAACATATTTATGCAAGCATGGAGGAGTTAAGAGAACAAAAGGGAAAGGAATTCGCCCAAATCAAAGGTTTTAAATATTTTGCTTATCTAATTTCTTTTTATCTAAAAGTTTTTCTAAAAGATAAGAAATCTAATATTTTATTTGTATATGCTAAATTTCATTTTAATTATTTTTTGCTTGTTTTTGGCTGGCTTGTGGAAGCTGGGGTTCGAGCTTGAATAAGATCTCATATCAACTACAACATGCACTTCTCTGTGGGTAGTTTACATTATAATGTTCACTACCCACTGATAGAACTCAATAATTTTCAGAAAGTGAAGATTTTCACTACTTTTTTTTTTAGCTCTTTCAAAATTGGATGTAGTGCCAAACTTTATATTAGTATTAATAAAGATAAAACAAAACTAGTAGTACAGCAACTTCAGGCTAACCATAACCATGAAGTCAGCAGGTTAGTACAATTATATTTTGTTATTAGTTTATTTTGCAAAAAAATTGTACTTTTTTTACTTTTTTGAGTTAATTTGTATTTTTTATTGTAATTTTTATTTTTAAATTTTATTTTATTTGTATTTATTTTTATGCCTTCATAGAACTGCTTTTATGCATTACCCTGAACAACGCCGGTTAAGTGAAATAGTTAAAGATGATATTGGCACAATGTTTAAACTTGGTGTTAAAGTCTGTTTTTTAAAAGAATATTTAAAAAATAAAGAAAGAAAAATAGTAACATCGAAAGATTTATTCAACATAAATAAAAAAATTGAACTAGAACGCAATAGTGAAAAATCAAATGAGGCTTTATTGATCGATGAACTCATGTCCTTCTGTAAGCCTTCTGCTCTAACTTTTCTTTTTCAATTTTTGTATTTTACAGGATTTATGATTTAGAGTATATATATAGAGGCGGAAAATGCCTGATAGTTTTAACCTAAATGTATTCAGAGATTTATTCAGAGGTTTATTGTACTTTGAGTTAAATGGGTTATAGTTCATAGTTTAAATAATACACTTTATTAATCAATTTATTTTATTTATATACTATCTAAAAGTTTTAGTTAAAGTTTGATTTTTAATTTCAGGTGAAAAAGATCCTGATGCAGTTATATCTGTTCAAGTTGATTCAGACGGTGTTCTGCAGTTTCTTTTACTAATAAGTGGAGATATGCAGCAGGTGTTTGATATGTTTCCTGAAGTGCTAATGATTGACTGCACATATTGCACAAATAAATTAAGAATGCCTTTATTCACTCTGTTAGTTGAGGATGGAAATGGAACAGGTCAGGCTGTTGGTTATGCTTTCATTGCACAAGAAACTGAAAACACTCTGCATGATGTGTTTTCAGAAATTGAACTTATACTGAATCTTAACCAAGTAAAGGTTGTCATTCTTGACAAGGACCTGAAAGAAATAGGTGCAGTTTCCAAGGTTATGCCTACAGCAGAAATCCAACTATGTAAGTTTCATGTTTTGCAAGCATTTTATAGATTTTTAAATAAACAAGGTTTAGCTAGTATAGAAAAAGATAATCTAAAAAAAATATTTAAATCGCTTGTGTATGCAAAATCAAAGAAATCGTTTGATATAAATTTGGGTCATCTTGCTACAGTTGCACCAGAAGTTGTAATGGCATACTACAACAAAAATTGGGGCTTGCCACACCAAGTTAAGTATTGGGCATACTATGAAACTATCAAGTATGTTAATCTTGGTAATACAACAAATAACAGGTCCGAGTCCCATAACCAAAAAATTAAAAACATATTGTCTAGGAAAATGTCTTTAGCAGAGGCAGTAAAATGTATCCTTTTGTTACATACTTGTAAATTTGAACAAATGGCTCATATTGAGTTTAATCAATCTTTTAAAGAATCATATAGATTAGGTACTGATGAAGATGTAGTTACAGATGATATTGTAAAAGTTCTAACTCCATATGCTGCTGGAATTGTAATTGCAGAATTAAAAAAGTCTCGCACAAATTTGTTAGTGTTAAATAAAGTATGTTCGTGTCCTTTGCAGGTTACTATGAAACTTCCTTGTCGACATACAATGGCAGTGAAAATAGTAAATGGTGATGCTATTTTTAAAGCAGATGATGCAGGAGAGCGATGGCATTTAAGCTATCAAAAAAAAAGTTGGCTTTCTCGTAAGACCAGAAGTTTGCATAATCAGGCTAACAATGTTTTTCATTTTTCAACTAATAAAACCGAAAAAAAGACACTTAAAGTGCCATTTTCTAAAGACCAGAAATTTAAAACTGCCATGAATCTATGTAAACCAATTTCGGATTATTTATCCACTCTCGGAATGAACGAGTTTGAAGAAAAAATTGATTCCTTAAATTTAATTTATAAATTGTGGTTAGCTGGGAAAAAAGTTATAATTTCTGATATGGAAGCGCAAGCATTGCCTGAAATCTCTAATTTGCCCAAAGTGTTTGCTTTGCCTGAAATCTCAGATTTGCCTGAAATGTCAGATTTTCTAGAAACGTCAGAGTTGCCCGAAATGTCTGATTTGCCAGAGATGTCCAGTTCTCCAAACTTTTCTGAATCTTTGTTCTCTGCTTTACCATCTAGTCTAAATTTAAATGAACAACTTCAAAATCAAGGAAACGTTTTATCTCCAAATCAATTTTCTCTAAATGACTGCGTAAACTTCAAAGATCTTCCTACAACTAAATCTGAATGCTGCACCGGCCAAGCAATAAACATTTTTAATAATTTAGCAAATGTATGCTTACCTAAAGTCCCTCCAGTTGTAGGAAATGTCAAAATTAAAAAAGCAAGGCTCAAAAGGAAGCGGGGTTTGTATAATGATCCTTACCATCAATCGTGTCAGCGAATTTTAGGCAAAACTGCTCATAAGGAACAGTTATTAAAAAAGCAACACTCTGTCATAGATCTTCAACTATTCTCCATTAAGGACTCATTCGAGATGTTATCTGATTTGCACATAAACAAAGCACAAAAGCTTTTATCCATGCAGTTTCCAGATGTAAAAGGATTACAAGACCTTATTCTTGGGTCAAAACTTCATTTTAGAGTGCAATCTGGAAAGTTTGTTCAAATTTTACATAATGGTGCAATGCATTGGCTTACCATTTCAAATTTTTTAAGTACCCATCTTAACTCAGTTGATGTTTTTGATTCCTTATATTATGACTTAAGTGTTAGTGGAAAGATGCAAGTAGGATCAATCATGATGGTTAAAGAACCTTTTTTGAAATTACAGTTCAAAGATTTCCAAAAACAATCTGGTGGGGTTGATTGTGGTCTTTTTGCAATTGCAGCGGCAACAGATTTATGTTACAATTATGATCCAAGCATAAAATGCTATAAGCAAGAACTTATGCGAGATCATTTGTTAAAATGCTTCAGTGACAATTACTTAACGCCATTCCCTATAGAGACTAATGAACGAAAAAAGAAAAAACTACCTAAACCAATTAATGTACCACTATATTGCATATGTCGTCTTCCTGATAATAAAGAAGAAAAAATGGTTAAATGCAACAATTGTAAGGAGTAGTTTCACGTTTCATGCCTTTCCATTCCAAAGAATATATTTGATAATTCTGACAACTCTTTACATTGGCATTGTAATTCATGCAGCTAACTAAGGTATTTTATTTAAGGAGCGAGTATTTATTAATTTTTGAAAATTTTGCCATCTATCCTTAGCGTATTAAGACCCCCTACCACCGTTTATTGATATACTTGTTAACAATAAAAACGTTACATCTCAAAACTTTAAAAAAGTTCAAAAAAATATATATTAATAACCGATAAAAAATAAAAACTTTTCCCATCAACTCTTTTATTACGCCTGTCCACACCCCGTTAATTAGATCTGGGATAAATTTCCCACTTCCTTTTATTTCCCTCCAAAACTCCCTGTATGAAATAAGAATAAATTATTTTTTTTACTTTACCTATCGATACCTTATATGTTTTACAATACCAATATTATTGTTCCTTTACGTTTTTTTACCCTAAGGTGCTTAGGGTTTAAGCATCTTATGGTAAATAAACGTAAAGGAACAATAGTCGATAGATGTAAAATATATAAGGCATCAATAGGTAAAGTAAATAAAAAAATATTTTTTATTTCCTTTTCTTACATTCATTTTAAAAGAATTTGAAATGGGTGTGCAAACTAAATTTTTATGTTTTAGTATGTCGAGATATCAAAGCTAATCAGTATAAACGGTATTATATAAGTTTAACCAAGTTTCTTTTCTGTTTCAAGTTGGTGAAGATAGTCATATCCGAGGCGATGATGAAAATGATATTTAAAAAAAGTTTTGCTAACCAGAATATAATTATTACACATTTTTCTTGTGTTTTCTCTGCAGCTGCGCGTATTATACATTTCTTGAAATCTGAATGAGTTTATAAAGAGATATTTTATTTTAGAAGTTTAAAAACTACTCTAGCCAAAAGTTGATTTGTATTAGGAATGCCAAAACTGGGTGTCTGAGTACCTTTCAACCATTACTACTTTATTTGAATAACTCTTTCTCTAAGTGTTATAGGTTTATAGAATATAGAACCAGCAAGCGGTACCTATTGCCTTGACCCATGTAAAAAAAAAAGTATTACAAACTTAGAGTTAAAAAACAATTAGTTGCACAATATACACAGTAATTAGTTGCACAGTATACACAGTAATTAGTTGCACAGTATACACAGTAATTAGTTGCACAGTATACACAGTAATTGCTATTATATAAAAATAGATCAAATATAAGCGTATAGAAGTTAAAATTTAATATTAACTAAGTCAAAATGTACAACAGAAAATATAATCTATTTTGAACTTTCTATTTGGAGTTTACGGCGTAATATATACTATATATATCACGCCTTAACATATTAGTGACTATACTTGTCTAGACTTATCATTGCAGAGAATGTATAAATACAATTAAAAGAATTCAGTATCGAACCGCAAAATTGGGTTAAGACACTAATCACCTAATATACGACAAACGTTTAAGAAGTCTTAGTTCAAAATACCCTTCACTTTCACCTTTAACACGGTTACCCTTCAAATTCGCCGTGTGCGTAGTGACCTTAAACAGCGTAGTGAACTTATACAATTAGTACAAAACAATTAATAGAATTGATTGAATCAATTTTGTAACGTCATAAATCGAACCAGTTTATTGAGGATCTAAGTAAAGTCTTAGAACAAGCCGAATAATTTGAATAAGAAGCCGAAATTTTTTTGAAACATGATAAAAGACATAACTTTTTTACAAATGCTGTAGTAAAAAAACTGGAATTCTTTATTAACTGCCACATTAGACTACCACCATCGCTAAAAAATTTTAATGGTGGACTTAGATATTAGCTGGCGTAGCTATAATTGCAAATTTTGTAAGAAAATAGGGATCCTTGCCTGTTTTTTTCCGTTAGATTTGCATTTTAAACAAATAGGATGTGCATTTTAAACAAATTTTATACCGTGAATTGTTGTTGTTGTTCTTTTGATTTCAATTAATTTGTAAATGTCACGGTAGTTTAATATTTAACAATCGCGGCATTTTATAATGCGCATGCGCAACTTTTATTAAAAAATATATAAATAAAATTTATATAAAAAAAAGATTGTTGTTTTGTTTTTATTTAGTAATTTTTTTTTAACCATATCCTTAAAAAGTAGCTCATAGCTTTGCTATAAAGATGTATAATTGATATCCCATTATTTAAATTGATTTAAATATGGCGATGGATATGTATTTTTTTACAACATTTAAATTTTTAAATTTTAGAGTCTCTAAATACGCGGGAAACTCAGACTTGAATATATAGCTATGTATACTGATAAAACTGGATAATTAAGCGCTTATTTAAATTTTTTGGCTTTAAAACCTAATATATTTTAAAACAAGAAGAGTTTATCTATATATTAAAAAAAAAAATTAGACTTGGGTTACTTTTTTAAGTTTAAAAACAGTGTACATTAAATCCTATTATTTAGCTATAAATAAATATAAAAATGACTGAGTCTCATATAACAAAACTAAAAAAATTATGTCGAATATGCGGAGAAAAACTTGGAAATCGTAGTGTTCTTTTAACAAAGCATGTAGTTAAAATAGAATTGAATTTTTTTATTCGAATCGACGAGGATGACCCAAAGATGCACCCACAGAAGTTGTGTTACAGATGCTTTACAATAATGAGAAACATAGAAAAAGGTTCAAATACTGATCTTAAATTAAGAACTTGGATTAGCAATTGCCAGAAAGATGAATGTATTTGTTTCAAAGTAAATAAAGGAAGGAAACCAAAGAAAACTGTAAAAGGAAGGCCCTTAAGTATTGTAAATGAAGAAATTTGGACTCGACAAGCAATAAATAACATACAAGCTAAACTTTCATCTCTACCAAATTTAAATCTGAAACTACAAGACATTAACCAAAAATTAAACCCACATGTACATCTTTGTGTCTGTTATATTTGTAATGGTATTATGTATAAACCAGTTATTTAAAAAAACTGTCTGCATTCGTTTTGTGCACCATGTATATTACCACTAATCAATGGTAAACTATTATTTAAAACAAAATGCCCTAAATGCTCCTTTTCAATTTCAATTGATGGAATAACCTCCTCTAGCAATGTTATTGAAATGATAAATAATATTCAAGAAGAATGTAAGCAACATTGCGGTAGATTATTTAAAATGTCACAACAATCAGAACGCTTCAACCATCAAAATAATTGTCAGACTCCAATACCAATTTCCACAACCTTGTCAACACCCTCATCACAAACAACTCTAACAGATATATTTGCATTAAATTCAACAAGCGTTATCACAAGGGATATTGATGCTGTTGCACTTCATATTATTAAACAAAAAATGTTGCAAACAACATCCAATGTAATAGAATTTCAGACAGATGGACCAAGGGTAAGATTACTTTAGTAAAAAATTACTATTACAAAATTATTCAACTTTTATTTTAATAAACTATAATAACATATAAAACGTTCACAAACTACATAGTATTTTAGCCTTTATGCTTCACATCAACACCAAAAGCCTATAAAGAAAGTAAAGATGCAACTTTACGAACAGTTCGCAAACGACAATCACAGTTAAACGATTACATAAGCACAACATGTGGTGGAAGCATTAGGTCCAAAATCAACCAAACCACTACTCTTTTGAAATCATTCAATGAAAATGAACAAGAAATTATTCTAAGTAACTCAAATATTTCAAAAACCAAAATATCAACTGAAGAAATAATAAGTTTAAAAGCTAACATGAGCAGTACTTATGCCAACATGAAAATATTATCTAGGTAAACAAAATTAAAACTATTGTATAAAAATCTAGAAAAAAATGTATTGAATAAAAATCACAACCTTTTCAAAAAAACAAATGCATTATTGTTTTAGGTGGTTGAAAACCAAGAACATCATTTGTGCTTCAAACGCACAACAAAGAAGCCTGGCTAAGAAATGGTCATGTGATGATCTTATTATTGAAAAAGCTCCATTTATGGTTGAAAAAAAGGAGTCCAAAGGTTCTTTTGAAATAAAAGAATTGCCATGTGCTTATATTAACAATCTGCATGGACATATAATAAATGTGCTAGATAGATTAGAAAGGTAAAAACAAATCTTGCTTATAAAAGTACTTGTATAAGTCTTTCTTTAACAATTTCTGACTTGGAAGGTTTAGATATAATACTACAAAAAAATACAAAAATAAATTTATTTGGCACACATTCAATATAAATAAAAAAATCAGTTCTAAAATTTCATTTTCTATAATATATTTTAGCAACAACTTACTATTGAACAAAAAGATTAAAGGCAATGAAATCCATATAAAAATAGGAGGCGACCATGGAGGTGGCTCGTTCAAAATGTGTTACCAAGTAGTGAATGTAGAGAAACCTAATGCAAAAACAAACACAACTGTCTTTAACATATTTGAAGCAAGTGATTGTAAAACAAATCTGAAGTTTTCACTGTCAAGATTTAAATCAGAAATCGATTTGTTGCAAAATACCATTTCGAGGTAAGAATATGTTACAACCAACTAAATAATCAAAATATTTAAAACAAAATTATTTATGTTGTTTGTGATTAATTTGAACCTATATAACTATTTTCAAATGTAGAGAAAAACAGATTTGTGTATTTTTATTTGGTGATTACAAATTCTTGTGTGCAATCTATGGAATAACTGGTGCAACTGGTAAGTAAATATTTAATATATACATATCCATTTAAAAACTCATATGGAGCATATTCCTGCTATATGATTGATTTTGTTTTTTAAGTATTGAACTGTTTGATAACCTCAGGTAGACACCCATGCCTGTTTTGCAACATCACAAGACAAGGAATGTCAACTCCAATTAAGGACAACATTGAAATGCGATCACTTGAGACACTAGATTCACATTTAGAAAAATATAAAATCATGGTTCAGATCCCAAGTTTGCCAAGCTATGTGATAATGTTATTGACCAAAGGTTATTTAATGTGCCACTTGATCAGGTACTTTGCTTTAAATAATTATTTTCCAACTAACATCCGTAACTTTTATTTTAATTACAACAAAAGTGATTGTTAACAATAATTTAATATTTTTATTGCAATTTAAGATCGGAATTCCAGCATTACACATCTCACTTGGTACGTATTTAAAATTCTTCAACATGTTAGAAGACTCTTGTCATACAATTGATGTCAAAATTGCAGGTCGAATGGCAGTAAATAACCAAACACTTGAAGACTGTGAAGAGTTTAACAAATATATTGAGAAGCAGCGTCAAATAAAACAACTTCAGATAAGTATTCAGGATCTTGAAAATAAAACACGTATCATAACAGAAGCACTTGAAACTCACATATTATCTAACCCTGAAAATGAAGAATATATAAAGTTAGTATTTGAACCACGCATAATTCACTTTGAAGAGAAAAAAAAAGAAAAGGTAAACATTTAAAATTTTATTGTTCACTAAAAATATAAATCATAAACAATACATTTTGCTTGGATCCTAATAGATGTTATTTCTAACATTTTATGTTTTGGTATTTTTTATTTATATTAGTATTTTGTATTTATAAGAGAATCAATAGCCATATTTATATTCATAGATCTCAGAATTGGAAATAATGAAAGAAACTGACCATGTAAAGATGTCATTTGGTCCACTAGTAAATAAACTCGACGAGGTACTTAATTTGTTAGGAGTGCAAAGACAAGCATACCATGGGAAAAGTTTTGTTGGTAACCATGTTAACAAAATGTTAAAGGTAAACTAATCATTTAGTTCTTAAATATAGAGTAGTATATTCATTAATTACAAATTAAGAAAAAAGTATATTTATATAGGTATGATCAGTATGTATTTGTTTATATGTATATCTAATATATATATATATATAAAAAGTGTAATTTAACATATATAACTTATTTGATTTAAAAAACATTATTAGATGAAAAGTATCCTCGAACTATGCAACTCAATACCAAAGCTCGTAGTCGAACTTGGGTTCAAGGATACTGACATACATAAAGAAACTATTGAACTTTGTCAGAACTTTAAAGTCCTATTTGATAAGTTTGGGGTTTGCCACAAGCTTATTAACTCCTGCAAGCAGTTCAATGAAGAAAACATTCAAAATCTTGGTATGACATGTAATATTATTATTAAGTATATATATATATATATATATATATATATATATATATATATATATATATATATATATATATATATATATATATATATATATATATATATATATATATATAATATTACATAATATTTATATATAATTGTTTACAGAAAATCGTATTGAAGATTTTATGAAATACTTTCGTGATAACTGGCCAAATGAATCAATTACACCTAAGCTTCATATACTTGAATATCATGCATCATCTTTCATTAGGAAATGGGGAGTAGGACTTGGTACATATGGAGAACAAGGTGCAGAAAGTATTCATGCTGAATTCAACAGCATGAAGAGTACCTACTGGCACATGAAAGGAAAACGTAAACTCAAAAGTATAATGGATGAACACTTCTTAAAAAACCATCCAACAGTAAAAAATTATCAACAAAAAGCTCTGCCTAAAAAGAGGAAAATTGAAGATACTTAAAGTAATCTTATAAAACAATGCAAAAGAGTTTTCAGGAAATAAATGGCAGTATTATGGCGTAAATATTATTTCTGCCAGTATTTTTAAACCTTCAGATAAAAAGAAAAATTGTCAATTTTTAAAAGCATTAAATTATAACAAAAAAAAGTAACCCAGTTATAATTTTAGCTTTAAATGATTCACACACTACTATAATTTCAAAAAAAACTAAAGGTAATGGCTAAAAAATTTACAATTTTAAAATATAGGCCATAATGTAAGCACAGGTTAAACATTCCCAAAAAAACAACAAAGTTTCACTTTAGTTCCACATCTTCTCTTCTCCTAAAATTATTTAAATGATAGCTTTGGTAAAATCTACCATACCTAAAATATTGTTTTGACATAATTTCTTAGATATAATTTAGCATTATCCACATATAATTAAAGTTTGAAGTGTATACAACTTTAGTGAGAAATCCCTTTTTAACCGCGATCGCTTATGTTTACAAATATTTGAACAAAATTTGACGCATGCGCGTGTTAAAAGTCCATTACTAAACCACCGTGATGTATACATGTAATATACACGCATATAATAGTCGTGCTAAAAGCCGTTTTTATTGTTTTACATGGTTGTGTGAATAAGCTTATTTTTGTTATTTGCACGACGGCCCACTTATGCCAGATGTAATAAAATATTATATCCGCCTAAAAATCCCCCATAGGAAAAACAAAAACGAGATTGCGCTTTCAAGTCATTGCACTTAGAAGTGTATCAAATACGTCCGAAACATTCAATTATAAACAATATAATTAAAACGCAATGAGATTCGTAAAAACGTTTTCTACTAATATACTATAAATGAAGTTGGCATAAAATGGTATATATTAAATGGTAATATATTTTAAATTCTTATTTATAAAATTTTGATCGTAATGTATTGTGTGACAATAGTATAGAAAAAGATTACACACGAGGGATATAATACTTTAGGTAATAAAAATAACAATCGTTTGCAATATTTTAGAAGCCTGCATAGGGGGGATGTGATATTTTAAGTAAGAATTCCAGATTCTTTTTGTGACATATACAGAAATAACATAAATAAAAGGAGATGTGATATTTTAGGCGGATGTAATATTTTATTACAGGGATCAGTACAAACTTGTTTTTTTTTTGACATATTTGTCATTTTTTTTTAAGTAAGATAATTTACAGATAAAGGGGTTCTGTTGTAAAAAATTAAGGTTAATTTTCTTCCCTCAGGTTTATTTTACTCTTTTTTCTAATAAATCTACAAAAACCTAAAAAATATAACAAAAAATCCCAAGAGAAATTAGTAGAAATCTGTTTTCTTGACTTATTTGTTTTATATTTCAATTTTAATTAAGGTATCATGCAATAAAATGGGTTTTGTGGTAAAAAATAAAGATTCCAATGCTTCCTTGAACTTTTTTTCAACATTTTCTTCATTAAACCCACAGACCATGTATTGATTTTATTTGATATATTTTTTATAAAAAAATAAAAAAAATTATATCAAATAAAATCAATACATGATCGAATCAAATAAAATCATACATCTTCAAAACATGTTTTTTTTCTCGCATTTGTCTACTTTTTCATTTATAAGTAAAACATTATACAAAAAAAGTGTCTTTGCCGTAAAAAACAGAGGTTTCTTTGATTTAATAATGTTTATTTTAGCATTTCCTTTAACAAAGCCACAATATCTCTAAAAAAAATATCAAAAAATTCCAAAAGGAAATAGTGAAAACCTGTTTTTTTGGCGCATTTCTCTCAATTTTCAATTATACTTTATTATTTCATTTCTTAAAAATATATAAAAAGATTCCAAAAGAAATCAGTTAAAACGTTTTTTTTGACGCATTTGTCTTATTTTTTAATTTAAAAAAAGTTATTATAAAGTAAAAAATGTTTTGTAGTAAAAAACTAATGTTACTTTAATTAACTTAGGTTTATTTTACCATATTCTTCAACATACCCACAAAATCTCTAAAAATATATCAAAAGATTCTAATGGAAATCAGTGGAAACCTGTTTTTTTGACAAATTTGTCGTTTTTTTTAATTTTAGATATATTATTATATAGAAAATGGGGTTTTGTCATAAAATATATAGGTTTCTTTGATGTACTCAGGTTAAATTCACCATATTCAATATCAAACCTACAAAATATCTCAATTTATATGAAAAGATTCGAATAAAAGTTAGTGGAATCCTGTTTTTTTGATGTAATTGTCTTATTTTTTAATTTAAGATAAGTTATTATATAAAAAAATTATACTTTATTATTTCAATTATACTTTATTATTTCATTTATTGAAAATATATGAAAAGATTCCAAAAGAAATCAGTTAAAACGTGTTTTTTTGACGCATTTGTCTCGTTTTTTAATTTTAGATAGGTTATATAGAAATTGAGGTTCTGTCGTAAAAAACATAGACTTCTTTAATTCACTCATGTTTATTTTAACATATTCTCTAAAAAACCCACAAAATATCTAAAAATATATCAAAAGATTCTAAAAGAATGATCTCTTTTCGAATCTTTTGATATATTTTCAAAATACCTGTAAACCTGTTTTTTTGACGCAATGGTCTTTTTTTTTATTTTCTCTTTTCTTTATTCTCTTTTCTTTAAGATAAAAGGTTCTATCGTAAAAACTAAGGTTCCTTTGTTTCACTTAAGTTTAATTTACCATATTCTATAACAAACCCACAGTATTTCTGAAAATATATATAGATTCCTAAATAAATCAGTGGAAAAATTATTTATTGATGCATTTGCCTTATTTTTCAATTTTAGATACGTTATTTATATAGGAAAAAGCGTTTTGTAGTAAAAAGCATAGGTTCCTTTTATTCTCTCAGGTTAATATATTCTTCATGAAACATACAGAATCTCTATAAATATATTCTAAAAGAAATCAGTGGAATCCGGTTTTTTTAAAGCATTTGTTATATTTTTTAATTTTAAATAACTTATTATATAGAAAACGGGGTTTGTCTTAAAAAACTAAAGTTCCTTTGATTCACTCAGGTTTCTTTTACCATATTTTATATCAAAACCTCTGATTCTTTCAAAATATATCTAAACAATTTTAAAGAATTTAGTAGAAACTTGTTTTTTTTGACTAGATTGTCTATTTTGGTCAATTATAGATGGTTATTATTTAAAAAACAATTTTGTCGTAAAAAACATTGGTTTTCTTTAATTAACTCAGGTTTGATTTACCATATTTCATAACAAACCCACAGAATCTCTATAAATATATTAAATGATTGTAATTTAAATCAGTGGAAACCTGGTTTTTTAAAAGCAATTGTCTTAAAAAAGATTTATTTTTTTATATACTTTAACAAACCCACAAATCTCTAAAACTACATATCAAAAGATTCTCAAAAAAATAGATAAAACTCGTTTTTTAACGCGTTTGTCTTAAATTTAAGTTATTGATAAGTTATTATATAGCAAAAAGTTTCTTTGATTTACTTAGGGTTTTTTTACCAAAAACTTTAACAAATTACAAAAAATCCAAAAATATATCAAAATATTCGAAATTAAATAATTGGAAAACTGTTTTTTTGTCGCAATTGTTTAATTTTTTAATTTTAGATAAGTTATTATATAGAAAATGACATTTAGTGGTAAAAAACATAGGTTTATATAATTCACTTAGGTTTGATTTGCCATATTTTCTAAAGATCCAACAGAGTCTCTAATAATATATTAAAAGATTCAAAAACAAATCAGTGGATACCTGTTTTTTTTGACGCATATGTCTTTTTTTTTACTTTTGGATAAGTTATTAAATAAAAAAAGGGGTTTTGTCGTAAAAGGCAAGTTTTTTTTAACGCATTTGTCGTATTTTTTTAATTTTTTATAAGATATTAAAAGATTCTGAAAGAAATCAGTGAAAATCTGTTTTTTTAGCGCATTAGTTTTGATATTTTGATTTAGATAAATTATTATATTCTAAAAGGAAGTTAGTCGTAAAAAACATAGGTTCCTTCAATTTGCTTAGGTTCAATTTACCATATTCTTTAAAAAACCTACAGAATCTCTAAAAATATATCAAAAAGGTTTCCAAGGAAATCAGAGAAACTTGTGTTTTGACGATTTGTATTATTTTATAATTTTAGAAAAAATATTATATAGAAAAAAGGGATTTGTCGTAATAAACATAAGTTCCTTTAAATAACTCAAGATATTTTTCCATATTCTTTAAAAAACCTAACAAATCATTAAAATAATAAATCTAAAAAATCTGAAAGAAATCAGTGGAAACCTCGTTTTGATGCAATTGAATTTTAATTTTATTTTAGATAAGTTATTTTATAAAATATGGGGTTTTGTCGTAAAAATCTAAAGTTCCTTTAATTCGCTCAGGTTTATTGTACCATATTCTTTTACAAACCCAGAGAATCTCGAAAAATATATTTCGAAAGAGTCCAAAAGGTTTCAGTGGAAACCTGATTTCTTGGCATATTTGTCTTATTTTTTATCTTAAGATAAGCTATTATATATAAAGGTATAAAAATATTATATTATATTGGTAATTTGTGGTATAAAATTGGTTCCTTTAATTGATTCAGTTTTGACTAACTCTTTGAAACACCTAAAGACTCTAACATAATATTTCAAAACATTCTATGGGAAATAAATAGAAACCTGTTTTTTTGACACAATTATATATTTTTTAATTTTAAATAAGTTATTATATAGGTAATGGATTTTTGACATAAAAAACATAGGTTTCTTTGATTTACTCAGATTTATTTTACCATATATATATTTACCAAAGCAGCGGTGGCGCAGTGGTAGCGCACTTGTCTCAGAAACGTAAGATCCGTGGTTCGAGCCCCACCTCTGGGCAAGTTTTGCGACATCGGTTGGGAAGGAGGCGTGAACTTCCTATTAAATGCTCTTCCGCGGTGCTCTGTGATAAGACCTTAAGGACTTCTTGGGGCACCTAAATCAACATTAAAAAAAAATATATATATTATTTAGCAAACCCATAAAATCTCTAAAAATATATCAAAAGATTTAAGGAAAAATTAGTGACAACCTGTTTTTTTGACGCAATTGTCTTTTATTTCAATTTTTGATAAGTTATTATATAGAAAAAGGGTATTAGTCTAAAAATACAAAGGTTTCATCGAGTTACTCAGGTTTACTTTACCATATTCTTTAACAAACCCACAAAATCTTTATAAATTTACCAATTGATTTTAAAAGAAGCTGGTGAAAACCTATTTTATTGATGCAATCGTCAGTATTTTAATTTTAGATTAGTTATTATAAGAAAAATAAGGTTTTGTTCTTAGAAAAATAGAGTTTAATAAATTAGCTCAGGTTTACTTTAATCTTTAACAGAATCTCAAGAATTATATCATAAGATTACATAAGAAAGCAGTGGAAATCAGTTTCTTTGACGCATTTGTATTATTTTTCAATGTAAGTTAAGTTATTATATAGAAAAAGTGGTTGGAAAAAACAAATGTTCCTTTGATATATTTTATTTTACTTTATCATATTCTTTGTAAAACCCACAAAAACTCCAAAACTATCAAAAGAGATTAAAAAAGAAATCAGTTGAAATATGTTTTTTTGACGCAATGGTCTTTTTTTTTTAAATTAGATAAATTATTATATAGAAAAAGAGGGGTTGTCGTAAAAAAATAGGGTGTTTTTAATCTATTTTTAAAACTATTTGGAATCTCTTAGAATATATCAAAAGATTCCAAAAGAAATCATTGGAAACCTGTTCATTTGAAGCTATTGTCTTAAAAAAGGGGTTTTGTCGTAAAAAACAAAGGTTCCTATGATTCTCTTAGGTTTATTTGACCATTTTCTTTACTAAACCTCCAGAATCTCTAAATTTATATCGAAAGATTTTAAAAGAAATCAGTGGTAAACTATGTTTTTGACGCAATTGTCTTATTTTTTAAAATTTATGTAAGTTAATATATACAAAAAAGGTTTTTTCGTAAATAACAAAGGTTCCTTTGATTCAGTTAGATTTATTTGACTATATTCTTTACTAAACCCACAGAATCTTTAGTAATAAATCAGAAGATTCCAAAAGAATTCAGTAGAAATCTATTTTTTTGACGAAATATCTAATTTTTGAGTTTTAGATAAGTTAATATATAAAAAAGGGTTTTTTCTGTGAAAAACAACCCAGTCGGCAAAATTTACTTTTTTTCACGTAAACTTCTCGTGTCGCCGGAACGTGAATTTGACATTAAGTACGGGATACGAAAACGCGTGATAATAACCCAAATTATTTTGAAATTTTTTGAGTAAAATTCACGTCTCAGAAACTACTTTCACCTCGTTTTATTGGAAGGTATTTTTCACGAGAATAATACTAGTTTTAAAGTGTGAATGCAACGTCTTAAAATGAGTTAAAACTAGTATTCAAAACCTAATTTTAACGTGTAATTTTCGAGTTATTCATGGTGCAAAAAGGATTTTTTATAAAGTTTAAAGACTTGTATAAACACGTAAAAATCACAAGCTTTTGCTGGTTACAATAACTCCTAAATAAACTTAAAAATTAATTTAATTAGAAATAAACTTTAAAAGTTTATGTTAAAATTTTTATAAATAAACTTATTTTAAAGTTCATTTCTAATTAAACTAATTTTAAAGTTTATTTAGGAGTTATTTTTACAAGTAAAAACTTCTGACTATTTACCTGTTATTGGTTTATACAGGTCTACTGTTTAAAAACAACAACTTTTTTCCAAATATAAGTGTATTTCATATAATACCATTCAAAAAGCAACTAAATATAGATTATCTAACATTGAACCTTTATTAATAACAAATCCACACAAATAAAATATGCAGCATTTAATTAATTTTATTTGACATATTGTTGTAAAACTGTTAAACATACAAAACTGTTAAACATTTTAAGAAATAACTTGTAGTTTTTTTTATATCTTAAACACCATGGATATCGTTTTAAAATAAGAACTGCATTTGCTTTAGTGGTTAGGGCATGTCAAGCAACTCGTCTTTTCAGATATGTTGGATGATACTATCGGAGCATATGTTCCACTTCACAATTCTCTAAACCAACAAGTTCTCAGTTATGTGGCCTAATAATAGTAGTAATAATCATTAAAAATATTATTAACTAAATAATTGAACAAATTAATAATAAAACATACCTAACTTTCCATTTTCCATGGTTCCATTTTCAAATCCTAACATATAACTATTAATTAAAACTTATTAAAAATAATTTATTTTACAGAAAACTTATACATTTTTTATTTTAATAAAAAAAAGCTAATAAAAACCTAAACACTTACGTAGCCTGATTCCGTTAATTTAACTTTGATATTTAAGACGGGGGAAAACTGCTGAAATTTACATTGCTATGTCTATTTTTTCCTTATTTGCAGGCAAATCCTTTCTGAATAAACAAATATTTATTATAAAACTAATAAAAAAATTATATTAAAAATAGCAACATATACAACGAAAATGTAAAAATAAAAAACAGAATGATAAAGATCTTACACTTTTACGACTTGCATAATATATCAACAAAGATATCTAAAAAAACAATTGAAAAAGTTATTTTGATTGTATTGAATATATTTCATAACAAAAAAAAAACATTTGCATAAACATTTGTAACATTGTAAACATTGTAAACATTTGCAGCACTCTGATCAATTTTACAAAGTATATCATTATATCATATCAAAGTATATCATTCAAATTAATAAACAGAAATCATAGATCCTTTATTGTTGGTTCTCTCAAAAATATAATTTGAATAAAAAAAATAGTACCTTAGTAGGGGGTGGCATTAGGACTTTTCTTTAAATTGGTGCAATAGTACAGCTTGAGACTGTTATAAACCAATTGAAGGTACAACTACACATGACCGTAAAAATTGGCCCATTTAAAAAACTAATGTAACATAAAAATAACGAATAAAAATACCAGATAGTTTGGTAGCCAATTCTTGCTATAATCTGTCAACTTTTAGTATTTTTCTTATGATAAATTATTTTTATTATTATTAAATTGTTTACTTTACTAATTATAACAAACATTTTATATAAATTGTTTTAACAAAAATAAAGACAATAGTATTCTTTTAAAAATAAAACAGCTTTATATATTTTAATATCTACATACATATCATATTTGTAACCTTACAATAAACTTATAATAAAAAGATGGCTGGCTAATCATACAGTATTAATTAAGTAAATAACATCAAGCCATTTTAGTGAGCTTTCTGCATTAATCAAAGACGCCAACCTTTCCAAAACTTAGCTAGAAAGCTACTTGCTCATATAGAGTGCCTATATAATACATATATACCATGTAATGTATTTTCATTGTGAAACAGGGTTGACTTGTTCCTGTACAGGAAGGTAGGCGCCTGTACAGGAAGGAAGGCAAAGGCGCTAAATTTAATAACCATATAATATTTTTTGGGTGTTTTAGCAGTTATCTTCACGTGAAAGAAACTACTAGTACGAGAAGACGTTCTACTAGTTTAGTTCACGCAAACTCAACTTTTAACAATCTTTTTGGCAATTTACTTATAAAAATTTCCCGTGAAAATGATGTGTAAAAAACCACCCCTAAACTTTTTTGCTGACATTAAAACATGTATTGAAAAAATCTTGTAAAAATAAACACTGGTAAAATAGCATATTTTAACATATGTACAAAATATAACATAACAAAACATAACATAACATGGTAAAAATAAACACTAAATGAAATATAACAAAACAAAACATAACATGGTAAAAATAAACACTGGTAAAATAGCATATTTTAACATATGTACAAAATATAACATAACAGATGTAATAAATATAACATAACTCCAGCACATATTTACCTAAAATTGTTTATGCACTTTTAAAACATACAAAATCTACCTATAAAACACAATAACAATAAGAATCTTAATATTAAGACAACAAATTACTTTCATGGTTTTTTTATTGACTCTTAAAATAAGATGAATGTTAGGCTCAGCAAGTAAATTTATTCAAACCTAAAAGCAGACTGTAATTCAATTTAAACTAAACAATAATAACAAAATAAGACAGCTTTCTAAATACGAGAATAAAGTTTTATCAATCTAAATGCACTCTATATCTTTTTTTTGAATTTTTTAAGTACTCTGAAATTTCCATCTTCACAATTTTTTCAGACATTGTTGGGAATTTTTTAACAACGACAGTCACAATACATGATAAGAGTAAGGGCAACTCACGTGACATAGATATATGGTCGACATAATTCTTTTTTGGAACATTATTGCCATATAGAACGTTTACTTTTTCTTGAAATGGCAATGACATTACAGAATTAATAATAGTTCGAACATGTTCTTTTGCAGACCTACAAGAAAGTGACATTGTTTCTAGAGATTTACGAACTTTCCTTGCGAAGTCAGTATTTTGTAAATGTCCTTCAAGATCCTTAAACTCAATTACCGTTTCTGCTTTATTTATTAAATCAGCATCATCTGCATTTATAGTAGATATGTAGTTCTGCATCAACATAACTTTATTATTTAATTTTTTCATTTCATTTCTAGTATCGGTGATTAGATATAGCATACGATATTGAAAGTTGCCTATCTCAACAGGAAAATCCTCCTGTCTTAACAGCTTTGGACGCCCTAAAGGTCGATTTTCAATGATGCTTTTTTTGTGCTGTTTTTCAAAGGACTCTCTGACCTGATTATCAGATATTGAACAAATGCTTCGATCTCTTATTTTTGTGACTTTTTCAACAAAATCTAAAAATACAAAAGCTTACATTTTAATATTTATACCTTTTACTTTTTACATTCATATCCTATACTATTTGACAGCAAACTTAGTTTGACAAAATATTACCCAATACAGAAACGCATTTATAGTATAATTGCAATACAGTACATATAAGATAAGTTTACACAAAGTTTAGACATTGTCAGCCAACAGGGAAAAACTTCTTGTGTAGTCCAAAACATATAAATCTATACTAATATAAATATTTATAAACTATACTAATATAAATCATTTATATTATAAAACTATACTAATATAAATATTTATAAAACTATACTAATATAAATCATTTATATTATAAAACTATACTAATATAAATCATTTTCCTTGTTTTTTGATGTGTTTGAAGGAGAAGTTGATTCAACTTCAATGTCCACATGATGAGTGAAATCTGCTTTATTTCCCACATGATAAGACACAATTGGGGTAACTTGATTTACAAATTCTTTTTCAAGAATTTTATTGCTTTCAGATCTAACAGGGTTATGCACCTCAGTATTGCTGTTCCCTAATAAGCTGCTGGTTGGGGGAAAATATGGGTAGCCTTCTAAACCAATGCCACCAAATTTAACTATGGTAAAAAAAAAAATTAACTTGAAACTAAAATTTTATATCAGAGCACTATTTAAGTAACTTTTGAAAGTATTACATACTGATAAATAACTTTTATCAGTATTACATAGAGATAATTAACTTTTGAAAGTATTACATACTGCAAGGATTAATTTTTTTAATGACATTCTTCTGTTTGCCTTCATCGTCATCTGTAGTCAACAAGCCATTATGCTCACATTCATTGTACGAATCTTGAATACAAAAATACATCACCAAAGATTACCAATGTTATGTTTATATGTTAGGCTAATTAAACGTAAACTTTAAACTTTAATTGACATTTTTATAGTTTTATTATTATAGAATTAATAGAATTATAGTTTTATTATTATAGAATTAATAGAATTATAGTTTTATTATTATTAACTCATGGAATTTCACAACTTGTTCTTTAACATTTAATACAATCACAAATGATTGATGAATGAATGAAAGTCTAACTATTTAATGCTTTGACCTACTATTGACAGTATCAATATTTTATATAGTTATAATAAAAATTGAATTTTATATATTCAATATATGAAATACAATGTTAATAATAATTTTGTTAATATTTCACTGAACTTATTCTTCAACATATAACAGTACATGACATTAGAATTATCTTATTCTATCTCTTCTTTTATTAGTTTTGAAATAAAACGATTAGGAAAAATAATTTATTATGAGACAGACCATAACTATTTTTTTATTAGTTATGTTTTCTCGAAAGTTATGTTTCACTTAACTTAGCTTTTGATACAGTAGAAAAACATTATATTAGGTACGTAACCATGGGAATAAGCCAATTTTTTGTGGAGAGAAATTGGAAAACAATATAATTCTTTTATCACGTTTTATCACAAGCTCTGCAGAAGGGTTAATTTCACCATTTAGTCAAATTGAACTAAGTACACAAAACTATAAATAATTTTTTTTATATAAATGATGAATTAGTGATTATGATAATGTATAAATAGAGTCTTAAAATTCATAAATAAAATATTAGTTAAATGTTAAACATTCAAAACGCTCCCCTGTAAAATCACATCTGTGGCACTTAACACTTCTGTGCATAATGCCATCTATATGTACTTAGGAGTTTTTTTTATAGTATTTTATTAAAAATAGTGAAAGCATATTAAATTTCAGTTTACCACCAACATTTGTTAAATGATTACTTTATCTTTTGAGCATTTAACTAAAAAAAACTTGTATACCATTGATGTTTCAAAATTGTTAAAAATAATGAAATAAATTTAAAATAAAATTTCTTTTAAGTGACATTTTAAGTCAAGGAAAATCAAAAATGCTAGCAATAATAAGTAAGACATTATTAAAAATATTAAATAGTTTTGACAATATAGTATTTAAAGGATAAAAATAACCATAATTTTCTAACAATTACAATTTTAACAAAACATTTAGAAACTGCATTGTCTGACAAAATGTCTAATTACAAAAAATCTTACTACATGAATACTTGACTTTTATGAGTGGAAATTCTAACCAGTTTGATTCTGGTGCCACACATTTACGTATCATATCGGTAATCTTTGAAGTTGGTTTCGATGGGTAAAAAGCTTTGCCATTAGCCACCCACAAGGTTGGGTTAACACCAACTGTTTCCTTCTTCTTTTCAATCCACACTGCTGCAACATAGCGATCCATGTGATTCTACAAAGAAGAAACCTTTTTGATTTTACCAGATTTCTATAACAATGAAAAAATACTTAAAATGAAGTTATTATTTTTTGCATCTATAAATGTAAAACAATGTACTAACATTTAATATTAGTGTGAAGTGGAATAAAGACCATGTCGTTAACTTTATATGGTAACGCGTATAATTTTCGAATAGTCATGTTGTTCAAATTGAAGCAAAGTTGCGTTGCATTACAGCAAAGTTGGGACAATACAAAATATTAAATTTTTTACTTCCTGCATGCAGTTCAAAAAAGCTTTCCAAATAATTTAACTTTATAATGTCACAAACAAAATTCTTATTTGGTTTTACTTGTTTAACTTCACACACTTGATCATCAATCATAAAGAATCTATCACGCCTTCTGGTAGACAACTGAGGAAAACTATCTTCTTCTGGTTTTCTTACAAAAAACAGTCTTTTCTCTTAAAATTTTTTTTGAAACAGTTAGAATAGGATTTTTATGTGAATCTCGAACAAGACGTTTCAATTCTTGAAGGTAATTTTCAAATGAGAAGCAGCTGATTTCATTTAATGAGCATGAGAAATGTTCACAGTCATCTGGCAAATGGATAAGGCTGTGAACATTATACGATACAAATGAACAACTAAAAAGAAAACTTGCATTTCTTACAAACACTTTCAAAAGATCCCTAGCATAATTTAACAAGGCATTTTTTAAATCACTCCCGGAGCATAAAATTGAAACACCAAGTGATAATGACAAAAAAAGTGTGTATAATTCATTACTAATAACACCACGTAGTGCAACAACACCAGTATACATAAGAAATTGTTTTAGTTCTGTTGCCTTCCATCTATAAAGTTCGGACAACGAACGAGGTTTTCTAACAAATTCAGAAGGAGTGAAATCAGCATAACTAACTAATCTATCAGAAACAATGTTACGTTGTGCAATACTAATTTTAGCCCGACCGGACATAATCAGAAAATATAAAAAGCGTCGTACAACTCCTAAATACACTAAATGCATATGGTCCAGAGCAACATCCGATATTATGTTTAGTCCAGATATTTGCAATAAAGGACTATCTTCTACTTTATCTTTACTGTAATGCTTTGTGTAAAGTTTCTACGAAAACCTTCATCAGTTCGAGCTTCACACCGATCATTCAAAAATACTACACGGTTGCTATTATGAACACCTATCACTGTACATCTTTCACAGCTGTGTTTTCCAGTATGACCTTGAATATTCCAGTATGACCTTGAATAACTTCTTGCCGGGGCATCACATAAAAAAGCTCGAATATGAATTTTATATATTCTTTTGCCTATTTTAAAACCATTAATTTTTAAGTCATTAATTTCAGCAACAAAATCAAGAAGATACTCTGCAGATGAATTTGGTTTTTTCTTTCCATAGTATAAAGCTACAACAAATGGTGAACACTTAATATCCACAAGAGAACATAAAATTGGCCAAAATTCATTCGATGAGCTTTTTGTCAAGGGCAACCCATCAATATTTACATCAATTCTTATTATATTCAAACATATGATATATTTTTCATCAATAGCATTTAGAGCAAATAATAAAGATTCCTTCAATCCTAAATAAACATAAGACCCTCCACATTTATTTTCTGCATTTATTTTTATAGGAGTGCCATAAATTGTACGTGGATCAACAGGTACTTCACCATCCAAAAAGTGTCCACTGTCAGCAAGTAATTTTAATAAGCTAGCAATGGCATCTCGAGCTTGATGAGTTGCTGTAGCCCACACAGCAAGTTCCATTAAAAAACCTTTGCTTTTCTTTTTATTTGTACAAGAATGTTCCAATTTATTTTCTAAATAATCAGTATTAAAGTTATCTGCTTCTAGAAGTTCTGAACATTGCTCATCATATGTTTTTAAAGCACTTAAAAGACATGCATGTGATTCACTTGATAATTCAAAATCATTATCAGATGGGCAATTACCAATAGCAAGCATTTCATCATCCTGGCAAATAGCATTGTGTAATGATGCTTTAATACTTCTATGTTTTCTTTTATACATTGTTCTTTCACTCATTCTAGATAAATCTTTCAAATACTTTTAATATTATTAATTAAAAAATTTTACTTAAACAAAATTTACATATTTTTAAGTTTATATTTACTTTAGCATCAAGAAATCAAATAGAGGTAGCAATAGATAATAAGTTGTATTGTCATTATTGTACATAATAAGTTTTATCGTCATTTGTTACAAATGATAAATTTAGTTTTCAGAATTAAAAGTAGAGTTGTAAAGTTCTGTAACAATTCACTTTATATTGTTGTAATTTTACTTCATACTATTGTTGTAATTGTACTTTATATTGTTGTAATTGTGTTTTATGTTGTATTTCATGTTGTTGTATTTGTACTTAATGTTGTTGTAATTGCACTTCATATTGTTGTTACGCCACTTTTTTTTACTTTATAATCACATAGAGAATCTGAGAAAAACTCATCTGGCATACCCAACAAAAAATGTTCGGTACGCCTTTATTTAAAGTACTATATTGTATTATAATTCTTTGAAAGTTGTACTTTACTAATTATATACTAATAAATGTTGTAAATTATAAAATTTGTTCATATAAAACATAATTATAACATATACATATATATAGTTATATTTTATATATATTTAAATTTTATAATTTATAGAAATTATGTATTTCAAAGTGTAAATTTTAAGATTTAAACTTAAAGAAGAAACGTTTAAGATTTAAACTTCAAAACTTTAAAAGATCTTTTAAAATGTGCAAATGTGCAGAAGATCTTAAGGTCTTGTGCACATTTTTTAAAAATAATATATAATTTAAAAAATTTGAAATACGTAAAACTTAATGCATTCACTTACCACTAATTTGATTGAGCAAGAGATTTTGAAATAAATACTCAAATTCTGAAACTCAATATATATATATATATATATATATATATATATATATATATATATATATATATATATATATATATATATATATATATATATATATATATATATATGTATATATATATATGTATATGTATATATATATACATATATATATATACATATATATATATATATATATATATATATATATATATATATATATATACATATTAAAAATCTAAATTTATATATATATATATATATATATATATATACAGAGAAAGAGAGAGAGAGAGAGAGAGAGAGAGAGAGAGAGAGAGAGAGAGAGAAAGAGAGAGAGTTGTTTAAAGCAGCTAAAGAAATAGTTGTTTAAAGCTGATAAGTCAAACTTATGTAACGCACGTTGTATCTAAATATTAATAGCTGAGTGAATATTATTATTAGTGCGCATAGTTACGTATTGTTACGCCTATTGTTCGTTTTGTTAATTACGGTTCTGCATTATGTAAAATACACTATTTCTTAGTTTTGAAGTTGTTTCTAGACTTTTCTAAGCGCAGTTATATATTCCATGCGGTCTTTCGAGTAAAATCAGCAAGCAAATTGGAGCTGATGCACTTATTTTCAAAAAGAATTAATGTTTATTTTTTAAAATAAAAATTTAATTGTTAGTTTGTTGTTGCTTATTTTTATTTTTTCTAATTTTTATAGTCTGTTTTTATTTTTTAGAAGAAGTTAGAACTAAAATAGTTTTTTTAGTAAAATGTTTCTTTTTTAGTAAACTGTTTCATTTTGTCGTTATTCTTTTTAGAACATTTTAAGCAAGTATTATTTTATTTTTTAGAGCAGTTAAGAAAAGCTTATGGTTTTTTTAGTAAGTTCAGTTCGTTTTGTAATTTATAGATAAAGATTGTTTTTTTCAAAAATAATTATATATAAAATAAAGTTTTATATATGTATTTAATATGAAAAGTTAAATTAAATAAAACTGTTATTTGTGTTCATGTAAGCTTATATACATACGTTTGCATTTATTTTAGTCTATTTTATATTTCTCTATATCTATACTATATGTATATTTTCTTATAGCAAAAGTTATTCAGAATAGAAAAATAAAATAAATTCTTCTGGAATTTGTCAAAAGAATGTTGTGTTATGCTTCATTTTAAGGTATCTAATTATGTATTTATTTTTCATTTTTTAGAAGAAGTTAGAACTAAATTGACTGGTAAAATAGTTTTATTAGTACAATGTTTCTTTTTTAAGAAAACTGTTTCAGTTTTGTCATCAGTCTTTTTAAAACATTTTAAGCAAGTATTTGCTTTATTTTTTAGGGCAGTTAAGACAAAATGATCGCTTTTTTAGTAAGTTTACTTCATTTTCTCATATATAGGCTAAGATTTTTTTATATAGAAAGAATAATGAGAATAAAATTTTATTTATGTATTTTATATGAAAAGTTAAATAAAATAAGACTGTTATTTGTGGTCATGTAAGTTTATATACATAAGTTTGCGTTTATTTCAGTCTATTTTATATTTCTCTATATCTATATGTATATTTTCTCTAAGGAAAAATAATAAGGAATAGAAGAATTTAGAAAATTTGCTCTGGAATTTGTCAAAAGAGTGTTGTGTTATGCTTCATTTTAAGGTATCTAAATATATATTCATTAGAAATTTTTAATTTTCTTTTTAAATGGTTTATTCTTTTTCACTACTTTAGATAAATATATACTGACTGACATAACTTCATTTTTATTAACAATGTCGTGCATTGTAGTCTGCATTCTTTGTTACATTTAAAATAATTGATGCTAATAAATGTTGTTTTATAGTTGTTAAAAGTTTGCATATATGTTTGCATGTATATATGATCAAAGTTAAAATTTTTTTGATAAATACGTGTATGTGGTGATACTACTCAGGTATCACCACAGCTTATCTCTATCAGGTACATTGATTTTCAATTCACATATGATGTTTTTTTTTGTATTTATTCGTTACATTTTTAACTTCAGATTTATGGTGTATTTATTTGCTATAGAAGAACAAATCATTTTGAATTTTTTAAAAATATATACACCAATCAACATTTAAAGTTCAATGTTGCATATACCATTTTTAAGTAGCTTCTAGGCTTTTTTGATGCTTTTTTTATTCAAGTGGTTTCATAAGCAAAGTCTACAAGCAAATTTGAGATGAAAAGTTTTTCAGCTTTCAAGGAGTATCAATGTGGTTTTCTGTTTAATATAATTTGTTTAAATAGAGTAGTTTTAGTAAATAAATGTTTGTTTGTTCTTGGTTTTTTACTTATTTGTTTTCAGATTCTTAAGAACTAGGCAACTTAGCGAAACAAGATTTATTTTATTTTTTAGTGCAATTGGAAAGAGCTTAAGTGCTTTTTAGTCACTTCAAATCATTTGTTTCTTTTTTTAAATAGAAGAGTTAATAATAAAAATATTTAGACAGTCGAACTGTTACTGATTTGAGTAAGTTTAATGTTTTGTTTAATTTTATATTAGATATATATTTTATGTATTTAATATGAAAAACTGACTGTAATTTTTGACAGGTAAGTTTATATACATAAATGTGCCTATATATCAGAATATTATATATATTTCTCTGAATCTATATGAATATTATCTCAAAGAAAAAATTAAGAATAGAAAAAATTTGAATATATATACATACTTATATATTACTTTAGACATTGCTTCATTTTTATACAAGATTCTGCATTTATTATTTTTGTTTATTACGATTGTGCCTGAAGGCTTTCTTAATTTAGCAAAGAATTTAGAACACAATGCAAATAACTTTGCACTGTGTTCTAAATTCTTTGCTAAATTAAAATAATGTCAATAAATTTTGTTTTATATTTTTCAGTTGTAAAAATATAAAACGTTCATTTATTCAGTTGTGACAGTAGTATAATCACTGGTAATATATATTTAATGATAACAGATGTATAATATTAGGCTCGAAGAAGTTATTACTGCAAATGGTTATAGGTGACTTGAAATTGTTGTCATATGAAAGAAAGAAATCTAGGCGTGATAAAATTAATTGTCGTTGAAATATAAGAAATTTTGCTTGATGAACCAAAAACTTACTTGGCAGAATTCAGTGTCAAGCGGTATTGATGTCTATTATTTGACTTTACATTAGACACTTTAAAATAAAGCAAAGTATGAATTTTTGCAATTTTAAACATAATTGTGTTCATTTTTTTTTTAGTTGTCATCACTTGATTATTTTGCTTACTGTTGAAACATGGTTTTAATTTTGTTAATTTAATATGATGTGAAATTTACAATATTAATCATTTATCAACAGTTAGAGAGAAGCTGGAAATTAATTAAGAAATGCTGGAAATTAACTTTTAGTTAAGGTAAAAATAATTTTGTTTATTGGAAGCATAATAAAACCAGTTACTGTTATTTATTGCATGACTTTTTTACTTTTTCTAACATGGTGTTTTTAAAACACTTCCTGTCTCTCTCTTAGATGAGACTTATATAAGAATTAGTATTGAGAATTGTAGAGAGAGAATTGATTAAACTCTGTAATTACTGAGCTCTGATTAAACTCTGTAATTACTATGTTCTTGCGTATTTTTTAATACTGCAATTGATAATTTGCTATTTAAAGATATAATTCTTTAAATTGTCCCTTGGTTGTTCAAATATTGTAATAAAATCTTTTAAGTTTCAAGTATTTTCTCTTAGGGATCGTCTATATATTACGTAACGCGAAATTAAACATAGACAAAAGAAATATCTCAAAAACCGTGTTTCTCTCATGGTCAACTATATGCTGCATTTTCAAGAACTATAGCATTTAATAGTTTGTTTTTCAAAATTGATTAACATCTTATTCAAGGTATAGTAGGTAAAAAAATATCATAAATATTGTTATATTTTTAAAAGTTCTTAATTTATAGTCTTTAGATTTTCATTTCGAAAATTTACTGTTAAAGGTTGTGAGCACATTTTGTATGTATAACTTTATTTATCATTATTTATTTTTTTTTCATAGTTTTTGGTAAATATATCTATCATTCAATAGTTGTAAAATGTGTTTATACGTGTTACATAAAGTCATATTTGTTTATAGTTATATATGTTTAAATTATAAAAGCCAAAACAACAATTTATATCTTAGTTTGATTTTTTTTTTTAGTATTGTTAATGCATTGGTACTTCGAAACAGGTTTTATAGTTATATTTTCGATAAATCTTTAACTGCTATTTCAAAATAGGTTACTATAAATAGGTAAATCAATTTTTGGTGATTGTGTGGTGGTTTCTGTTGGTTTTTTTTCTTCGAAATTATGATATCATAATTTCATTACTTTTTTATTTTAGAATTACGTTATGACGCATTTATAAGATTTATAAAATAAAAAAACCTGATTTCTTTTTATTGTAAATTTTTGTTAGTTAAAAAGATATAAATATATGCTATTAGTTAATTTTATATTTTATCTATTTTATGCCTAATAATTTGTTATACGTATTTTAAGGGGATCTTTGTAAATGGGGGGTCGTATCTAAGAACCTTTAAAAATATGGAGAATATTGTAGTTTTGCGCATTAACATCGAGTTACTTAAGTTACAAAAAGAGGAAAGGAACCTCTTTATGAGAGTCAAAATATTTAGGAAAATTAAATTTCGAGTTACAAATGGAATTTTTAGTAAATGGTGGCAAATTACCGTTTACTAAAAATTTAATGAAATAAAGAGGCCAAACAAATAATATAGAAATGGTCTGTGTTGAACAGACTTAACAAGACCCGGGTCGGATCAGCTTGGTTTACAAATTTTTATGTCTACTTATCTCTTAAAATTTTTATTTTAGTTTGGCTTATGATGCATTTATGTATTAAAAAATTTGTTATACCCATGTTTGATCGTAAATTAAATTTTTTTTGTTTAAAAGGTATTTGTACTCAGTTGCGTAGTTATAATAAACTTTGTTATTTTTTATAAATTTATTTAAATGTGGGCATTTAACATTTTTAAGTTAACAATTTTCTTTTATAAAGAACAATTAATCAAGGGGTTACCAAAAAATTGATAACTCCTGTATAATATACGTTAACTTCATTTTAATCTTAATGGTTTGTGTTATAGAAATTATTACAATTATTACATATAAATTATTAGATTATTATCGTCAATTTAAAGCATGACCAAGTGTTATTATTTTGTGTCAGTAACTAAAAACGTATTGTGTTAAACTTAGGAAAGTCGATGAAAATGGTTCTGCCTTACACTGTTATGACCTATGCCATTTGTAAATTACTTAAATAATGTTAAGTAGTAATTGTAAATGTTAAGTAGTAGTTGGTAAATTATTTTACCTCATAATTTTTATGTTAACTTTACAGATGGATTAATTTTTTCAAGCTGAAGGCGATATTCTAAAAGGGTATTAGTTAAGGTTTTGCAAGATTAGATTGTGGAAAACAGCCACTATAAATTAATTGTAACAGACCGACCAAAACCCGTATTACGGGTTGCCTTTTGCTATATATATAAAACTAAGTTACGCCGTAAAATATATTTTACGTAAATTTAGTAGTTATTTGCACGTGAAGGAAACTAGTTACACGAGAACAAGTGCTCCTAGTTATATTCGCGCCGATGTAACTACTTGATGACTCGTGAGATATTCACGTGAAAATCTCACGGAACTTTTTTGCCGACTGGGAAAGGTTCCTTTGATTCACTTAGGCTTATTTAACAATATTCTTTTTTAAACCCACAGAATCTCGAACAATATATTAAAAAATTCCATAAGAAAGTAGTGGAAATTTGTTTTTTTATTGTTTTTTTGTAAACTAATGATTTTTGTATAAAAAATTAACGAGCATTTAGCATTCTTTTACTTAAAAACATAGGTTTAGCTGGGTTGATTTTATTCTTATTAAAAAATTCTTTACTAAACCCACAGACACCCTAGTAATTAATTAAAAGAATCAATAAGAAAACAGTGGTAACCTGTTTTTTCGATTTATTGGTCTTATTTTGAAAGTTTAAACAAGTAAATATATAGAAAAATATGTTTTGTCGGAAAAAAAAAGGTTCCTTTAACTCATTTAGGTTTATTTGACCATATTCTTTACTAAATCCACAAAATCTCTAAAAATATAACAAAAGAATTCAAAATAACTTAGTGGTGACCTGTGTTCTTGACGCAATTGTCTTTCTTTTTTATTTCAGAAAAGTTAATATATAGAAAAAAGGGTTTTGTCGTAAAAAACAAAGGTTACTATGATCCACTCAGGTTTATTTAACCATATTCTTTACTATACCTATAGAATCTCCAAAATATATCAAAAAATTTAATAAGAAGTCTGTAAAACCCGTTTTTTTTGACGCAATTATTGCCTCAAAAAAAACGGGTTTTACAGACTTCTTATTGTCCTATTTTTTAATTTAAGATAAGAAAATATATAGAAAAAGGTGTTTTGTCGTAAAAAACAAGGGTTCCTTTGATTCTCTTAGGTTTGATTAACCATATTATTTAATAAACTCACACAATCTCTGAATATATATTAAAAGATTACAAAACAAATCAGTGGTAATCTGTTTTTTGAAGCTACTGTCTTATTTTTTAACTTTTGATCAGTTAATTTATAGAAAAAGGTGTTTTGTCGTAAAAAACAAAGATTCCTTTATATCACTGAGGTTTATTTGACCATATTCTTTACTAAACCTACAGAATCTTTAATATTAAATCAAAAAAGGCCAAAATGTGATCAGTGGTACCCTGTTCTTTTGACGCAATGGTCTTATTTTTAAACTTTAGATAAGTTAATATATAAAAAAAGTGGTTTTATCGTAAAAACCAAAGGTTTGTTTGATTTACTCAGATTCATTTGACCATATTTTTTACTATACTTACAAAATCTCTAAAAGTATATCAAAAAATTCAAAAAGAAATATGTGGAAACCTGTTTTTTTGACGCAATTGTCTTATTTTTTAAATTAAGATAAGTTATAATAAAATAAAAATTGTTGTAAAAAACAAATGTTGCTTTGATTCACTTAGGTTTATTTGACCATATTTTTTACTAAACCCACAGAATCTTTGAAAATATATTAAAAGATTTTGAAAGAAATCAGTGGTAACTTGTTTTTTTGACGCAAAAGTCTTATTTTTAAATTTTAGATTAATTAATATATACAAAAAGGGGATTTTGTCGTAAAAAGCAAAGGTTCCGTTGAATCATTTAGGTTTATTTAACCATATTCTTTACAACACCCACAAAATCTCTAAAAATATATCAAAAGATTTCAAAAATCCTCAGAGGTAACCTGTTTTTTTGATGCAATAGTCTTAGTTTTTAAATTTAGATAAGTTAATATATAGAAAAAAAGATTTATTCGTAAAAAATGAAAAGTTTTTTTGATTCACTCAGGTTTATTTGATCATATACTTTACTAAACCCACAAACACTCTAGTATACAGTTAAAAGAATCCAAAAAAAGTCAGTGGAAACCTGTTATTTCATTCAATGGTCTTATTTTTAAATTTAAAACAAGTTATTATGTAGAAAAAGATGTTTTCTCGTAAAAAACAGAGGTTCCTTTAATTCACTTAGGTTTATCTGACCATATTTTTTTATATACTCGCAGAATCTCTGTAAATATATTATAAAATTTAAAAAGAAATCTAAGGAAACCTGTTTTTTTGACGCCATTATCTTATTTTTTAATTTTAGATAAGTTAACTTAAAAGAGGTTTTGTCGTAAAAAAAAAAGGTTCCTTTGATTCACTCAGGTAAATTTGTCCATATTCTTTACTAAAGCCTCAGAAATTTCATAAATATATCAAATGATTTCAGAAGAAATTAGTTGTAAACTGTGTTTTTAAACGAATTGTTTTATTTTTTTTTTAGATAGGTTAATATGCAGAAAAGGAATTTTGTCGTAAAAAACAAAGGTTCCTTTAATTCACTCAGGTTTATATGACCATATTCTTACTATACTCACAGAATCTCTGTAAATATATTAAAAAATATAAAATTATTTCTGCGGAAACCTGTTTTTTTTGACGCAGTTATTTTATTTTTTTGTTTTAGTGAGTTAAATTAAAAGGGGTTTTGTCATAAAAAACAAAGGTTCCTTTGATTAACTCAGGTTTATTTGACTATATTTTTTAATAAACCCATAGAATCTTTAGTAATAAAGTAAAAGAACCCAATAGAAATCAGTAGAAACTATTTTTTTTTTATCCATGATCTTATTTTTTAATTTAGATAAGTTGATATGTAGAAAAGGGGTTTCGTCGTAAAAAACAATTCCTTTGATTCACATATGTTTATTTGACCATATTCTTTACTAAACTCACAGAATCTCTAAAAAAATATAAATAGATTTTAAAAGAAATCAGTGGTAACCTGTTTTTTTGACGCAATTGTCTTATTTTTTTAATTTATATAAGTTTATAATTAGAAAAAGGGGTTTTCTCGTAAAAAACAAAAGTTTCTTTGATTTACTCAAGTTTATTTCACCATATTCTTTACTATACCCACAGAGTCTCTGAAAATATATTAAATAATTTGAAATTAAATCTGTGAAAACCTGTTTTTATCCGCATTTGTGTTTTTTTTTAATTTTTAATTAGTTTATATATAGAAAAAGGGATTTTGTCGTATAAAAACAAAAGTTCCTTTGATTCACTCAGATTTAATTAACTATACTCTTTACTATATACACAAAATCTCACAAAATATATTTAAAATTCGAAAAAAAATATGTGGAAACTTGTTTTTTAGACGCAATTGTCTAATTTTTTAATTTTAGCGAACTTAAAATAAAAAGGGTTTTGTCGTAAAAAACAAAAGCTCCTTTGAATCACTCAGATTTATTTGATCATATTCTTTAATATTCTTTTGTAATAAAGCAAAACAATCTAAAAGAATTCAGTGGAAACCTGTTTTTTTGACGCAATGGTCTTATTTTTTAATTTTAGATAAGTTAATATATAGAAAATGGGGGTTTGTCGTAAAAAACAAAAGATCCTTTGATTCACATAGGTTTATTTGACCATATTTTTTTCTAAATATCATATATCAAATTATTTACTAAATATCAAAATATTTCAAAAGAAACTAGTGGTAACCTGTTTTTCTGACGTAATTGTCTTATTTTTTATTTTTAGATAAGTTCATATTTAGAAAATAGGGTTGTATCGTAAA
Organism: Hydra vulgaris; assembly: GCF_022113875.1. Classification (NCBI taxonomy): domain Eukaryota; kingdom Metazoa; phylum Cnidaria; class Hydrozoa; order Anthoathecata; family Hydridae; genus Hydra; species Hydra vulgaris. The sequence goes on along the minus strand of NC_061160.1, from coordinate 27,152,466 downwards.
AAACAAAGGTTCCTTCGATTCACTTAGGTTTATATGACCATATTCTTTACTATACTCACAGAATCTCTGTAAATATATTAAATAATTTTATAAGAAATATGTGGAATGCTGTTTTTTTGACGCAGTTGTCTTATTTTTTAGTTTTAGATAAATTAATATATTGAAAAAGGGGTTTTGTCGTAAAAAACTAAGGTTTCTTTGATTCACCCAGCATAATTTGACTATATTCTTTACTAAAGCTTCAGAATCTTTATAAATATATCAAATGATTTCAAAAGAAATCAGTGGTGAACTGTGTTTTTTTCGCAACTGTTTTATTTTTTAATTTTGATTAAGTAATTATATAAAAAAAAGTTTTATTGTTAATAATAAACGTTCCTTTGATTCACTAAGGTTTATTTGACCATTTTCTTTTCTATACCCACGAAATCTTTAAAAATATATCAAAAAATTCGAAAAGAATTCTGTAAAAACCTAATTTTTGACGCATTTGTCTTATTTTTTAAATTTAGATAAGTTAAATTAAATGGGGTTTTATCGTAAAAAACAAAGGTTCCTTTAATTCACTCAGGTTTATTTGACCGTCGAACCTCGGACCTCTGAGTTCGGAGCCAGAAATCTAACCACTGCGCCACGGCTGCTCGGCTTAATTTTAGATAAGTTAATATATAGAGAAAAGGGTATTTTAGTAAAAAACAAAGGTTCCCTTGATTCACTAAGGTTTGTTGGACCATCATCTTTACTAAACCCCCAAAATCTTTGAAATCCTTTCAAAAGACTTCATAAAAAAACAGTGGTAACCAGTTTTTTTGACGCAGTTGTCTTATTTTTTAATTTTTGATAAGTTAATATATAGAAATTAGAGTTTCGTCGTAAAAAACAAACAGTACTTTGATTCACTCAGGTTTATTCAACCATATTCTTTACTAAACCTTCAAAATTTCTAAAAATATATTCAAAGATTGCAATATGAATTAGTCGGAACCTGTTTTTTTGTCGCAATTGTCTTTTCTTTTAAGTTTAGATATAGTTTAATAACCCTAATTTCTATATATTAGTTAATATATAGAAATTAGGGTTTTGTCGTAAAAAACAAAGATTACTTTTATTCACTCAGGTTTATTAGACCATATTCTTTACTAAACTTACAAAATCTCTAGTAATAAATCTAAAGATTCCAAAAGAAATCAGTGGAAACCTGTTTTTTTGACGCAATGATCTTTTTTTTCAATTTTATTTAAGTTAATATATAGGAAAAGGAGGTCTGTCGAAAAATTCAAGATTCTTTTAATTCACTTAGGTTTATTTTATCAGATTCTTTACTAAACCCACAAAATCTCTGAAAGAATATCAAAAGATTTTAAAAGATTTCAGTGGTAACCTGTTTGTTTTGCGCAATTCTCTTATTTTTTAATTTTAGATAATGTAATATTACGAAAAAACTTCTTTACAAAATACACTCAAAACAAAACTAAAAAAAAAGAGGAAGAGAAGTGGGGCCTAGAACTATTCTTTAACATAGAACTTATACTTTAATATAAAACTGACCTTATTCTTTAACATGGAACTTATACTTTAATATAGAACTGACCTTATTCTTTAACAAACCAACATAATCTTAAAAAAGAAATCAAAAGGATCCAAAAGAAAGCAGTGGAAACCTGTTTTTTTGACGCAATTGTCTTATTTTTAAATTTTAGATAAGTTATTATATAGAAAAAGGGGTTTTGTCGTAAAAAACTTAAGTTTCTTTGATTCACTCAAGTTTATTTGACCTTATTCTTTAACATAGAACTTATACTTTAATATAGAACTGACCTTATTCTTTAACAAACCAACATAATCTTAAAAAAGAAATCAAAAGAATCCAAAAGAAAGCAGTGGAAACCTGTTCTTTTGACGCAATCGTCTTATTTTTGAAATTTAGATAAGTTATTATATAGAAAAAGGGGTTTTGTCGTAAAAAACTTAGGTTTCTTTGATTCACTCAAGTTTATTTGACCTTATTCTTTAACATAGAACTTATACCTTAATATAAAACTGACCTTATTCTTTAACAAACCAACATAATCTTAAAAAAGAAATCAAAAGAATCAAAAAGAAAGCAGTGGAAACCTGTTTTTTTGACGCAATCGTCTTATTTTTGAAATTTAGATAAGTTATTATATAGAAAAAGGGGTTTTGTCGTAAAAAACTTAGGTTTCTTTGATTCACTCAAGTTTATTTGACCTTATTCTTTAACATAGAACTTATACCTTTATATAAAACTGACCTTATTCTTTAACAAACCAACATAATCTTAAAAAAGAAATCAAAAGAATCCAAAAGAAAGCAGTGGAAACCTGTTTTTTTGACGCAATTGTCTTATTTTTGAAATTTAGATAAGTTATTATAAAGAAAAAGGGGTTTTGTCGTAAAAAACTTAGGTTCCTTTGATTCACTCAAGTTTTTTTCGACTTTATACTTAATTTCGATTCTATACTTAAACTAAAGAATATCTATTAATAAATTAAAAGACTCCAAAACAAATAAGTGGAAACCTGTAATTTTGCGCAAGGTCTTTGTATTTTTATCTTAGTTCAGCTAATATATAGAAAAAGGAGTTTTGTCGTAAAAAACAAAGGTTCCTTTGATTAATTTAGGTTTAAGTGACCATATTTCTTACTAAACCCACAGAATCTTTAAAAATATATCAAAAGATTTCAAAAGAAATTAGTAATAACCTGTTTTTTTAACGCAATTGTCTTATTTTTATTAAGTTAATATAAAAAAAAAGGGGTTTTGTCGTAAAAAACAAAATCTTCTTTGGTTTACTCAGTTTTAATTGACCATATTCTTTACTAAACCCATAGAATCTCTAGTAATAAATCAAAAGAATTCAAAAGAAAATAGTGGAAATCTGTTTTTTTGATGCAATGGTATATTTTGTAATTTTAGATTAGTTAAGATATAGAAAAAGGGTTTTTGTTGTAAAAAACAAAAGTTCCTTTTATTCACTTAGGTTTATTTAATCATATTCTTTATCAAACCCATAGAATCTCTGAAAATATATCAAAAGAATTCAAAAGAAATCAGTGGTAACCTGTTTTTTTGACGCAATTGTCTTTTATTTTAACTTTAGATGGGTTAATATATTTAAAAAAGGGTTTTGTCGTAAAAAGCGAAGGTTTATTTGATTCACTCAGTTTTACTTTACCATATTCTTTACTAAACCCACAGAATCACTAGTAAGAAATTAAAAGAATTTAAAATAAATCAATGGAAACCCGTTTTTTTGAAGCGATGGTTTTTTTTTTTAAAATTTAGATAAGTTAATATATCAATTAAATGGGTTTGTCGTAAATAAAACAAAGGTCCCTTTGATTCACTCAGGTATAATTGACCATATTTTTTACTAAACCCACAGAATCTTAAAAAATATATTAATTGACTCGAAAAGAAATTGGTTGAAATATGTTGTTTTGACGTATTTGTCTTAATTTTCAAGTATAGATAAGTTAATATAGAAAAAAAGGTTTTGTCGTAAAAAACAAAGGTTCCATTGATTCACTCAGGTTTATTTGACCATATTCTTTACTCAACCCACAGAATCTCTGAAAATATCAAAAGATTCTATAATTAGTCAGAGGAAACCCGTTTTTTTGACACAATTGCGTTATTTTTTAATATAAGTTAAGTTAATATGCTAAAAAAAGGGTTTTGTCATTTAAAACAAAGGTTCCTTTGATTCACTCAGGTTTATTTGACCATAATATTTACTAAACTTACAAAATCTATAAAGATATATTAAAAGATTCCATAAAAAATAATTGAAAACTTGTTATTATTTTTTTTTTTTTGTAAATTAATAATTTTAGTAAAAAAACTTATCAAGTAATTTGCATTCTTTTACTTAAAAACATAGGTTTAACTGGGTTGTTTTTATTCTAATTGACATATTCTTTACTAAACTCACAGAATCTCTAAAATATATAAAAATATTTTAAAAGAACTCAGTGGTAACCTGTGTTTTTGACGCAATTATCGTATTTTTTATTTTTAGATAACTTATTATACCGTAAAATTGGGTGACTATGGCCCTACGGGATAACTTTAGCCCAACAGAAATTTTTGTTTAAAAATGGTTTAAAATCGATACCTTAAGATATGCCGGTTGATGTTTAGTAGCAAATTGTGGGAAATTTATTATTTATTTAGTTTGACTTAGTTTACTTAACTCGAGTCTTTGTGATATTATTGTAAATTGCACTTTATAAGAAGCACCTAAAATCCGAATTTTTTTAGGTGTGTAAATTTTTACATCGATAGCAGTACATGTAGATAGTTTTTTATTGGAATATACACTGAATTAATTTTAAATCATTAGTGTTTGATTCTATCTTGTTTTGAAAGCTTAAAAGTTTATTACTTTTTTGTAATTGAGTTTAAAAAAAAGTAGGTTCTTTTCGGCCCACTACATAGGGTGACATTGGCCCGGGCTAAAGTCAACCCATGTATTAGAGTAAACCTTTTTTAGTGATCATTTATAGATATTATGGTAGTTACTATGTTGGAATGAAAAATTTTGCATTAGTAATGCAATTTTGAAATAAGCATATACCAAGATCAACATTAAAAAGTAAAATAAAACAGACATATCCTAAAAAGTATGGTAATCAGCAAATATTTACATCAAAAGAAGAAGACATGTTTAAGGCATATGCAATAAAATCATCTTAGTTTGGTTTTCCTGTTGATAAATATGATTTAAGATGCATAGTAAAACGGTATTTATAGAAAAAATGTGTCATTATGCCTCAGTTCAAAAATAATTTTCCAGGTGGCAATTGGATTCGATCTTTTTTAAAAAGAAATCCAGAACTCACAGTAAGATTTGCAAACAACATAAAGCGAAAGAGAGCAGAAATAGGAACAACTATGATTAATAACTACTTTATAAATCTATATAATGAAATAAGTAATATATCACCTGATAATATATGGAATTATGACGAAACCAATCTCAGTGATGATCAAGGTAAAAAAAAAAATTAAAAAAGCGTGGATGTAAGTATCCTGAATGCATCAATAATTCTACAAAGACCTCATTCTCTGTAATGTTTTGCGACAATGCTAATGGTGAATTGCTACCACCTTATGTTGTTTACAAAGCTGAGTCGTTATAGAATACATGGATGGAAATGGGCCACCAAAAAGGGTTGGTTTGACTCAACGAGTTTTGATGACTGGTTTTTCTCTTTACTCGTTCCAAGACTTAAGAAGGCTCAAGGAAGAAGTGTCATCATAAGTGATAACGTATCTTCACATTTGAGCATTGCAGTACTGGATGCATGTCAAAGCAATAACATAGGATTTGTGGCATTACCAGCAAACTCTACACATCTCACGCAGCCATTAGATGTTGCCTACTAGAATTTTTCCATTAGACTAGTCTTAAGTGCTTTCGCGACTACCATGTTGTAATATAGGTTTAGACTCAACTACTGATTTAGTAAGCCAATGGTTTTTAGATCATTTATGTAAGTTACTAGATGATCCCTCACTAGATGGTTCTAAAAAACCAAAGCGACGTAAAGTATGTGTTGTACCAGGTAAAAGCTTATGTTCAACAGATATATCATCTTGTGTTATAAATGAAAATAATAGATTAAATTCAAATAATGTAGATACAACTATCAGTATTATAAATACAATTGAGACCAACAACATTGACTTTGCTGGCCCAAGTACAAATACTAAAACTACTGAGACCTCTAATCTAATTTTTGCAGATGTAAGTTTAGTTATAGAAAGTCATACAGAATCTTTAGATCATTTAGCATTAGGCAAAAAGAACTTTCAAAATATTGATAAAACAAAAAATGTTTGTAAAAAGGAGAAATTATTAAATCTTTTAGAGAATTGTTATGTAATTGTTAAATGCAATGGAGAGTTAAATCCTGGACAGATTTATATTTAGCTTATCAATTAGTAAACTTCATAATTAATTAATTTAATTACTAATATTATTTAATGAAAGTAATGAAAAATTTTAAAAACTTTTGAATTTTTTTTTTCTGCAGTTAAAAAAATTAAGAAAAAATGGAGCAGAAAAAATGGACTTAACTGGAAATGGTCACTACCAGCAGAGCAAATTTTTTTCCCCCAGTCTGAAATAGTCTATTTTTTTGAGGAACCAAAGAAAATTTCGAAAAGCGGAATTTATTCAGTTCCAGAACTTTTTCACTAAATTTTTTAAAACATTGTTTTTGTCATTTTTGTTTACTTTATACCTAAACTGTTTTGTTTACTTGGTACCTATACTTGTTTAGTTTGTACCTATATTTTATTTACTGTATACAAGAACTTTGTTACTAAATCTTCTTTTGTCACTTTATTTTTGTAAATTTATTTTCTTTGCCTAAATATTTTTGTTTTTATTGTTGTTTTACTTCCTTTAATACCTTTTTACAGGTTGGGCCAAAGTCACCCTAACACATAGGGCGACTTTGGCCCACCATTTAAACCACCCAAAAGATACTTCAGGTAAATAATTTTCAAACGGAAGACAGATAGTTCGAACTGTCCTTTCTATGCACTACTAAAAGTACTTAGTGTTTGAGGAAACAACTTTGGTTGCTTTCATGAAATAGACATTAGGATGCAAAATAAGCCAAAGCCACCGAATGTTACGGTATAGAAAAATTAGTTTTGTCGAAAAAAAACAAAGGTTCCTTCAATTCACTTAGATTTATTTAATCATATTCTTTACTATACCCACAGAATCTCTAATAATATATCAAAAAATTTAAAAAGAAATCTGTGGAAACCTGTTTTTTGACGAAAATGTTTTTTTTTTTCAATTTTAGATAAGTTAATATTATAGATAAAACGGTTTTGTAGCAAAAAACAAAGGTTCCTTTGTTTCTCTTAGGTTTATTTGACCATATTCTTTAATAAACCCACAGATTCTCTAAAGATAAATAAAAAAATTAGAAAATAAATTATTAATAACCAGTTTTTAAACGCATTTGTCTTATTTTTTAAATTTGGATCAGTAATTATATAGAAAAAGGGGTTTTGTCGTAAAAAACAAAAGTTTCTTTAATTCACTCAGATTTAATTAACCATATTCTTTACTAAACCCACAGAATCTTTATAAACATATCAAAAGACTCGAAAAAAAATCTGTCGAAACCCGTTTTTTTGACGCAGTTGCCTTATTTTTTAATTTTAGATAAGTTTATATATCGAAAAGAGGCTGTTGTCGTGAAAAAAAAAGGTTCATTTGATTCAGTCAGTTTTTTTTGACCATATTTTTTACTAAACCCACAAAATCGCTGAAAATATAACAAAAAATTCCAACAAAAATTAGTGGAAACTATTTTTTTTAATGGAATTATCTTATTTTTTAATTTTAGATAAGTTAATGTACAGAAAAATAGGTTTTGTGGTAAAAAACAACGGTACCTTTCATTCACTCAGGTTTCTTTGACCAGATTTTTTACTACACCCACAGAATCTCTAAAAACATATTAAAAGACTCGAAAAGAAATCAGTTGAAATCTGTTTTTTTAACGCGATTGCCTTAATTTTAAACTTTAGATAAGTTACTATATAGAAAAAGGGGATTTGTCGTAAAAACCTATGGTTCATTTGATTCACTCTGATTTAATTGAACATATTTTTTACTAAACCCATAAATCTTTAAAAATACAACAAAAGATTTTAAAAGAAATAAGTATAAACCTGTTTTTTTAATGGAATTGTCTCCAATTTAAACTTTAGATAAGTTAATATATAGAAAAAGAATGTTGTCGTAAAAAACAAAGGTTCCTATGAATCACTCCGGTTTGATTAACCATATTCATTACTAAACCCACAGAATATCTAAATATAAATCAAAAGATTCCAAAAGAAATTTGAGAAAAACTGTTTATTTGACGCAATGGTCTCTTTTTTAAATTGTAGTTTAGTTATTATATAAAAAAGGAGTTTTGTCGTAAAAACCTGTGGTTCTTATAAATCAATCCAGTTTATTATACCATATTTAAAAAAAAAAACCCAGAGAATCTTTAAAAATACATTAATAGATTCTATAAGAAATCAGTGAAAATCAGTTTTTTGACGCAATTGTCTTTTTTTTTAATTTTAGATAAGTAAAATTATAGAAAAATGGGTTTTGTCGTAAAAAACAACGGTTCCTTTAAGTCACTTTATATTATTTCACCATATTTTTTACTAACACCACAAAATATCTAAAAATATAGTAAAAAAGTGCAAAAGAAATCAGTGAAAACCTGTTTTTTTGACGCAATTTTTTTTTCGGAGGGTTAGATAAGTTAATATAAAGAAAAAAAGGTATTGTCGAATAAAACATAGGTTCCTCTGATTCTTTCAGGTATACTTAACCATATTCTTTAATAAACCCACAAAATCTCTAAAAAACATATCAAAAAATTAAAAAAAAAAATTATTGGTAATCTGTTTTTTTGATGCAAACGCCTTATTTTTTAAGTTAAGATAAGTCAAAATATAGAAAAAATGTTATTGTTGAAAAAAACAAAGGTTCCTTTGACTTACTCAGGTTTACTTGACTATATTCTTTATTATACCCACAAAATCTCTTGTAAAAAATAAAAAGATTCTATAGCAAATCAGTGGAAACCTGTTTTTTTGAAACATTATTCGTACTTTTCAATTTCATATTTCTCAAAGTTAATATATAAAAAAATGGACTTTTTTCGTAAAACACCAAGGTTCCTTTGATTCACTCAGGTTTTATTGACCTTATTCTTTAACAAACTCACTGAATCTGTAAAAAATATATTAAAAGATTCCAAAAGAAATTAGTTAAAATCTGTTTTTTTGACGCAATTGTATTATTTTTTAAATTAAGATTAATTATTATATAAAAAAACGGATTTTGTCGTAAAAAACCTAGTTTCCTTTGATTCACTCAGGTTTATTTGACCTTATTCTTTAACAAACCAACATAATCTTTAAAAAGAAATAAAAAGATTCCAAAAGAAAGAAGTAAAAACCTGTTTTTTTTTGACGCAATTGTTCCTCATTTTTTATTTTTAAATAAGTTATAATATAGAAAATAGAGTTTTGTTAAAAAAAACATGGGTTGCTCTAATTCACTAAGAATTATTTGATCTTATTACCTAACAAGCTAACATAATCTTAAAAAAGAATTCAAAAGATTTTAAAAGAAAGCAGTGGAAACATGTTTTTTTGACGTAATTGTCTTATTATTTAACTTTAGATACGTTATTATATAGAAAAAGAGGTTTTGTTGTAAAAAACTTAAGTTCCTCTAAATCACTCAGGTTTATTTGACCTTATTCTTTAATAAGGCAACATAATCTTAAAAAAAATCAAAAGATTTTAAAAGAAAGCAGTGAAAACCTGTTTTTTTGACGCAATTGTCTTATTTTTTATTTTCAGATAAGTTATTATATAGAAAAAAAGATTTTGTCGTAAGAAACATACGTTCTTTTCATTCACTCAGGTTTATTTGACTTTATTGTTAACAAACCAACATAATCTTAAAAATGAAATCAAAAGAATTCTAATGAAAGCAGTATAAACCTGTTTTTTTGACGCAATTGTCTTATTTTTTTATTTTAGATAAGTTATTATAAAGAAAAAGGAGTTTAGTTGTAATAAACTTAAGTTCCTTTGATTCACTTAGGTTTATTTAACCTTATTTTTAAAAATACTAACTTAATCTTGAAAAAAAAATTAAAAGACTCTATAAGAAATCAAAGGAAACCTGTTTTTTTGACGCAATTGTCTCATTTTTTAATTTTAGATAAGTTATAATATAGAAAAAGGTGTTATGTCGTTAAATACTTAAGTTACTTTGATTCACTAAGGTTGATTTAACATTATTCTTAAACAAACTAACATAATCTTAAAAAAGAAATTAAAAGAATTCAAAAAAAAGCAGCGGAAACCTGTTTTTTTGAGGCAATTGCCTTATTTCTTAATTGTATATATGTTATTATATAAAAAAAAAGGTTTTGTCTTCAAAAACTTAGGTTCCTTTGACTACACCCAGATTTATTGAATCTTATTCTTTAACAAGCCAACATAATCTTAAAAAAGAAATCAAAAGATTTTAAAAGAAAGCAGTGGAAACTTGTTCTGTTGACGCAACTATCTTATTTTTTTACTTTAAATAAGATTATATTTAGAAAAAGAGATTTTGTCGTAAAAAACTTAGGTTCCTTTGTTTCACTCAAGTTTAAATGACCTTACTCTTTAACAAACCAACATAATCTTTAAAAAGAAATAAAAAGATTCCAAAAGAAAGCAGTAGAAACTTGTTTTTTTGACGCAATTGTCTTATTTCTTAATTGTAGATATGTTAATATATAAAGAAAAGGATTTTGTCTCAAAAAACTTTGGTTCCTTTGACTACACCCAGATTTATTTGACTTATTCTTTATTAAACCAACATAATCATGAAAAAGAAATCCAACGATTCCAATAGAAAGCAGTGAAAACCTGTTTTTTGACGCAATTGTCTTATTTTAAAATTTTAGAAAATTTTATATATAGAAAAAGGTGATTTTGTCGTAAAAAACATAAGTTTCTATGATTCACTCAATATTTTTTGATCTTGTTTTTTAACAAATCAGCATAATCATAAAAAAGAAATTAAAGATTCAAAAAGAAAGCAGTGGAATCTTGTTATTTTCACGCAATTGTCTTATTTTTAATTTTTGATAAGTTTTTATATAGAAAAAGAAGTTTTTTCGTAAAAAACTTAGTTTCTTTTGATCCACTCAGGTTTTATTATATTTATTCTTTAATAAACCAACTTAATTTTAAAAATTGAAATCAAAAGATTTTAAAATAAAGCAGAGGAAACCTGTTTTTTCTGACGCAATTATATTATTTTTCAATTATAGATAAGATTATATATTGAAAAAGAATTTTTGTCGTAAAAAAACAAAAGGTTCCTTTGACTCAATTAGGTTTATTTAACCTTATTTTTTAACAAACCAACATAATCTTAAACAAAAAATCAAAAGAATCCGAATGAAAGCAGTGGAAACCTTTTCTTTTAACGCACTTGTCAGTTTTTTATTCTAAATAAGATTATATATAGAAAAAGAGGTTTTGTCGTAAAAAACAAAGATTTCTTTGATTAAATCTTGTTTATTTAACAATATTATTTAACAAATTAACATAATTTTAAAAAAAGAAATCAAAAGAATTTTAATGAAAGCAGTGGAAACATGTTTTTTTGACGCAATTGTCTTTTGTTTAATTTTATATAAGTTATTATATAGAAAAAGGGGTTTTGTCCGAAAAAAACTTTAATTCCTTTGATTCACTCAGGTTTATTTGACCTTATTCTTTAACAAACCAACATAATTTAAAAAATGAAGTCAAAAGAAAGCAAAATAAAGCATTGGAAACTTGTTTTTTTGACGCAATTGTCTTATTTTTGAGTTTAAGATAAGTTATTTTATAGAAAAAGAGTTTTGTCGTAAAAAACTTAAATGCCTTTGATTCAGTCAAGTTTATTTGACCTTATTCCTCAACAAACCAAAATAATCTTAAAAATAAATCATAAGAATCCAAAAGAAAGCAGTGGAAACCTGTTTTTTTAACGCAATTGTCTTATTTTTGAGTTTAAGATAAGTTATTATATAGAAAAAGCGGTTTTGTCATTTTAATTTTAGGTTCCTTTTATTTACTCAGGTTTATTTGACCTTATTTTTTTAGAAAGCAACATAATATTAAAAAAGAAATCAAAAGAATCCAAATAAAAGCAGTGGAAACCTGTTTTTTAACCCATTTAACTTTTTTTTAAATTTTAGATGAGTTATTATATAGAAAAAAGGTTTTGTCGCAAAAAAACTTAGGTTTTATTGATTCATTCAGGTCTATTCGACCTTTTTTTCTAACAAATCAACATAATTTCAAAACAGAAATTAAAAGGATCCAAAAGTAAGCAGTCGAAACCTGGTTTTTAAACGCAATTGTCTTATTTTTTAATTTTAGGTAAGTTATTATATAAACAAAGGGGTTTTGTCGTAAAAAACCTTAGTTCCTTTGATTCACTCAGATTTATTTCACCTTATTTTCTAACAAACCAACAAAATCTTAAAAAAGAAATCAAAAGAATTCAAAAGAAAGCATTAAAAACTTGTTTTTTTTGACTCAATTTTTTTATTTTTGAATTTTAGATAAGTTATTATATATAAAAAAGGGTTTTGTTGCAGAAAAACTTAGGTTCCATTGATTCACTCAGGTTTGTTTGACCTTATTCTTTAACAAATCATCATAATCTTAAAGAAGAAATCAAAAGAATCCAAAAGAAAGCAGTGAAAATCTGTTTATTTGACGCCATTGTCTTATTTTTTAATTTTTATATGTTATTATATAAAAAAAGAGGTTTTGTCGTAAAAACTCTGGATTCCTTTCATATACTCAGGTTTATTTAACCTTTTTCTTTAACAAACCAACATAATCTTAAAAAAAAACTCACAAAATTCAAAAAAAAGCAGTGGAAATCTGTTTTTTAAACGCAAAGGTCTTTTTTTTAATTTTTATATAAGTTATTTTATAGAAATAGGGGTTTTGTCGTAAAAAAGTTAGGATCCTTTAATTACTCAGGTTTATTTGATCTTATTCTTTAACAAACCGACATAATCTTAAAAAAAATATCAAAAGAATCCAAAAGAAAGCAGTGGAAACCTGTTTTTTTGACGCGATGATCTTTTGTTTAATTTTATACAAGTTATTATATAGAAAAAGGGGTTTTGTCGTAAAAAACTTTAATTCCTTTGATTCACTCAGGTTTATTTGACCTTACTTGTTAATAAATCAACATTTTCTTAAAAAAGAAATAAAAAGAATTTAAATGACAGCAGTTAAAACCTGTTTTTTTAACGCAATTTTCTGACTTTATAGTTTTATATTAGTTATTATATAGAAAAAGGGGTTTTGTCGTAAAAAACTTAAGTTCCTTTGATTCACTAAAGTATTTTTGACCTTATTCTATAACAAACCAACAAATACTTAAAATCGAAATCAAAAGATTTTAAAAGAAAGCAGTAAAAACTTGTTTTTCTGACGCAATTGTCTTATTTTTGAGATTTAGATAACTTATTATATAGAAAAAAGGGTTTTGTCGTAAAAAACTATGGTTCCTTTTATTCACTCAGGTTCATTTAACCTTATTATTTAACATACCAACATAATTTTAAAAAAGAAATCAAAAGATTATATTAGCAAGCAGTTGAAATCTGTTTATTTGACGCCATTGTTTTATTTTTAAATTTTTATATGTTATTATATAGAAAAAGGGGTTTTGTCGTAAAAAACTTAATTTCCTTTGATTCACTCAGGTTTATTTGACCTTATTCGTTAACAAAACAACATAATCTTAAAAAGAAAATCATAAGAATCTGAAATAAAGCAGTGGAAACTTGTGTTTTTGACGTAATTGTCTTTTTTTTAAATTTTAGATAAGTTAGTATATAAAAAAAAGGTTTTTATCATAAAAAACTTAGGTTCCTTTCATTCACTCAGGTTTATTTGACCTTATTTTTTAACAAACCAACATAATTTTAAAAAAGAAAATAAAAGATTCCAAAAAAAAGCAGTGGAAACTTTTTTTTTCAATGAAATTATCTTATTTTTCAATTTTAGAAAAATTATTATATAGAAAGATGTGATTTTGTTGAAAAAAACTTAGGTTCATATGATTCACTTAGGATTTTTTGATATTAATTTTTAACAAATCAGCATAATCATAAAAAAGAAAAAAAAGATTTAAAAAGAAAGCAGTGGAAACTTGCTTTTTTCACGCAATTGTCTTATTTGTAATTTTAGATAAGTTTTAATTTAGAAAAAGAAGTTTTGTTGTAAAAAACTTAGTTTCTTTTGATTTTAGGTTTTATGAATTTATTCTTTAATAAACCAACATAATGTTAAAATTAAAATCAAAAGATTTTAAAAGAAAGCAGAGAAAACCTATTTTTTTTGACGCAATTATATTATTTTTCAATTAATATAAGATTATAATTTAAAAAAGAATTTTTGTCGTAAAAAACATTGGTTCCTTTGACTTAATTAGGTTTATTTGACCTTATTTTTTAACAAATCAACATTATCTTAAGAAGAAAACAAAAAGAATCCAAAAGAAAAAAGTGGAAATCTGTTTTTTTGACGCAATTGTCTTAATTTTAAATTACAGATAAGTTATTATATAGAAAAAGGAGTTTTGTCGTAAAAAACTTAGGTTCCTTTGATTCACTCAAGTTTATTTGACCTTATTCTTTTACAAATCAAAATAATCTTAAAAATGAAATATAAAGAATCCAATGGAAAGCAGTTAAAACCTGTTTTTTTGAACCAATTGTCTTTTTTTTACATTTAAATATGTTATTATATAGAAAAAGGGGTTTTGTAGAAAATAACATAGGTTCCTTTGATTCACTCAGCTTTTTTGACCTTTTTTTTTTTACAAACCAAAATTATCACTAAAAAGAAATAAAAAGGATCCAAAAGAAAGCAGTGGAAATCTGTTTATTTGACGCCATTGTCTTATTTTTTGAATTTTATATTTTAATATATAAAAAAAGGGGTTTTGTCGTAAAAACTCTAGATTCCTTTCATATACTCAGGTTTTTTTGACCTTATTCTTTAACAAACCAACATAATCTTAAAAAAAAACCCACAAAAATCCAAAAAAAAGCAGTGGAAACCTGTTTTTTAAACGCGAAGGTCTTATTTTTAATTTTCATATAAGTTATTTTATAGAAATAGGGGTTTTGTCGTAAAAAACTTAAGATCCTTTGATTACTCAGGTTTTTTTGATCTTATTCTTTAACAAACCGACATAATCCTAAATAAGAAATCAAAAGAATCCAAAAGAAAGCATTGGAAACCTCTTTTTTTAACGCAATTGCCTTATTTTTTAATTTAGATAAGTTATTATATAGAAAAATGGGTTTTGTCGTAAAAAACTTAAATTCCTTTGATTCACTCAGGTTTAGTTGACCTTATTCTTTAACAAACTAACATCATCTTAAAATTGATATAAAAAGAATACAAAAAAAAGCACTGGAAACTTGTTTTTTTGACGCAATTGTTTTATTTTTAAGTTTTAGATGAGTCATTATATAGAAAAAGGGATTTTGTCGTAAAAAACATAAATTCCTTTGATTCACTCAGGTTTATTTGACCTTATTCTTTAACAAACCAATATAATCTTAAAAAAAAAAATCAAAAGAATTTAAAAGAAAGCAGTGGAAACCAATTTTTTGACCTAATTAAATAAGTTTCGAATTTTAGGTAAGTTATTTTAGAGTGAAAGAGATTTTGTCGTAAAAAACATAGGTTTCCTTTACTCACTAAGGTTTATTTGACCTTATTCTTTACCAAATTAACATAATCGAAAAAAAAAATTAAAAAAATCTAAAAGAAAGCAGTCGAAACCTGTTTTTTTGACGCAATTGTCTTATTTTTGAATTTCATAAAAGTTATTATATAGAAAAAATGGTTTTGTCGTAAAGAACGTAAGTTCCTTTGATTTACTCAGGTTTGCTTAATCTTAATTTTTAACAAACCAACATATTCTTAAAAAAAAAATCGAAAGAATCGAAAAGAAAAGAGTATGAACCTGTTTTTTTGACGCATTCGTCTTATTTTTTAGTTTTAGATAAGTTATTATATAAAAAAAGGGGTTTTTTTGTAAAACAACTAGGTTCGTTTGATTCACTCAGGTTTATTTGACGTTATTCTTTAACAAACTAACTCAATCTTAAAAAAAAAACAAAACAATCCAAAAGAAAGCAGTGGAAACCTTATTTTTTGACGCAATTGTCTTATTTTTGAACTTTAAAAAAAATATTATAGAGAATAAGGGATTTTGTCATAAAAAACTTAGGTTCCTTTGATTCACTCAGGTTTATTTGACATTATTCTTAACCAAACCAACATTATCTTAAAAAAAAAGTTAAAAGAATCCAAAAGAAAGCAGTGGAAACCTGTTTTTTTGACGCAATTGTCTTATTTTTGAAATTCAGAGAAGTTATTATATTGAAAAAGGGGTTTTGTCGTAAAAAAATTAGGTTCCTTTGATTCACTTAGGTTTATTTATTCTTATTTCTTAACAAACCAACATAATTTTAAAAAAGGAAATTTAAAGAAGCCAAAAGAAAGCAGTGAAAACCTGTTTTTTGACGTAATTGTCATATTTTTATATTATAGATAAGTTATTGTATAGAAAATTGAGTTTTGTCGTAAAAAACTTAGGTTCCTCGAATTAACTCAGGTTTATTTAACCTTATTCTTTAACAAACAAACAAAATCTTAAAAAAGAATTTAAAAGAATACAAAAGAAAGCAGTGCAAACTTGTTTTTTTGACGCAATTGTCATTTTTTTGATTTTTAGATAAGTTATTATATAGAAAATTAGGTTTTGTCGTAAAATACTCAGGCTCTTATGATTCACACAGGTTTATTTCTTATTCTTTAACAAACAACAATATCTAAAAAAAGAAATCAAATGAATCCAAAAGAAAGCAGTGAAGTCTTGTTTTTTTGACGCATTTGTCTTATTTTTGATTTTTAGATAATTTATTATATAGAAAAAGGGGTTTTGTCGTAAAAACCGATGGTTTCTTTGATCCACTTAGGTATATTTAACCTTTTTCTTGAACAAATCAACACAATCATAAAGTCAAAATCAAAAGAATTTAAAAGAATGCAGTTAAAACCTGTTTTTTTGACGCAATTGTCTTATTTTTGAAATTTAGATAAGTTATTTTATAGAAAAAGGAGTTTTGTCGTAAAAACAAATGTTCCTTTGATTCACTTAGGTTTATTTGACCTTAATGTGTAATAAACAAACATTTTCCTAAAAAAGAAATTATAAGAATTCAAAATAAAGCAGTGGAAATCTGTTTTTTTGTTGAAATTGTCTTATTTTTAAATTTTAGATAATTATTATATAGAAAAAGGAGATTTTTCGTCAAAAACATTGGTTGCTGTTATTCACTCAGGGGTAAATGACTTTATTCCTTAGCAAACCAACATAATCTTAAAAACGAAATCAAAAGAATCCAAAGGAGCGCAGTGGGAACCTGTTTTTTTGACGCCTTTGTGTTCTTTTTTAGTTTTATATAAGTTATTATATAGAAAAAGAGGTTTTGTCGTAAAATACTTAAGTTCCTTTAATTCAATCAGGTTTATTTGACCTTATTCTTTAACAAACCAACATAATCTTTAAAATGAAATCACAAGAAACAAAAAAAAAGAAGTGGAAACCTGTTTTTTTGAGGCAATTGTTATATTTTTTAATTTTAGATAACTTATTATATAGAAAAAAGTGACTTGTCGTAAAAAACTTAGGTTTCTATGACTCACTCAAGTTTATTTGACGTTATTCTTTAACAAACCAACATAATCTTAAAAAAGAAATCATAAGAATTCAAAAGAAAGAAGTGGAAACCTGTTTTTTTCACGCAATTGTCATATTTTTGAATTTTAGATAATTTATTATATAGAAAAAGGGGTTTTGTCGTAAAATATTTGAGTTCCTTAGATTCACTAAAGTTTATTTGACCTTATTCTATAACATTCTTTTAGTTTCCTTATAAAGAAATTAAAAGACTCTGAAAGAAAGCAGTATAAACTTGTTTTTTTTGACGCAATTGTCTTATTATTGAATTTTAGATAAGTTATTATATAGAAAAAGAGGTTTTGTCGTAAAAAACTTAGGTTCCCTTGATTCACTCAGGTTTATTTGATCTTATTTTTTAACAAACTAGCATAATCTTTTAAAAGAATTCAAAAGAATCCCAAAAAAAGCAGTGGAAACCTGTTTTTATGACGCAATTGTCTTATTTTTGAAATTTAGATAAGTTATTATATACAAAATTGAGTTTTGTCGTGAAAAACTTAGGTTCTTAGGATTTACTCAGGCTTATTTGACCTTATTCTTTAACAAATCACCATAATCTTAAAAAAGAATTTAAAAGAATCCAAAATAAAGCAGTGGAAACTTGTTTCTTTGACGCAATTTTCATTTTTTTGATTTTTAGATTTGTTATTATATAGAAAATTGGGTTTTGTCGTAAAAATCTTAGGTTTTTTTGATTCACACTGGTTTATTTGACCTTATTTTTTAACAAACAAACATATTCTAAAAAAAGATATCGAGTGAAACCTAAATAAAGCAGTGGAAACTTGTTTTTTTGACGCATTTATCTTATTTTTGATTTTTAGATAACTTTATATATAGAAAAAGGGGTTTTGTCGTAAAAAACATAGGTTCCTCTAATTCACTCAGGTTTATTTGACTTTGTTCTTTAACAAACCAACCCAATCTTAAAATCGAAATCAAAAGAATCCAAAAGAAAATAGTGGAAACCTGTTTTTTTGACGCAGTTGTCTTATTTTTTAATTTTAGATAAGTTATTATATAAAAAAGTTTATTTGTCGCAAAAAACAAAAGTTCCTTTGTTTTACTCAGGTTCATTTGACGTTTTTTTTTAACAAATCAACATAATCTTATAAAAAAAAAATTAAAAGAATCCAAAAGAAATCAGTGGAAACCTGTTTTTTTGACGATATTGACAATTTTTTGAATTTTAGATAAGTTATTATATGGAAAAAGGGGATTTATCGTAAAAAACATTGGTTTCTCTGATTCACTCAGGTTTATTTGACCTTATTTCTTAGCAAACCAACATAATCTTAAAAAAGAAATCAAAAGAATCCAAAAGTAAGCAATGGAAATATGTTTTTTTGACGCAATTGTCTTATTTTTAAATTTTAGATAAGTTATTATATAGAAAAGGGGGTTTTGTCGTAAAAAACTTAGGCTCCTTTGATTCACTAAAGTTTATTTGACCTTTTTCTTTAACAAACCAACATAATCTTAACAATGAAATTAAAAGAATCCAATAGAAAGCATTGAAAACCTGTTTTTTTGACGCAATTTTCTTTTTTTTAAATTTTAGATAAGTTATTTTAGAGTGAAAGAGGTTTTGTCGTAAATTACATAGGTTCCATTTATTCACTCAGGTTTATTTGACCTTATTCTTTACCAAACTTACATAATCAAAAAATAAAATTAAAAGAATCTAAAAGAAAGCAGTGGAAACCTTTTTTTTTGACGCAATTGTCTTATTTTTGTATTTCAAATAAGTTATTATATAGAAAAAATGGTTTTGTCGTAAATAACATAGGTTCCTTTGATTCACTCAGGTTTGCTTGATCTTAATTTTTAACAAACCAACATATTCTTAAAAAAAAAATCGAAAGAACCGAAAAGAAAAGAGTATGAACCTGTTTTTTTAACGCATTCGTTTTCTTTTTTAGTTTTATATAAGTTATTATATAGAAAAAGAAGTTTTCTCGTTAAACAACTAGGTTTGTTTGATTCACTCAGGTTTATTTGACGTTATTCTTTAACAAACTAACTTAATCTTAAAAAGAAATCAAAAGAATCCAAAAGAAAGCAGTGGAAACCTGTGTTTTTGACGCAATCGTCATATTTTTGAAATTCAGATAAGTTATTATATAGAAAAAGGGGTTTTGTCGTGAAAAACCTAAATTCCTTTGATTCACTCAAGTTTATTTGACCTTATTTTTTAAAAAACCAACACAATCTTAAAAAACAATTAATAGAATCCAAAAGAAATCAGTAAAAACATGTTTTATTGATGCAATTGTCTTATTTTTGAACTTTAGAAAAGTTATTAAAGAAAATAAGGGATTTTGTCGTAATAAACTTAGGTTCTTTATTTCACTCAGGTTTATTTGAACTTATACTTTAACAAACCAACATAGTTTTAAAAAAAGAATCAAAAGAATTCAGCAAAAAGCAGAGGAATAAATTTTTTATGATGCAATTGTCATTTTTTTTGATTTATAAATAAGTTATTATATAAAAAAAGGGGTTTTGTCGTAAAAAACTTAGGTTTCTTTGATTCACTCAGATGGATTTATACATATTTCTTAACAAACCAACATAATTTTGAAAAAGAAAATCAAAAGAAGCCAAAAGAAAGCAGTGAAAACCTGTTTTTTTGACGCAATTGTCATATTTTTAAATTAAAGACAAGTTATTATATAGAAGTTTGAGTTTTGTCGTAAAAAACTTAAGTTCCTAGGATTTACTCAGGTTTATTCGACCTTATTTTTTAACAAACCAACATAATCTTAAAAAAGAATTTAAGAGAATTAAACAGAAAGCAGTTGAAACTTGATTTTTTGACGCAATTGTCAATTTTTTGACTTTTAGATATGTTATTATATAGAAAATTGGGTTTTTGTCGTAAAAATTTAGGTTTCTTGACTCACTCAGGTTTATTTGACCTTATTCTTTAACAAACCAATATAATCTTAAAAAAGAAATCACAGAAAATCGAAAAGAAAGCAGTGGGAACTTGTTTTTTTGACGCATTTGTCTTTTTTTTGATTTTTTGATAAGTTATCATTTGGAAAAAAGAGTTTTATTGTAAATAACTTAGATTCCTTTGATTCACTTAAGTTTATTTGACCTTATTCTTTAACAAACCAACATATTCTTAAAAAAGAAATCAAAAGAATCTAAAAGAAAGCAGTGGAAACCTGTTTTTTTGACGCAATTGTCTTATTTTTGAGTTTTAGATAAGTTATTATATAGAAAAAGAGGTTTTGTCGTAAAAAACTCAGGTTCCTTTGATTCACTAAAGTTTATTTGACTATATTCTTTAACAAACCAACATAATCTTAAAAAAGAAATCAAAAGAATCCAAAAGAAAGCAGTGGAAACCTGTATTTTTGACGCAATTGTCTTATTTTTGAATTTTAGATAAGTTATTATATAGAAAAAGGGGATTTGTCGTAAAAAACTTAGGTTACTTTGATTCACTCAAGTTTATTTGACCTTATTCTTTAACAAACCAACATAATCTTAAAAAAGAAATCAAAAGAATCCAAAAGAAAGCAGTGGAAACCTGTTTTTTTGACGCAATTGTCTTATTTTTGAATTTTAGATAAGTTATTATATAGGAAAAGGGGTCTTGTCGTAAAAAATTTAGGTTCCTTGGATTCACTCAAGTTTATTTGACCTTATTCTGTAACAAACCAACATAATCTTAAAAAAGAAATCAAAAGAATCCAAAAGAAAGCAGTGGAAACCTGTTTTTTTTGACGCAATTGTCTTATTTTTGATTTTTAGATAAGTTATTATATAGAAAAAGGGGTTTTGTCGTAAAAAGCTTAGGTTCCTTTGATTCACTCAAGTTTATTTGACCTTATTCTTTAACAAACCACTATAATCTTAAAAAAGAAATTAAAAGAATCCAAAAGAAAGCAGTGGAAACCTGTTTTTTTGTCGCAATTGTCTTAATTTTGAATTTTAGATAAGTTATTATATAGAAAAAGGGGTTTTGTCGTAAAAAACTTAAGTTCCTTTGATTCACTCAAGTTTATTTGACCTTATTCTTTAACAAACCAACATAATCTTAAAAAAGAAATCAAAAGAATCCAAAAGAAAGCAGTGGAAACCTGTTTTTTTGACGCAATTGTCTTATTTTTGAATTTTAGATAAGTTATTATATAGAAAAAGGGGTTTTGTCGTAAAAAACTTAGGTTCCTTTGATTCACTCAAGTTTTTTTGACCTTATTCTTTAACAAACCAACATAATCTTAAAAAAGAAATCAAAAGAATCCAAAAAAAAGCAGTGGAAACCTGTTTTTTTGACGCAATTGTCTTATTTTTGAATTTTAGATAAGTTATTATATAGAAAAAGGGGTTTTGTCGTAAAAAACTTAGGTTCCTTTAATTCACTCAAGTTTATTTGACCTTATTCTTTAACAAACCAACATAATCTTAAAAAAGAAATCAAAAGAATCCAAAAGAAAGCAGTGGAAACCTGTTTTTTTGACGCAATTATCTTATTTTTGATTTTTTGATAAGTTATTATATAGAAAAAGGGGTTTTGTCGTAAAAACTTAGGTTCCTTTGACTCACTCAGATTTATTTATACTTATTTCTTAACAAACCAACATAATTTTAAAAAAGAAAATCAAAAGAAGCCAAAAGAAAGCAGTGAAAACCTGTTTTTTTGACGCAATTGTCATATTTTTAAATTAAAGACAAGTTATTATATAGAAGTTTGAGTTTTGTCGTAAAAAACTTATGTTCCTAGGATTTACTAAGGTTTATTCGACCTTATTTTTTAACAAACCAACATAATCTTAAAAAAGAATTTATGAGAATTGAACAGAAAGCAGTGGAAACTTGATTTTTTGACACAATTGTCAATTGTTTGACTTTTAGATATGTTATTATATAGAAAATTGAGTTTTGTCGTAAAAATTTAGGTTTCTTGATTTACTCAGCTTTATTTGACCTTATTCTTTAACAATCCGATATAATCTTAAAAAAGAAATCATAAAAAATCGAAAAGAAAGCAGTGAGAACTTGTTTTTTTGACGCATTTGTCTTTTTTTTGATTTTTTGATAAGTTATCATTTAGAAAAAAAAGTTTTATTGTAAATAACTTAGATTCCTTTGATTCACTCAAGTTTATTTGACCTTATTCTTTAACAAACCAACATATTCTTAAAAAAGAAATCAAAAGAATCTAAAAGAAAGCAGTGGAAACCTGTTTTTTTGACGCAATTGTCTTATTTTTGAGTTTAAGATAAGTTATTATATAGAAAAAGAGGTTTTGTCGTAAAAAACTCAGGTTCCTTTGATTCACTAAAGTTTATTTGACTTTATTCTTTAACAAACCAACATAATCTTAAAAAAGAAATCAAAAGAATCCAAAAGAAAGCAGTGGAAACCTGTATTTTTGACGCAATTGTCTTATTTTTGAATTTTAGATAAGTTATTATATAGAAAAAGGGGATTTGTCGTAAAAAACTTAGGTTACTTTGATTCACTCAAGTTTATTTGACCTTATTCTTTAACAAACCAACATAATCTTAAAAAAGAAATCAAAAGAATCCAAAAGAAAGCAGTGGAAACCTGTTTTTTTGACGCAATTGTCTTATTTTTGAATTTTAGATAAGTTATTATATAGGAAAAGGGGTCTTGTCGTAAAAAATTTAGGTTCCTTGGATTCACTCAAGTTTATTTGACCTTATTCTGTAACAAACCAACATAATCTTAAAAAAGAAATCAAAAGAATCCAAAAGAAAGCAGTGGAAACCTGTTTTTTTTGACGCAATTGTCTTATTTTTGATTTTTAGATAAGTTATTATATAGAAAAAGGGGTTTTGTCGTAAAAAGCTTAGGTTCCTTTGATTCACTCAAGTTTATTTGACCTTATTCTTTAACAAACCACTATAATCTTAAAAAAGAAATTAAAAGAATCCAAAAGAAAGCAGTGGAAACCTGTTTTTTTGTCGCAATTGTCTTAATTTTGAACTTTAGATAAGTTATTATATAGAAAAAGGGGTTTTGTCGTAAAAAACTTAAGTTCCTTTGATTCACTCAAGTTTATTTGACCTTATTCTTTAACAAACCAACATAATCTTAAAAAAGAAATCAAAAGAATCCAAAAGAAAGCAGTGGAAACCTGTTTTTTTGACGCAATTGTCTTATTTTTGAATTTTAGATAAGTTATTATATAGAAAAAGGGGTTTTGTCGTAAAAAACTTAGGTTCCTTTGATTCACTCAAGTTTTTTTGACCTTATTCTTTAACAAACCAACATAATCTTAAAAAAGAAATCAAAAGAATCCAAAAAAAAGCAGTGGAAACCTGTTTTTTTGACTCAATTGTCTTATTTTTGAATTTTAGATAAGTTATTATATAGAAAAAGGGGTTTTGTCGTAAAAAACTTAGGTTCCTTTAATTCACTCAAGTTTGTTTGACCTTATTCTTAAACAAACCAACATAATCTTAAAAAAGAAATCAAAAGAATCCAAAAGAAAGCAGTGGACACCTGTTTTTTTGACGCAATTGTCTTATTTTTGAATTTTAGATAAGTTATTATATAGAAAAAGGGGTTTTGTCGTAAAAAACTTAGGTTCCTTTGATACACTCAAGTTTATTTGACCTTATTCTTAAACAAACCAACATAATCTTAAAAAATAAATCAAAAGAATCCAAAAGAAAGCAGTGGAAACCTGTTTTTTTGACGCAATTGTCTTATTTTTGAATTTTAGATAAGTTATTATATAGAAAAAGGGGTTTTGTCGTAAAAAACTTAGGTTCCTTTGATTCACTCAAGTTTATTTGACCTTATTCTTTAACAAACCAACATAATCTTAAAAAAGAAATCAAAAGAATCCAAAAGAAAGCAGTGGAAACCTGTTTTTTTGACGCAATTGTCTTATTTTTGAATTTTAGATAAGTTATTATATAGAAAAAGAGGTTTTGTCGTAAAAAACTCAGGTTCCTTTGATTCACTAAAGTTTATTTGACTTTATTCTTTAACAAACCAACATAATCTTAAAAAACAAATCAAAAGAATCCGAAAGAAAGCAGTGGAAACCTGTTTTTTTGTCGCAATTATCTTAATTTTGAATTTTAGATAAGTTATTATATAGAAAAAGGGGTTTTGTCGTAAAAAACTTAGGTTCCTTTGATTCACTCAAGTTTATTTGACCATATTCTTTAACAAACCAACATAATCTTAAAAAAGAAATCAAAAGAATCCAAAAAAAAGCAGTGGAAACCTGTTTTTTTGACGCAATTGTCTTATTTTCGAATTTTAGATAAGTTATTATATAGAAAAAGGGGTTTTGTCGTAAAAAACTTAGGTTCCTTTGATTCACTCAAGTTTATTTGACCTTATTCTTTAACAAACCAACATAATCTTAAAAAAGAAATCAAAAGAATTCAAAAGAAAGCAGTGGACACCTATTTTTTTGACGCAATAGCCTTATTTTTGAATTTTAGATAAGTTATTATATAGAAAAAGGGGTTTTGTCGTAAAAAACTTAGGTTCCTTTGATTCACTCAAGTTTATTTGACCTTATTCTTAAACAAACCAACATAATCTTAAAAAATAAATTAAAAGAATCCAAAAGAAAGCAGTGGAAACCTGTTTTTTTGACGCAATTGTCTTATTTTTAAATTTTAGATAAGTTATTATATAGAAAAAGGGGTTTTGTCGTAAAAAACTTAGGTTCCTTTGATTCACTCAAGTTTATTTGACCTTATTCTTTAACAAACCAACATAATCTTAAAAAAGAATTCAAAAGAATCCAAAAGAAAGCAGTAGAAACCTGTTTTTTTGACGCAATTGTCTTATTTTTGAATTTTAGATAAGTTATTATATAGAAAAAGGAGTTTTGTCGTAAAAAACTTAGGTTCCTTTGATTCACTCAAGTTTATCTGACCTTATTCTTTAACAAACCAACATAATCTTAAAAAAGAAATCAAAAGAATCCAAAGGAAAGCAGTGGAAACCTGTTTTTTTGACGCAATTGTCTTATTTTTGAATTTTAGATAAGTTATTATATAGAAAAAGGGGTTTTGTCGTAATAAACTTAGGTTCCTTTGATTCACTCAAGTTTATTTGACCTTATTTTTTAACAAACCAACATAATCTTAAAAAAGAAATTAAAAGAATCCAAAAGAAAGCAGTGGAAACCTGTTTTTTTGACGCAATTGTCTTATTTTTGAATTTTAGATAAGTTATTATATAGAAAAAGGGGTTTTGTCGTAAAAAACTTAGGTTCCTTTGATTCACTCAAGTTTATTTGACCTTATTCTTTAACAAACCAACATAATCTTAAAAAAGAAATCAAAAGAATCCAAAAGAAAGCAGTAGAAACCTGTTTTTTTGACGCAATTGTCTTATTTTTGAATTTTAGATAAGTTATTATATAGAAAAAGGGGTTTTGTCGTAAAAAACTTAGGTTCCTTTGATTCACTCAAGTTTATTTGACCTTATTCTTTAACAAACCAACATAATCTTCAAAAAGAAATCAAAAGAATCCAAAAGAAAGCAGTGGAAACCCGTTTTTTTGACGCAATTGTCTTATTTTTGAATTTTAGATAAGTTATTATATAGAAAAAGGGGTTTTGTCGTGAAAAACTTAGTGTCCTTTGATTCACTCAAGTTTATTTGACCTTATTCTTTAACAAACCAACATAATCTTAAAAAAGAAATCAAAAGAATCCAAAAGGAAGCAGTGGAAACCTGTTTTTTTGACGCAATTGTCTTATTTTTGAATTTTAGATAAGTTATTATATAGAAAAAGGGGTTTTGTCGTAAAAAACTTAGGTTCCTTTGATTCACTCAAGTTTATTTGACCTTATTCTTTAACAAACCAACATAATCTTAAAAATGAAATCAATAGAATCCAAAAGAAAGCAGTGGAAACCTGTTTTTTTGACGCAATTGTCTTATTTTTGAATTTTAGATAAGTTATTATATAGAAAAAAGGGTTTTGTCGTAATAAACTTAGGTTCCTTTGATTCACTCAAGTTTATTTGACCTTATTCTTTAACAAACCAACATAATCTTAAAAAAGAAATCAAAAGAATCCAAAAGAAAGCAGTGGAAACCTGTTTTTTTGACGCAATTGTCTTATTTTTGAATTTTAGATAAGTTATTATATAGAAAAAGGGGTTTTGTCGTAAAAAACTTAGGTTCCTTTGATTCACTCAAGTTTATTTGACCTTATTCTTTAACAAACCAACATAATCTTAAAAAAGAAATCAAAAGAGTCCAAAAGAAAGCAGTGGAAACCTGTTTTTTTGATGCAATTGTCTTATTTTTGAATTTTAGATAAGTTATTTTATAGAAAAAGGGGTTTTGTCATTAAAAACTTAAGTTCCTTTGATTCACTCAAGTTTATTTGACCTTATTCTTTAACAAACCAACATAATCTTAAAAAAGAAATCAAAAGAATCCAAAAGAAAGCAGTGGAAACCTGTTTTTTTGACGCAATTGTCTAATTTTTGAATTTTAGATAAGTTATTATATAGAAAAAGGGGTTTTGTCGTAAAAAACTTAGGTTCCTTTGATTCACTCAAGTTTATTTGACCTTATTCTTAAACAAACCAACATAATCTTAAAAAAGAAATCAAAAGAATTTAAAAGAAAGCAGTGGAAACCTGTTTTTTTGACGCAATTGTCTTATTTTCGAACTTTAGATAAGTTATTATATAGAAAAAGGGGTTTTGTCGTAAAAAACTTAGGTTCCTTTGATTCACTCAAGTTTATTCGACCTTAATCTTAAACAAACCAACATAATCTTAAAAAAGAAATCAAAAGAATCCAAAAGAAAGCAGTGGATACCTGTTTTTTTGACGCAATTGTCTTATTTTTGAATTTTAGATAAATTATTATATAGAAAAAGGGGTTTTGTCGTAAAAAACTTAGGTTCCTTTGATTCACTCAAGTTTATTTGACCTTATTCTTAAACAAACCAACATAATCTTAAAAAATAAATCAAAAGAATCCAAAAGAAAGCAGTGGAAACCTGTTTTTTTGACGCAATTGTCTTATTTTTGAATTTTAGATAAGTTATTATATAGAAAAAGGGGTTTTGTCGTAAAAAACTTAGGTTCGTTTGATTCACTCAAGATTATTTGACCTTATTCTTTAACAAACCAACATAATCTTAAAAAACAAATCAAAAGAATCCAAAAGAAAGCAGTGGAAACCTGTTTTTTTGACGCAATTGTCTTATTTTTGAATTTTAGATAAGTTATTATATAGAAAAAGGGGTTTTGTCGTAAAAAACTTAGGTTCCTTTGATTCACTCAAGTTTATTTGACCTTATTCTTTAACAAACCAACATAATCTTAAAAAAGAAATCAAAAGAATCCAAAAAAAAGCAGTGGAAACCTGATTTTTTGACGCAATCGTCTTATTTTTGAATTTTAGATAAGTTATTATATAGAAAAAGGGGTTTTGTCGTAAAAAACTTAGGTTCCTTTGATTCACTCAAGTTTATTCGACCTTAATCTTAAACAAACCAACATAATCTTAAAAAAGAAATCAAAAGAATCCAAAAGAAAGCAGTGGATACCTGTTTTTTTGACGCAATTGTCTTATTTTTGAATTTTAGATAAATTATTATATAGAAAAAGGGGTTTTGTCGTAAAAAACTTAGGTTCCTTTGATTCACTCAAGTTTATTTGACCTTATTCTTAAACAAACCAACATAATCTTAAAAAATAAATCAAAAGAATCCAAAAGAAAGCAGTGGAAACCTGTTTTTTTGACGCAATTGTCTTATTTTTGAATTTTAGATAAGTTATTATATAGAAAAAGGGGTTTTGTCGTAAAAAACTTAGGTTCGTTTGATTCACTCAAGATTATTTGACCTTATTCTTCAACAAACCAACATAATCTTAAAAAACAAATCAAAAGAATCCAAAAGAAAGCAGTGGAAACCTGTTTTTTTGACGCAATTGTCTTATTTTTGAATTTTAGATAAGTTATTATATAGAAAAAGGGGTTTTGTCGTAAAAAACTTAGGTTCCTTTGATTCACTCAAGTTTATTTGACCTTATTCTTTAACAAACCAACATAATCTTAAAAAAGAAATCAAAAGAATCCAAAAAAAAGCAGTGGAAACCTGATTTTTTGACGCAATCGTCTTATTTTTGAATTTTAGATAAGTTATTATATAGAAAAAGGGGTTTTGTCGTAAAAAACTTAGGTTCCTTTGATTCACTCAAGTTTATTTGACCTTATTCTTTAACAAATCAACATAATCTTAAAAAAGAAATCAAAAGAATCCAAAAGAAAGCAGTGGAAACCTGTTTTTTTGACGCAATTGTCTTATTTTTGAATTTTAGATAAGTTATTATATAGAAAAAGGGGTTTTGTCGTAAAAAACTTAGGTTCCTTTGATTCACTCAAGTTTATTTGACCTTATTCTTTAACAACTCAACATAATCTTAAAAAAGAAATCAAAAGAATCCAAAAGAAAGCAGTGGAAACCTGTTTTTTTGACGCAATTGTCTTATTTTTGAATTTTAGATAAGTTATTATATAGAAAAAGGGGTTTTGTCGTAAAAAACTTAGGTTCCTTTGATTCACTCAAGTTTATTTGACCTTATTCTTTAACAAACCAACATAATCTTAAAAAATAAATCAAAAGAATCCAATAGAAAGCAGTGGAAACCTGTTTTTTTGACGCAATTGTCTTATTTTTGAATTTTAGATAAGTTATTATATAGAAAAAGGGGTTTTGTCGTAAAAAACTTAGATTCCTTTGATTCACTCAAGTTTATTTGACCTTATTCTTGAACAAACCAACATAATCTTAAAAAAGAAATCAAAAGAATCCAAAAGAAAGCAGTGGATACCTGTTTTTTTGACGCAATTGTCTTATTTTCGAATTTTAGATAAGTTATTATATAGAAAAAGGGGTTTTGTCGTAAAAAACTTAGGTTTCTTTGATTCACTCAAGTTTATTTGACCTTATTCTTTAACAAACTAACATAATCTTAAAAAAGAAATCAAAAGAATCCAAAAGAAAGCAGTGGAAACCTGTTTTTTTGACGCAATTGTCTTATTTTTGAATTTTAGATAAGTTATTATATAGAAAAAGGGGTTTTGTCGTTAAAAACTTAGGTTCTTTTGATTCACTCAAGTTTAATTGACCTTATTCTTTAACAAACCATTATAATCTTAAAAATGAATTCAAAAGAATCCAAAAGAAAGCAGTGAAAACTTGTTTTTTTGAAACAATTGTCTTATTTTTGAATTTTAGATAAGTTATTATATAGAAAAAGGGGTTTTGTCGTAAAAAACTTAGGTTCCTTTGATTCACTCAAGTTTATTTGACCTTATTCTTTAACAAATCAACATAATCTTAAAAAAGAAATCAAAAGAATCCAAAAGAAAGCAGTGGAAACCTGTTTTTTTGACGCAATTGTCTTATTTTTGAATTTTAGATAAGTTATTATATAGAAAAAGGGGTTTTGTCGTAAAAACTTAGGTTCCTTTGATTCACTCAAGTTTATCTGACCTTATTCTTTAACAAACCAACATAATCTTAAAAAAGAAATCAAAAGAATCCAAAAGAAAGCAGTGGAAACCTGTTTTCTTGACGCAATTGTCTTATTTTTGAATTTTAGATAAGTTATTATATAGAAAAAGGGGTTTTGTCGTAAAAAACTTAGGTTCCTTTGATTCACTCAAGTTTATTTGACCTTAGCCTTTAACAAACCAACATAATCTTAAAAAAGAAATCAAAAGAATCCAAAAGAAAGCAGTGGAAACCTGTTTTTTTGACGCAATTGTCTTATTTTTGAATTTTAGGAAAGTTATTATATAGAAAAAGGGGTTTTGTCGTAAAAAACTTAGGTTCCTTTGATTCACTCAAGTTTATTTGACCTTATTCTTTAACAAATCAACATAATCTTAAAAAAGAAATCAAAAGAATCCGAAAGAAAGCAGTGAAAACCTGTTTTCTTGACGCAATTGTCTTATTTTTGAATTTTAGATAAGTT
The DNA here is from genome assembly GCF_022113875.1 of Hydra vulgaris. NCBI lineage: Eukaryota > Metazoa > Cnidaria > Hydrozoa > Anthoathecata > Hydridae > Hydra > Hydra vulgaris. Next base: position 27,122,073 of record NC_061160.1, on the reverse strand, counting down.
ATTATATAGAAAAAGGGGTTTTGTCGTAAAAAACTTAGGTTCCTTTGATTCACTTAAGTTTATTTGACCTTATTCTTTAACAAACCAACATAATCTTAAAAAAGAAATCAAAAGAATCCATAAGAAAGCAGTGGAAACCTGTTTTTTTGACGCAATTGTCTTATTTTTGAATTTTAGATAAGTTATTATATAGAAAAAGGGGTTTTGTCGTGAAAAACTTAGATTCCTTTGATTCACTCAAGTTTATTTGACCTTATTCTTTAACAAACCAACATAATCTTAAAAAAGAAATCAAAAGAATCCAAAAGAAAGCAGTGGAAACCTGTTTTTTTGACGCAATTGTCTGATTTTTGAATTTTAGATAAGTTATTATATAGAAAAAGGGGTTTTATCGTAAAAAACTTAGGTTCCTTTGATTCACTCAAGTTTATTTGACCTTATTCTTTAACAAACCAACATAATCTTCAAAAAGAAATCAAAAGAATCCAAAAGAAAGCAGTGGAAACCTTTTTTTTTGACGCAATTGTTTTATTTTTGAATTTTAGATAAGTTATTATATAGAAAAAGGGGTTTTGTCGTAAAAAACTTAGGTTCCTTTGATTCACTCAAGTTTATTTGACCTTATTCTTTAACAAACCAACATAATCTTAAAAAAGAAATCAAAAGAATCGAAAAGAAAGCAGTGGAAACCTGTTTTTTTGACGCAATTGTCTTATTTTTGAATTTTTGATAAGTTATTATATAGAAAAAGGGGTTTTGTCGTAAAAAACTTAGGTTCCTTTGATTCACTCAAGTTTATTTGACCTTATTCTTTAACAAACCAACATAATCTTAAAAAAGAAATCAAAAGAATCTAAAAGAAAGCAAAGGAAACCTGTTTTCTTGACGCAATTGTCTTATTTTTGATTTTTAGATAAGTTATTATATAGAAAAAGGGGTTTTGTCGTAAAAAACTTAGGTTCCTTTGATTCACTCAAGTTTATTTGACCTTATTCTTTAACAAACCAACATAATCTTAAAAAAGAAATCAAAAGAATCCAAAAGAAAGCAGTGGAAACCTGTTTTTTTGACGCAATTGTCTTATTTTTGAATTTTAGATAAGTTATTATATAGAAAAAGGGGTTTTGTCGTAAATAACTTAGGTTCCTTTTGAATCACTCAATTTTATTTGACCTTATTCTTTAACAAACCAACATAATGTTAAAAAAGAAATCAAAAGAATCCAAAAGAAAGCAGTGGAAACCTGTTTTTTTGACGCAATTGTCTTATTTTTGAAATTTAGATAAGTTATTATATAGAAAAAGGGGTTTTGTCGTAAAAAACTTAGGTTCCTTTGATTCACTCAAGTTTATTTGACCTTATTCTTTAACAAACCAACATAATCTTAAAAAAGAAATCAAAAGAATCCAAAAGAAAGCAGTGGAAACCTGTTTTTTTGACGCAATTGTCTTATTTTTGAAATTTAGATAAGTTATTATATTGAAAAAGGGGTTTTGTCGTAAAAAACTTAGGTTCCTTTGATTCACTCAAGTTTATTTGACCTTATTCTTTAACAAACCAACATAATCTTAAAAAAGAAATCAAAAGAATCCAAAAGGAAGCAGTGGAAACCTGTTTTTTTGACGCAATTGTCTTATTTTTGAAATTTAGATAAGTTGTTATATAGAAAAAGGGGTTTTGTCGTAAAAAACTTAGGTTCCTTTGATTCACTCAAGTTTATTTGACCTTTTTCTTTAACAAACCAACATAATCTTAAAAAAGAAATCAAAAGAATCCAAAAGAAACAATGGAAACCTGTTTTTTTGACGCAATTGTCTTATTTTTGAATTTTAGATAAGTTATTATATAAAAAAAGGGGTTTTGTCGTAAAAAACTTAGGTTCCTTTGATTCACTCAAGTTTATTTGACCTTATTCTTTAACAAACCAACATAATCTTAAAAAAGAAATCAAAAGAATCCAAAAGAAAGCAGTGGAAAACTTTTTTTTTGACGCAATTGTCTTATTTTTGAATTTTAGATAAGTTATTATATAGAAAAAGGGGTTTTGTCGTAAAAAACTTAGGTTCCTTTCATTCACTCAAGTTTATTTGACCTTATTCTTTAACAAACCAACATAATCTTAAAAAAGAAATCAAAAGAATCCAAAAGAAAGCAGTGGATACCTGTTTTTTTGACGCAATTGTCTTATTTTTGAATTTTAGATAAGTTATTATATTGAAAAAGGGGTTTTGTCGTAAAAAACTTAGGTTTCTTTGATTCACTCAAGTTTATTTGACCTTATTCTTTAACAAACCAACATAATCTTAAAAAAGAAATCAAAAGAATCCAAAAGAAAGCAGTGGAAACCTGTTTTTTTGACGCAATTGTCTTATTTTTGAATTTTAGATAAGTTATTATATAGAAAAAGGGGTTTTGTCGTTAAAAACTTAGGTTCCTTTGATTCACTCAAGTTTATTTGACCTTATTCTTTAACAAACCAACATAATCATAAAAAAGAAATCAAAAGAATCCAAAAGAAAGCAGTGGAAACCTGTTTTTTTGACGCAATTGTCTTATTTTTGAATTTTAGATAAGTTATTATATAGAAAAAGGGGTTTTGTCGTAAAAAACTTAGGTTCCTTTGATTCACTCAAGTTTATTTGACCTTATTCTTTAACAAACCAACATAATCATAAAAAAGAAATCAAAAGAATCCAAAAGAAAGCAGTGGAAACCTGTTTTTTTGACGCAATTGTCTTATTTTTGAATTTTAGATAAGTTATTATATAGAAAAAGGGGTTTTGTCGTAAAAAACTTAGGTTCCTTTGATTCACTCAAGTTTATTTGACCTTATTCTTTAACAAACCAACATAATCATAAAAAAGAAATCAAAAGAATCCAAAAGAAAGCAGTGGAAACCTGTTTTTTTGACGCAATTGTCTTATTTTTGAATTTTAGATAAGTTATTATATAGAAAAAGGGGTTTTGTCGTAAAAAACTTAGGTTCCTTTGATTCACTCAAGTTTATTTGACCTTATTCTTTAACAAACCAACATAATCATAAAAAAGAAATCAAAAGAATCCAAAAGAAAGCAGTGGAAACCTGTTTTTTTGACGCAATTGTCTTATTTTTGAATTTTAGATAAGTTATTATATAGAAAAAGGGGTTTTGTCGTAAAAAACTTAGGTTCCTTTGATTCACTCAAGTTTATTTGACCTTATTCTTTAACAAACCAACATAATCATAAAAAAGAAATCAAAAGAATTCCAAAAGAAAGCAGTGGAAACCTGTTTTTTTGACGCAATTGTCTTATTTTTGAATTTTAGATAAGTTATTATATAGAAAAAGGGGTTTTGTCGTAAAAAACTTAGGTTCCTTTGATTCACTCAAGTTTATTTGACCTTATTCTTTAACAAACCAACATAATCATAAAAAAGAAATCAAAAGAATCCAAAAGAAAGCAGTGGAAACCTGTTTTTTTGACGCAATTGTCTTATTTTTGAATTTTAGATAAGTTATTATATAGAAAAAGGGGTTTTGTCGTAAAAAACTTAGGTTCCTTTGATTCACTCAAGTTTATTTGACCTTATTCTTTAACAAACCAACATAATCTTAAAAAAGAAATCAAAAGAATCCAAAAGAAAGCAGTGGAAACCTGTTTTTTTGACGCAATTGTCTTATTTTTGAATTTTAGATAAGTTATTATATAGAAAAAGGGGTTTTGTCGTAAAAAACTTAGGTTCCTTTGATTCACTCAAGTTTATTTGACCTTATTCTTTAACAAACCAACATAATCATAAAAAAGAAATCAAAAGAATCCAAAAGAAAGCAGTGGAAACCTGTTTTTTTGACGCAATTGTCTTATTTTTGAATTTTAGATAAGTTATTATATAGAAAAAGGGGTTTTGTCGTAAAAAACTTAGGTTCCTTTGATTCACTCAAGTTTATTTGACCTTATTCTTTAACAAACCAACATAATCATAAAAAAGAAATCAAAAGAATCCAAAAGAAAGCAGTGGAAACCTGTTTTTTTGACGCAATTGTCTTATTTTTGAATTTTAGATAAGTTATTATATAGAAAAAGGGGTTTTGTCGTAAAAAACTTAGGTTCCTTTGATTCACTCAAGTTTATTTGACCTTATTCTTTAACAAACCAACATAATCATAAAAAAGAAATCAAAAGAATCCAAAAGAAAGCAGTGGAAACCTGTTTTTTTGACGCAATTGTCTTATTTTTGAATTTTAGATAAGTTATTATATAGAAAAAGGGGTTTTGTTGTAAAAAACTTAGGTTCCTTTGATTCACTCAAGTTTATTTGACCTTATTCTTTAACAAACCAACATAATCATAAAAAAGAAATCAAAAGAATCCAAAAGAAAGCAGTGGAAACCTGTTTTTTTGACGCAATTGTCTTATTTTTGAATTTTAGATAAGTTATTATATAGAAAAAGGGGTTTTGTCGTAAAAAACTTAGGTTCCTTTGATTCACTCAAGTTTATTTGACCTTATTCTTTAACAAACCAACATAATCATAAAAAAGAAATCAAAAGAATCCAAAAGAAAGCAGTGGAAACCTGTTTTTTTGACGCAATTGTCTTATTTTTGAATTTTAGATAAGTTATTATATAGAAAAAGGGGTTTTGTCGTAAAAAACTTAGGTTCCTTTGATTCACTCAAGTTTATTTGACCTTATTCTTTAACAAACCAACATAATCATAAAAAAGAAATCAAAAGAATCCAAAAGAAAGCAGTGGAAACCTGTTTTTTTGACGCAATTGTCTTATTTTTAAATTTTAGATAAGTTATTATATAGAAAAAGGGGTTTTGTCGTAAAAAACTTAGGTTCCTTTGATTCACTCAAGTTTATTTGACCTTATTCTTTAACAAACCAACATAATCATAAAAAAGAAATCAAAAGAATCCAAAAGAAAGCAGTGGAAACCTGTTTTTTTGACGCAATTGTCTTATTTTTGAATTTTAGATAAGTTATTATATAGAAAAAGGGGTTTTGTCGTAAAAAACTTAGGTTCCTTTGATTCACTCAAGTTTATTTGACCTTATTCTTTAACAAACCAACATAATCATAAAAAAGAAATCAAAAGAATTCCAAAAGAAAGCAGTGGAAACCTGTTTTTTTGACGCAATTGTCTTATTTTTGAATTTTAGATAAGTTATTATATAGAAAAAGGGGTTTTGTCGTAAAAAACTTAGGTTCCTTTGATTCACTCAAGTTTATTTGACCTTATTCTTTAACAAACCAACATAATCATAAAAAAGAAATCAAAAGAATCCAAAAGAAAGCAGTGGAAACCTGTTTTTTTGACGCAATTGTCTTATTTTTGAATTTTAGATAAGTTATTATATAGAAAAAGGGGTTTTGTCGTAAAAAACTTAGGTTCCTTTGATTCACTCAAGTTTATTTGACCTTATTCTTTAACAAACCAACATAATCATAAAAAAGAAATCAAAAGAATCCAAAAGAAAGCAGTGGAAACCTGTTTTTTTGACGCAATTGTCTTATTTTTGAATTTTAGATAAGTTATTATATAGAAAAAGGGGTTTTGTCGTAAAAAACTTAGGTTCCTTTGATTCACTCAAGTTTATTTGACCTTATTCTTTAACAAACCAACATAATCATAAAAAAGAAATCAAAAGAATCCAAAAGAAAGCAGTGGAAACCTGTTTTTTTGACGCAATTGTCTTATTTTTGAATTTTAGATAAGTTATTATATAGAAAAAGGGGTTTTGTCGTAAAAAACTTAGGTTCCTTTGATTCACTCAAGTTTATTTGACCTTATTCTTTAACAAACCAACATAATCATAAAAAAGAAATCAAAAGAATCCAAAAGAAAGCAGTGGAAACCTGTTTTTTTGACGCAATTGTCTTATTTTTGAATTTTAGATAAGTTATTATATAGAAAAAGGGGTTTTGTCGTAAAAAACTTAGGTTCCTTTGATTCACTCAAGTTTATTTGACCTTATTCTTTAACAAACCAACATAATCATAAAAAAGAAATCAAAAGAATCCAAAAGAAAGCAGTGGAAACCTGTTTTTTTGACGCAATTGTCTTATTTTTGAATTTTAGATAAGTTATTATATAGAAAAAGGGGTTTTGTCGTAAAAAACTTAGGTTCCTTTGATTCACTCAAGTTTATTTGACCTTATTCTTTAACAAACCAACATAATCATAAAAAAGAAATCAAAAGAATCCAAAAGAAAGCAGTGGAAACCTGTTTTTTTGACGCAATTGTCTTATTTTTGAATTTTAGATAAGTTATTATATAGAAAAAGGGGTTTTGTCGTAAAAAACTTAGGTTCCTTTGATTCACTCAAGTTTATTTGACCTTATTCTTTAACAAACCAACATAATCATAAAAAAGAAATCAAAAGAATCCAAAAGAAAGCAGTGGAAACCTGTTTTTTTGACGCAATTGTCTTATTTTTGAATTTTAGATAAGTTATTATATAGAAAAAGGGGTTTTGTCGTAAAAAACTTAGGTTCCTTTGATTCACTCAAGTTTATTTGACCTTATTCTTTAACAAACCAACATAATCATAAAAAAGAAATCAAAAGAATCCAAAAGAAAGCAGTGGAAACCTGTTTTTTTGACGCAATTGTCTTATTTTTGAATTTTAGATAAGTTATTATATAGAAAAAGGGGTTTTGTCGTAAAAAACTTAGGTTCCTTTGATTCACTCAAGTTTATTTGACCTTATTCTTTAACAAACCAACATAATCATAAAAAAGAAATCAAAAGAATCCAAAAGAAAGCAGTGGAAACCTGTTTTTTTGACGCAATTGTCTTATTTTTGAATTTTAGATAAGTTATTATATAGAAAAAGGGGTTTTGTCGTAAAAAACTTAGGTTCCTTTGATTCACTCAAGTTTATTTGACCTTATTCTTTAACAAACCAACATAATCATAAAAAAGAAATCAAAAGAATCCAAAAGAAAGCAGTGGAAACCTGTTTTTTTGACGCAATTGTCTTATTTTTGAATTTTAGATAAGTTATTATATAGAAAAAGGGGTTTTGTCGTAAAAAACTTAGGTTCCTTTGATTCACTCAAGTTTATTTGACCTTATTCTTTAACAAACCAACATAATCATAAAAAAGAAATCAAAAGAATCCAAAAGAAAGCAGTGGAAACCTGTTTTTTTGACGCAATTGTCTTATTTTTGAATTTTAGATAAGTTATTATATAGAAAAAGGGGTTTTGTCGTAAAAAACTTAGGTTCCTTTGATTCACTCAAGTTTATTTGACCTTATTCTTTAACAAACCAACATAATCATAAAAAAGAAATCAAAAGAATCCAAAAGAAAGCAGTGGAAACCTGTTTTTTTGACGCAATTGTCTTATTTTTGAATTTTAGATAAGTTATTATATAGAAAAAGGGGTTTTGTCGTAAAAAACTTAGGTTCCTTTGATTCACTCAAGTTTATTTGACCTTATTCTTTAACAAACCAACATAATCATAAAAAAGAAATCAAAAGAATCCAAAAGAAAGCAGTGGAAACCTGTTTTTTTGACGCAATTGTCTTATTTTTGAATTTTAGATAAGTTATTATATAGAAAAAGGGGTTTTGTCGTAAAAAACTTAGGTTCCTTTGATTCACTCAAGTTTATTTGACCTTATTCTTTAACAAACCAACATAATCATAAAAAAGAAATCAAAAGAATCCAAAAGAAAGCAGTGGAAACCTGTTTTTTTGACGCAATTGTCTTATTTTTGAATTTTAGATAAGTTATTATATAGAAAAAGGGGTTTTGTCGTAAAAAACTTAGGTTCCTTTGATTCACTCAAGTTTATTTGACCTTATTCTTTAACAAACCAACATAATCATAAAAAAGAAATCAAAAGAATCCAAAAGAAAGCAGTGGAAACCTGTTTTTTTGACGCAATTGTCTTATTTTTGAATTTTAGATAAGTTATTATATAGAAAAAGGGGTTTTGTCGTAAAAAACTTAGGTTCCTTTGATTCACTCAAGTTTATTTGACCTTATTCTTTAACAAACCAACATAATCTTAAAAAAGAAATCAAAAGAATCCAAAAGAAAGCAGTGGAAACCTGTTTTTTTGACGCAATTGTCTTATTTTTGAATTTTAGATAAGTTATTATATAGAAAAAGGGGTTTTGTCGTAAAAAACTTAGGTTCCTTTGATTCACTCAAGTTTATTTGACCTTATTCTTTAACAAACCAACATAATCATAAAAAAGAAATCAAAAGAATCCAAAAGAAAGCAGTGGAAACCTGTTTTTTTGACGCAATTGTCTTATTTTTGAATTTTAGATAAGTTATTATATAGAAAAAGGGGTTTTGTCGTAAAAAACTTAGGTTCCTTTGATTCACTCAAGTTTATTTGACCTTATTCTTTAACAAACCAACATAATCTTAAAAAAGAAATCAAAAGAATCCAAAAGAAAGCAGTGGAAACCTGTTTTTTTGACGCAATTGTCTTATTTTTGAATTTTAGATAAGTTATTATATAGAAAAAGGGGTTTTGTCGTAAAAAACTTAGGTTCCTTTGATTCACTCAAGTTTATTTGACCTTATTCTTTAACAAACCAACATAATCTTAAAAAAGAAATCAAAAGAATCCAAAAGAAAGCAGTGGAAACCTGTTTTTTTGACGCAATTGTCTTATTTTTGAATTTTAGATAAGTTATTATATAGAAAAAGGGGTTTTGTCGTAAAAAACTTAGGTTCCTTTGATTCACTCAAGTTTATTTGACCTTATTCTTTAACAAACCAACATAATCTTAAAAAAGAAATCAAAAGAATCCAAAAGAAAGCAGTGGAAACCTGTTTTTTTGACGCAATTGTCTTATTTTTGAATTTTAGATAAGTTATTATATAGAAAAAGGGGTTTTGTCGTAAAAAACTTAGGTTCCTTTGATTCACTCAAGTTTATTTGACCTTATTCTTTAACAAACCAACATAATCTTAAAAAAGAAATCAAAAGAATCCAAAAGAAAGCAGTGGAAACCTGTTTTTTTGACGCAATTGTCTTATTTTTGAATTTTAGATAAGTTATTATATAGAAAAAGGGGTTTTGTCGTAAAAAACTTAGGTTCCTTTGATTCACTCAAGTTTATTTGACCTTATTCTTTAACAAACCAACATAATCTTAAAAAAGAAATCAAAAGAATCCAAAAGAAAGCAGTGGAAACCTGTTTTTTTGACGCAATTGTCTTATTTTTGAATTTTAGATAAGTTGTTATATAGAAAAAGGGGTTTTGTCGTAAAAAAATTAGGTTCCTTTGATTCACTCAAGTTTATTTGACCTTATTCTTTAACAAACCAACATAATCTTTAAAAAGAAATCAAAAGAATCCAAAAGAAAGCAGTGGAAACCTGTTTTTTTGACGCAATTGTCTTATTTTTGAAATTTAGATAAGTTATTATATAGAAAAAGGGGTTTTGTCGTAAAAAACTTAGGTTCCTTTGATTCACTCAAGTTTATTTGACCTTATTCTTGAACAAACCAACATAATCTTAAAAAAGAAATCAAAAGAATCCAAAAGAAAGCAGTGGATACCTGTTTTTTTGACGCAATTGTCTTATTTTCGAATTTTAGATAAGTTATTATATAGAAAAAGGGGTTTTGTCGTAAAAAACTTAGGTTTCTTTGATTCACTCAAGTTTATTTGACCTTATTCTTTAACAAACTAACATAATCTTAAAAAAGAAATCAAAAGAATCCAAAAGAAAGCAGTGGAAACCTGTTTTTTTGACGCAATTGTTTTATTTTTGAATTTTAGATAAGTTATTATATAGAAAAAGGGGTTTTGTCGTTAAAAACTTAGGTTCCTTTGATTCACTCAAGTTTAATTGACCTTATTCTTTAACAAACCATTATAATCTTAAAAATGAATTCAAAAGAATCCAAAAGAAAGCAGTGGAAACTTGTTTTTTTGAAACAATTGTCTTATTTTTGAATTTTAGATAAGTTATTATATAGAAAAAGGGGTTTTGTCGTAAAAAACTTAGGTTCCTTTGATTCACTCAAGTTTATTTGACCTTATTCTTTAACAAACCAACATAATCTTAAAAAAGAAATCAAAAGAATCCAAAAGATGGCAGTGGATACCTGTTTTTTTGACGCAATTGTCTTATTTTTGAATTTTAGATAAGTTATTATATAGAAAAAGGGGTTTTGTCGTAAAAAACTTAGGTTCCTTTGATTCAATCAAGTTTATTTGACCTTATTCTTTAACAAATCAACATAATCTTAAAAAAGAAATCAAAAGAATCCAAAAGAAAGCAGTGGAAACCTGTTTTTTTGACGCAATTGTCTTATTTTTGAATTTTAGATAAGTTATTATATAGAAAAAGGGGTTTTGTCGTAAAAACTTAGGTTCCTTTGATTCACTCAAGTTTATCTGACCTTATTCTTTAACAAACCAACATAATCTTAAAAAAGAAATCAAAAGAATCCAAAAGAAAGCAGTGGAAACCTGTTTTCTTGACGCAATTGTCTTATTTTTGAATTTTAGATAAGTTATTATATAGAAAAAGGGGTTTTGTCGTAAAAAACTTAGGTTCCTTTGATTCACTCAAGTTTATTTGACCTTAGCCTTTAACAAACCAACATAATCTTAAAAAAGAAATCAAAAGAATCCAAAAGAAAGCAGTGGAAACCTGTTTTTTTGACGCAATTGTCTTATTTTTGAATTTTAGGAAAGTTATTATATAGAAAAAGGGGTTTTGTCGTAAAAAACTTAGGTTCCTTTGATTCACTCAAGTTTATTTGATCTTATTCTTTAACAAATCAACATAATCTTAAAAAAAAAATCAAAAGAATCCGAAAGAAAGCAGTGAAAACCTGTTTTCTTGACGCAATTGTCTTATTTTTGAATTTTAGATAAGTTATTATATAGAAAAAGGGGTTTTGTCGTAAAAAACTTAGGTTCCTTTGATTCACTTAAGTTTATTTGACCTTATTCTTTAACAAACCAACATAATTTTAAAAAAGAAATCAAAAGAATCCATAAGAAAGCAGTGGAAACCTGTTTTTTTGACGCAATTGTCTTATTTTTGAATTTTAGATAAGTTATTATATAGAAAAAGGGGTTTTGTCGTGAAAAACTTAGATTCCTTTGATTCACTCAAGTTTATTTGACCTTATTCTTTAACAAACCAACATAATCTTAAAAAAGAAATCAAAAGAATCCAAAAGAAAGCAGTGGAAACCTGTTTTTTTGACGCAATTGTCTGATTTTTGAATTTTAGATAAGTTATTATATAGAAAAAGGGGTTTTATCGTAAAAAACTTAGGTTCCTTTGATTCACTCAAGTTTATTTGACCTTATTCTTTAACAAACCAACATAATCTTAAAAAAGAAATCAAAAGAATCCAAAAGAAAGCAGTGGAAACCTGTTTTTTTGACGCAATTGTTTTATTTTTGAATTTTAGATAAGTTATTATATAGAAAAAGGGGTTTTGTCGTAAAAAACTTAGGTTCCTTTGTTTCACTCAAGTTTATTTGACCTTTTTCTTTAACAAACCAACATAATCTTAAAAAAGAAATCAAAAGAATCGAAAAGAAAGCAGTGGAAACCTGTTTTTTTGACGCAATTGTCTTATTTTTGAATTTTTGATAAGTTATTATATAGAAAAAGGGGTTCTGTCGTAAAAAACTTAGGTTCCTTTGATTCACTCAAGTTTATTTGACCTTATTCTTTAACAAACCAACATAATCTTAAAAAAGAAATCAAAAGAATCTAAAAGAAAGCAAAGGAAACCTGTTTTTTTGACGCAATTGTCTTATTTTTGATTTTTAGATAAGTTATTATATAGAAAAAGGGGTTTTGTCGTAAAAAACTTAGGTTCCTTTGATTCACTCAAGTTTATTTGACCTTATTCTTTAACAAACCAACATAATCTTAAAAAAGAAATCAAAAGAATCCAAAAGAAAGCAGTGGAAACCTGTTTTTTTGACGCAATTGTCTTATTTTTGAATTTTAGATAAGTTATTATATAGAAAAAGGGGTTTTGTCGTAAAAAACTTAGGTTCCTTTTGAATCACTCAATTTTATTTGACCTTATTCTTTAACAAACCAACATAATGTTAAAAAAGAAATCAAAAGAATCCAAAAGAAAGCAGTGGAAACCTGTTTTTTTGACGCAATTGTCTTATTTTTGAAATTTAGATAAGTTATTATATAGAAAAAGGGGTTTTGTCGTAAAAAACTTAGGTTCCTTTGATTCACTCAAGTTTATTTGACCTTTTTCTTTAACAAACCAACATAATCTTAAAAAAGAAATCAAAAGAATCCAAAAGAAACAATGGAAACCGGTTTTTTTGACGCAATTGTCTTATTTTTGAATTTTAGATAAGTTATTATATAAAAAAAGGGGTTTTGTCGTAAAAAACTTAGGTTCCTTTGATTCACTCAAGTTTATTTGACCTTATTCTTTAACAAACCAACATAATCTTCAAAAAGAAATCAAAAGAATCCAAAAGAAAGCAGTGGAAAACTTTTTTTTTGACGCAATTGTCTTATTTTTGAATTTTAGATAAGTTATTATATAGAAAAAGGGGTTTTGTCGTAAAAAACTTAGGTTCCTTTCATTCACTCAAGTTTATTTGACCTTATTCTTTAACAAACCAACATAATCTTAAAAAAGAAATCAAAAGAATCCAAAAGAAAGCAGTGGATACCTGTTTTTTTGACGCAATTGTCTTATTTTTGAATTTTAGATAAGTTATTATATAGAAAAAGGGGTTTTGTCGTAAAAAACTTAGGTTTCTTTGATTCACTCAAGTTTATTTGACCTTATTCTTTAACAAACTAACATAATCTTAAAAAAGAAATCAAAAGAATCCAAAAGAAAGCAGTGGAAACCTGTTTTTTTGACGCAATTGTCTTATTTTTGAATTTTAGATAAGTTATTATATAGAAAAAGGGGTTTTGTCGTTAAAAACTTAGGTTCCTTTGATTCACTCAAGTTTAATTGACCTTATTCTTTAACAAACCATCATAATCTTAAAAAAGAATTCAAAAGAATCCAAAAGAAAGCAGTGGAAACCTGTTTTTTTGACGCAATTGTCTTATTTTTGAATTTTAGATAAGTTATTATATAGAAAAAGGGGTTTTGTCGTAAAAAACTTAGGTTCCTTTGATTCACTCAAGTTTATTTGACCTTATTCTTTAACAAACCAACATAATCTTAAAAAAGAAATCAAAAGAATCCAAAAGATGGCAGTGGATACCTGTTTTTTTGACGCAATTGTCTTATTTTTGAATTTTAGATAAGTTATTAAATAGAAAAAGGGGTTTTGTCGTAAAAAACTTAGGTTCCTTTGATTCACTCAAGTTTTTTTGAACTTATTCTTTAACAAACCATCATAATCTTAAAAAAGAATTCAAAAGAATCCAAAAGAAAGCAGTGGAAACCTGTTTTTTTGACGCAATTGTCTTATTTTTGAATTTTAGATAAGTTATTATATAGAAAAAGGGGTTTTGTCGTAAAAAACTTAGGTTCCTTTGATTCACTCAAGTTTATTTGACCTTATTCTTTAACAAACCAACATAATCTTAAAAAAGAAATCAAAAGAATCCAAAAGATGGCAGTGGATACCTGTTTTTTTGACGCAATTGTCTTATTTTTGAATTTTAGATAAGTTATTAAATAAAAAAAGGGGTTTTGTCGTAAAAAACTTAGGTTCCTTTGATTCACTCAAGTTTTTTTGACCTTATTCTTTAACAAATCAACATAATCTTAAAAAAGAAATCAAAAGAATCCTAAAGAAAGCAGTGGAAACCTGTTTTTTTGACGCAATTGTCTTATTTTTGAATTTTAGATAAGTTATTATATAGAAAAAGGGGTTTTGTCGTAAAAAACTTAGGTTCCTTTAATTCACTCAAGTTTATTTGACCTTATTCTTTAACAAACCAACATAATCTTCAAAAAGAAATCAAAAGAATCCAAAAGAAAGCAGTGGAAACCTGTTTTTTTGACGCAATTGTCTTATTTTTGAATTTTAGATAAGTTATTATATAGAAAAAGGGGTTTTGTCGTAAAAAACTTAGGTTCCTTTGATTCACTCAAGTTTATTTGACCTTATTTTTTTACAAACCAACATAATCTTCAAAAAGAAATCAAAAGAATCCAAAAGAAAGCAGTGGAAACCTGTTTTTTTGACGCGATTGTCTTATTTTTGAATTTTAGATAAGTTATTATATAGAAAAAGGAGTTTTGTCGTAAAAAACTTAGGTTTCTTTGATTCACTCAAGTTTATTTGACCTTATTCTTTAACAAACTAACATAATCTTAAAAAAGAAATCAAAAGAATCCAAAAGAAAGCAGTGGAAACCTGTTTTTTTGACGCAATTGTCTTATTTTTGAATTTTAGATAAGTTATTATATAGAAAAAGGGGTTTTGTCGTTAAAAACTTAGGTTTCTTTGATTCACTCAAGTTTAATTGACCTTATTCTTTAACAAACCAACATAATCTTAAAAAAGAATTCAAAAGAATCCAAAAGAAAGCAGTGGAAACCTGTTTTTTTGACGCAATTGTCTTATTTTTGAATTTTAGAAAAGTTATTATATAGAAAAAGGGGTTTTGTCGTAAAAAACTTAGGTTCCTTTGATTCACTCAAGTTTATTTGACCTTATTCTTTAACAAACCAACATAATCTTAAAAAAGAAATCAAAAGAATCCAAAAGATGGCAGTGGATACCTGTTTTTTTGACGCAATTGTCTTATTTTTGAATTTTAGATAAGTTATTAAATAGAAAAAGGGGTTTTGTCGTAAAAAACTTAGGTTCCTTTGATTCACTCAAGTTTATTTGACCTTATTCTTTAACAAATCAACATAATCTTAAAAAAGAATTCAAAAGAATCCAAAAGAAAGCAGTGGAAACCTGTTTTTTTTGACGCAATTGTCTTATTTTTGAATTTTAGATAAGTTATTATATAGAAAAAGGGGTTTTGTCGTAAAAAACTTAGGTTCCTTTGATTCACTCAAGTTTATTTGACCTTATTCTTTAACAAATCAACATAATCTTAAAAAAGAAATCAAAAGAATCCGAAAGAAAGCAGTGAAAACCTGTTTTCTTGACGCAATTGTCTTATTTTTGAATTTTAGATAAGTTATTATATAGAAAAAGGGGTTTTGTCGTAAAAAACTTAGGTTCCTTTGATTCACTTAAGTTTATTTGACCTTAATCTTTAACAAACCAATATAATCTTAAAAAAGAAATCAAAAGAATCGAAAAGAAAGCAGTGGAAACCTGTTTTTTTGACGCAATTGTCTTATTTTTGAATTTTAGATAAGTTATTATATAGAAAAAGGGGTTTTGTCGTAAAAAACTTAGGTTCCTTTGATTCACTCAAGTTTATTTGACCTTATTCTTTTACAAACCAACATAATCTTAAAAAAGAAATCAAAAGAATCCAAAAGAAAGCAGTGGAAACCTGTTTTTTTGACGCAATTGTCTTATTTTTGAATTTTTGATAAGTTATTATATAGAAAAAGGGGTTTTGTCGTAAAAAACTTAGGTTCCTTTGATTCACTCAAGTTTATTTGACCTTATTCTTAAACAAACCAACATAATCTTAAAAAAGAAATCAAAAGAATCCGAAAGAAAGCAGTGAAAACCTGTTTTCTTGACGCAATTGTCTTATTTTTGAATTTTAGATAAGTTATTATATAGAAAAAGGGGTTTTGTCGTAAAAAACTTAGGTTCCTTTGATTCACTTAAGTTTATTTGACCTTATTCTTTAACAAATCAACATAATCTTAAAAAAGAAATCAAAAGAATTTAAAAGAAAGCAGTGGAAACCTGTTTTTTTGACGCAATTGTCTTATTTTTGAATTTTAGATAAGTTATTATATAGAAAAAGGGGTTTTGTCGTAAAAAACTTAGGTTCCTTTGATTCACTCAAGTTTATTTGACCTTATTCTTAAACAAACCAACATAATCTTAAAAAAGAAATCAAAAGAATCCAAAAGAAAGCAGAGGAAACCTGTTTTTTTGACGCAATTGTCTTATTTTTGAATTTTAGATAAGTTATTATATAGAAAAAGGGGTTTTGTCGTAAAAAACTTAGGTTCCCTTGATTCACTCAAGTTTATTTGACCTTATACTTTAACAAACCAACATAATCTTAAAAAAGAAATCAAAAGAATCTAAAAGAAAGCAGTGGAAACCTGTTTTCTTGACGCAATTGTCTTATTTTTGAATTTTAGATAAGTTATTATATAGAAAAAGGGGTTTTGTCGTCAAAAATTTAGGTTCCTTTGATTCACTCAAGTTTATTTGACCTTATTCTTTAACAAACCAACATAATCTGAAAAAAGAAATCAAAAGAATCCAAAAGAAAGCAGTGGAAACCTGTTTTTTTGACGCAATTGTCTTATTTTTGAATTTTAGATAAGTTATTATATAAAAAAAGGGGTTTTGTCGTAAAAAACTTAGGTTCCTTTGATTTACTCAATTTTATTTGACCTTATTCTTTAACAAACCAACATAATGTTGAAAAAGAAATCAAAAGAATCCAAAAGAAAGCAGTGGAAACCTGTTTTTTTGACGCAATTGTCTTATTTTTGAATTTTAGATAAGTTATTATATAGAAAAAGGGGTTTTGTCGTAAAAAACTTAGGTTCCTTTGATTCACTCAAGTTTATTTGACCTTATTCTTTAACAAATCAACATAATCTTAAAAAAGAAATCAAAAGAATCCAAAAGAAAGCAGTGGAAACCTGTTTTTTTGACGCAATTGTCTTATTTTTGAATTTTAGATAAGTTATTATATAGAAAAAGGGGTTTTGTCGTAAAAAACTTAGGTTCCTTTGATTCACTCAAGTTTATTTGACCTTATTCTTTAACAAACCAACATAATCTTAAAAAAGAAATCAAAAGAATCCAAAAGAAAGCAGAGGAAACCTGTTTTTTTGACGCAATTGTCTTATTTTTGAATTTTAGATAAGTTATTATATAGAAAAAGGGGTTTTGTCGTAAAAAACTTAGGTTCCCTTGATTCACTCAAGTTTATTTGACCTTATTCTTTAACAAACCAACATAATCTTAAAAAAGAAATCAAAAGAATCTAAAAGAAAGCAGTGGAAACCTGTTTTCTTGACGCAATTGTCTTATTTTTGAATTTTAGATAAGTTATTATATAGAAAAAGGGGTTTTGTCGTCAAAAATTTAGGTTCCTTTGATTCACTCAAGTTTATTTGACCTTATTCTTTAACAAACCAACATAATCTGAAAAAAGAAATCAAAAGAATCCAAAAGAAAGCAGTGGAAACCTGTTTTTTTGACGCAATTGTCTTAATTTTGAATTTTAGATAAGTTATTATATAGAAAAAGGGGTTTTGTCGTAAAAAACTTAGGTTCCTTTGATTTACTCAATTTTATTTGACCTTATTCTTTAACAAACCAACATAATGTTGAAAAAGAAATCAAAAGAATCCAAAAGAAAGCAGTGGAAACCTGTTTTTTTGACGCAATTGTCTTATTTTTGAATTTTAGATAAGTTATTATATAGAAAAAGGGGTTTTGTCGTAAAAAACTTAGGTTCCTTTGATTCACTCAAGTTTATTTGACCTTATTCTTTAACAAACTAACATAATGTTAAAAAAGAAATCAAAAGAATCCAAAAGAAAGCAGTGGAAACCTGTTTTTTTGACGCAATTGTCTTATTTTTGAATTTTAGATAAGTTATTACATAGAAAAAGGGGTATTGTCGTTAAAAACTTAGGTTCCTTTGATTACTCAAGTTTAATTGACCTTATTCTTTAACAAACCATCATAATCTTAAAAAAGAATTCAAAAGAATTCAAAAGAAAGCAGTGGAAACCTGTTTTTTTGACGCAATTGTCTTATTTTTGAATTTTAGATAAGTTATTATATAGAAAAAGGGGTTTTGTCGTAAAAAACTTAGGTTCCTTTGATTCACTCAAGTTTATTTGACCTTATTCTTTAACAAACCAACATAATCTTAAAAAAGAAATCAAAAGAATCCAAAAGATGGCAGTGGATACCTGTTTTTTTGACGCAATTGTCTTATTTTTGAATTTTAGATAAGTTATTAAATAGAAAAAGGGGTTTTGTCGTAAAAAACTTAGGTTCCTTTGATTCACTCAAGTTTTTTTGACCTTATTCTTTAACAAATCAACATAACCTTAAAAAAGAAATCAAAAGAATCCTAAAGAAAGCAGTGAAAACCTGTTTTTTTGACGCAATTGTCTTATTTTTGAATTTTAGATAAGTTATTATATAGAAAAAGGGGTTTTGTCGTAAAAAACTTAGGTTCCTTTAATTCACTCAAGTTTATTTGACCTTATTTTTTTACAAACCAACATAATCTTCAAAAAGAAATCAAAAGAATCCAAAAGAAAGCAGTGGAAACCTGTTTTTTTGACGCAATTGTCTTATTTTTGAATTTTAGATAAGTTATTATATTGAAAAAGGGGTTTTGTCGAAAAAAACTTAGGTTCCTTTGATTCACTCAAGTTTATTTGACCTTATTCTTTAACAAACCAACATAATCTTAAAAATGAAATCAAAAGAATCCAAAAGAAAGCAGTGGAAACCTGTTTTTTTGACGCAATTGTCTTATTTTTGAAATTTAGATAAGTTATTATATAGAAAAAGGGGTTTTGTCGTAAAAAACTTAGGTTCCTTTGATTCACTCAAGTTTATTTGACCTTATTCTTTAACAAACCAACATAATCTTAAAAAAGAAATCAAAAGAATCCAAAAGAAAGCAGTGGAAACCTGTTTTTTTGACGCGATTGTCTTATTTTTGAATTTTAGATAAGTTATTATATAGAAAAAGGGGTTTTGTCGTAAAAAACTTAGGTTCCTTTGATTCACTTAAGTTTATTTGACCTTAATCTTTAACAAACCAACATAATCTTAAAAAAGAAATCAAAAGAATCGAAAAGAAAGCAGTGGAAACCTGTTTTTTTGACGCAATTGTCTTATTTTTGAATTTTAGATAAGTTATTATATAGAAAAAGGGGTTTTGTCGTAAAAAACTTAGGTTCCTTTGATTCACTCAAGTTTATTTGACCTTATTCTTTAACAAACCAACATAATCTTAAAAAAGAAATCAAAAGAATCCAAAAGAAAGCAGTGGAAACCTGTTTTTTTGACGCAATTGTCTTATTTTTGATTTTTTGATAAGTTATTATATAGAAAAAGGGGTTTTGTCGTAAAAAACTTAGGTTCCTTTGATTCACTCAAGTTTATTTGACCTTATTCTTAAACAAACCAACATAATCTTAAAAAAGAAATCAAAAGATTCCGAAAGAAAGCAGTGAAAACCTGTTTTCTTGACGCAATTGTCTTATTTTTGAATTTTAGATAAGTTATTATATAGAAAAAGGGGTTTTGTCGTGAAAAACTTAGGTTCCTTTGATTCACTTAAGTTTATTTGACCTTAATCTTTAACAAACCAACATAATCTTAAAAAAGAAAATAAAAAAATCGAAAAGAAAGCAGTGGAAACCTGTTTTTTTGACGCAATTGTCTTATTTTTGAATTTTAGATAAGTTATTATATAGAAAAAGGGGTTTTGTCGTAAAAAACTTAGGTTCCTTTGATTCACTCAAGTTTATTTGACCTTATTCTTTAACAAATCAACATAATCTTAAAAAAGAAATCAAAAGAATCCAAAAGAAAGCAGTGGAAACCTGTTTTTTTGACGCAATTGTCTTATTTTTGAATTTTAGATAAGTTATTATATAGAAAAAGGGGTTTTGTCGTAAAAAACTTAGGTTCCTTTGATTCACTCAAGTTTATTTGACCTTTTTCTTAAACAAACCAACATAATCTTAAAAAAGAAATCAAAAGAATCCAAAAGAAAGCAGAGGAAACCTGTTTTTTTGACGCAATTGTCTTATTTTTGAATTTTAGATAAGTTATTATATAGAAAAAGGGGTTTTGTCGTAAAAAACTTAGGTTCCCTTGATTCACTCAAGTTTATTTGACCTTATTCTTTAACAAACCAACATAATCTTAAAAAAGAAATCAAAAGAATCTAAAAGAAAGCAGTGGAAACCTGTTTTCTTGACGCAATTGTCTTATTTTTGAATTTTAGATAAGTTATTATATAGAAAAAGGGGTTTTGTCGTCAAAAATTTAGGTTCCTTTGATTCACTCAAGTTTATTTGACCTTATTTTTTAACAAACCAACATAATCTGAAAAAAGAAATCAAAAGAATCCAAAAGAAAGCAGTGGAAACCTGTTTTTTTGACGCAATTGTCTTATTTTTGAATTTTAGATAAGTTATTATATAGAAAAAGGGGTTTTGTCGTAAAAAACTTAGGTTCCTTTGATTTACTCAATTTTATTTGACCTTATTCTTTAACAAACCAACATAATGTTGAAAAAGAAATCAAAAGAATCCAAAAGAAAGCAGTGGAAACCTGTTTTTTTGACGCAATTGTCTTATTTTTGAATTTTAGATAAGTTATTAAATAGAAAAAGGGGTTTTGTCGTAAAAAACTTAGGTTCCTTTGATTCACTCAAGTTTATTTGACCTTATTCTTTAACAAAGCAACATAATCTTAAAAAAGAATTCAAAAGAATCCAAAAGAAAGCAGTGGAAACCTGTTTTTTTGACGCAATTGTCTTATTTTTGAATTTTAGATAAGTTATTATATAGAAAAAGGGGTTTTGTCGTAAAAAACTTAGGTTCCTTTGATTCACTCAAGTTTATTTGACCTTATTCTTTAACAAATCAACATAATCTTAAAAAAGAAATCAAAAGAATCCGAAAGAAAGCAGTGAAAACCTGTTTTCTTGACGCAATTGTCTTATTTTTGAATTTTAGATAAGTTATTATATAGAAAAAGGGGTTTTGTCGTAAAAAACTTAGGTTCCTTTGATTCACTTAAGTTTATTTGACCTTAATCTTTAACAAACCAACATAATCTTAAAAAAGAAATCAAAAGAATCGAAAAGAAAGCAGTGGAAACCTGTTTTTTTGACGCAATTGTCTTATTTTTGAATTTTAGATAAGTTATTATATAGAAAAAGGGGTTTTGTCGTAAAAAACTTAGGTTCCTTTGATTCACTCAAGTTTATTTGACCTTATTCTTTAACAAACCAACATAATCTTAAAAAAGAAATCAAAAGAATCCAAAAGAAAGCAGTGGAAACCTGTTTTTTTGACGCAATTGTCTTATCTTTGAATTTTTGATAAGTTATTATATAGAAAAAGGGGTTTTGTCGTAAAAAACTTAGGTTCCTTTGATTCACTCAAGTTTATTTGACCTTATTCTTAAACAAACCAACATAATCTTAAAAAAGAAATCAAAAGAATCCGAAAGAAAGCAGTGAAAACCTGTTTTCTTGACGCAATTGTCTTATTTTTGAATTTTAGATAAGTTATTATATAGAAAAAGGGGTTTTGTCGTAAAAAACTTAGGTTCCTTTGATTCACTTAAGTTTATTTGACCTTAATCTTTAACAAACCAACATAATCTTAAAAAAGAAAATAAAAGAATCGAAAAGAAAACAGTGGAAACCTGTTTTTTTGACGCAATTGTCTTATTTTTGAATTTTAGATAAGTTATTATATAGAAAAAGGGGTTTTGTCGTAAAAAACTTAGGTTCCTTTGATTCACTCAAGTTTATTTGACCTTATTCTTTAACAAACCAACATAATCTTAAAAAAGAAATCAAAAGAATCCAAAAGAAAGCAGTGGAAACCTGTTTTTTTGACGCAATTGTCTTATTTTTGAATTTTAGATAAGTTATTATATAGAAAAAGGGGTTTTGTCGTAAAAAACTTAGGTTCCTTTGATTCACTCAAGTTTATTTGACCTTATTCTTTAACAAACCAACATAATCTTAAAAAAGAAATCAAAAGAATCCAAAAGAAAGCAGAGGAAACCTGTTTTTTTGACGCAATTGTCTTATTTTTGAATTTTAGATAAGTTATTATATAGAAAAAGGGGTTTTGTCGTAAAAAACTTAGGTTCCCTTGATTCACTTAAGTTTATTTGACCTTATTCTTTAACAAACCAACATAATCTTAAAAAAGAAATCAAAAGAATCTAAAAGAAAGCAGTGGACACCTGTTTTCTTGACGCAATTGTCTTATTTTTGAATTTTAGATAAGTTATTATATAGAAAAAGGGGTTTTGTCGTCAAAAATTTAGGTTCCTTTGATTCACTCAAGTTTATTTGACCTTATTCTTTAACAAACCAACATAATCTGAAAAAAGAAATCAAAAGAATCCAAAAGAAAGCAGTGGAAACCTGTTTTTTTGACGCAATTGTCTTATTTTTGAATTTTAGATAAGTTATTATATAGAAAAAGGGGTTTTGTCGTAAAAAACTTAGGTTCCTTTGATTTACTCAATTTTATTTGACCTTATTCTTTAACAAACCAACATAATGTTGAAAAAGAAATCAAAAGAATCCAAAAGAAAGCAGTGGAAACCTGTTTTTTTGACGCAATTGTCTTATTTTTCAATTTTAGATAAGTTATTATATAGAAAAAGGGGTTTTGTCGTAAAAAACTTAGGTTCCTTTGATTCACTCAAGTTTATTTGACCTTATTCTTTAACAAACCAACATAATCTTCAAAAAGAAATCAAAAGAATCCAAAAGAAAGCAGTGGAAACCTGTTTTTTTGACGCAATTGTCTTATTTTTGAATTTTAGATAAGTTATTATATAGAAAAAGGGGTTTTGTCGTAAAAAACTTAGGTTCCTTTGATTCACTCAAGTTTATTTGACCTTATTCTTTTACAAACCAACATAATCTTCAAAAAGAAATCAAAAGAATCCAAAAGAAAGCAGTGGAAACCAGTTTTTTTGACGCAATTGTCTTATTTTTGAATTTTAGATAAGTTATTATATTGAAAAAGGGGTTTTGTCAAAAAAAACTTAGGTTCCTTTGATTCACTCAAGTTTATTTGACCTTATTCTTTAACAAACCAACATAATCTTAAAAATGAAATCAAAAGAATCCAAAAGAAAGCAGTGGAAACCTGTTTTTTTGACGCAATTGTCTTATTTTTGAAATTTAGATAAGTTATTATATAGAAAAAGGGGTTTTGTCGTAAAAAACTTAGGTTCCTTTGATTCACTCAAGTTTATTTGACCTTATTCTTTAACAAACCAACATAATCTTAAAAAAGAAATCAAAAGAATCGAAAAGAAAGCAGTGGAAACCTGTTTTTTTGACGCAAATGTCTTATTTTTGAATTTTAGATAAGTTGTTATATAGAAAAAGGGGTTTTGTCGTAAAAAACTTAGGTTCCTTTGATTCACTCAAGTTTATTTGACCTTATTCTTTAACAAACCAACATAATCTTTAAAAAGAAATCAAAAGAATCAAAAAGAAAGCAGTGGAAACCTGTTTTTTTGACGCAATTGTCTTATTTTTGAAATTTAGATAAGTTATTATATAGAAAAAGGGGTTTTGTCGTAAAAAACTTAGGTTCCTCTGATTCACTCAAGTTTATTTGACCTTATTCTATAACAAACCAACATAATCTTAAAAAAGAAATCAAAAGAATCCAAAAGAAAGCAGTGGATACCTGTTTTTTTGACGCAATTGTCTTATTTTTGAATTTTAGACAAGTTATTATATAGAAAAAGGGGTTTTGTCGTAAAAAACTTAGGTTTCTTTGATTCACTCAAGTTTATTTGACCTTATTCTTTAACAAACTAACATAATGTTAAAAAAGAAATCAAAAGAATCCAAAAGAAAGCAGTGGAAACCTGTTTTTTTGACGCAATTGTCTTATTTTTGAATTTTAGATAAGTTATTATATAGAAAAAGGGGTATTGTCGTTAAAAACTTAGGTTCCTTTGATTCACTCAAGTTTAATTGACCTTATTCTTTAACAAACCATCATAATCTTAAAAAAGAATTCAAAAGAATCCAAAAGAAAGCAGTGGAAACCTGTTTTTTTGACGCAATTGTCTTATTTTTGAATTTTAGATAAGTTATTATATAGAAAAAGGGGTTTTGTCGTAAAAAACTTAGGTTCCCTTGATTCACTTAAGTTTATTTGACCTTATTCTTTAACAAACCAACATAATCTTAAAAAAGAAATCAAAAGAATCTAAAAGAAAGCAGTGGACACCTGTTTTCTTGACGCAATTGTCTTATTTTTGAATTTTAGATAAGTTATTATATAGAAAAAGGGGTTTTGTCGTCAAAAATTTAGGTTCCTTTGATTCACTCAAGTTTATTTGACCTTATTCTTTAACAAACCAACATAATCTGAAAAAAGAAATCAAAAGAATCCAAAAGAAAGCAGTGGAAACCTGTTTTTTTGACGCAATTGTCTTATTTTTGAATTTTAGATAAGTTATTATATAGAAAAAGGGGTTTTGTCGTAAAAAACTTAGGTTCCTTTGATTTACTCAATTTTATTTGACCTTATTCTTTAACAAACCAACATAATGTTGAAAAAGAAATCAAAAGAATCCAAAAGAAAGCAGTGGAAACCTGTTTTTTTGACGCAATTGTCTTATTTTTCAATTTTAGATAAGTTATTATATAGAAAAAGGGGTTTTGTCGTAAAAAACTTAGGTTCCTTTGATTCACTCAAGTTTATTTGACCTTATTCTTTAACAAACCAACATAATCTTCAAAAAGAAATCAAAAGAATCCAAAAGAAAGCAGTGGAAACCTGTTTTTTTGACGCAATTGTCTTATTTTTGAATTTTAGATAAGTTATTATATAGAAAAAGGGGTTTTGTCGTAAAAAACTTAGGTTCCTTTGATTCACTCAAGTTTATTTGACCTTATTCTTTTACAAACCAACATAATCTTCAAAAAGAAATCAAAAGAATCCAAAAGAAAGCAGTGGAAACCAGTTTTTTTGACGCAATTGTCTTATTTTTGAATTTTAGATAAGTTATTATATTGAAAAAGGGGTTTTGTCAAAAAAAACTTAGGTTCCTTTGATTCACTCAAGTTTATTTGACCTTATTCTTTAACAAACCAACATAATCTTAAAAATGAAATCAAAAGAATCCAAAAGAAAGCAGTGGAAACCTGTTTTTTTGACGCAATTGTCTTATTTTTGAAATTTAGATAAGTTATTATATAGAAAAAGGGGTTTTGTCGTAAAAAACTTAGGTTCCTTTGATTCACTCAAGTTTATTTGACCTTATTCTTTAACAAACCAACATAATCTTAAAAAAGAAATCAAAAGAATCGAAAAGAAAGCAGTGGAAACCTGTTTTTTTGACGCAAATGTCTTATTTTTGAATTTTAGATAAGTTGTTATATAGAAAAAGGGGTTTTGTCGTAAAAAACTTAGGTTCCTTTGATTCACTCAAGTTTATTTGACCTTATTCTTTAACAAACCAACATAATCTTTAAAAAGAAATCAAAAGAATCAAAAAGAAAGCAGTGGAAACCTGTTTTTTTGACGCAATTGTCTTATTTTTGAAATTTAGATAAGTTATTATATAGAAAAAGGGGTTTTGTCGTAAAAAACTTAGGTTCCTCTGATTCACTCAAGTTTATTTGACCTTATTCTTTAACAAACCAACATAATCTTAAAAAAGAAATCAAAAGAATCCAAAAGAAAGCAGTGGATACCTGTTTTTTTGACGCAATTGTCTTATTTTTGAATTTTAGATAAGTTATTATATAGAAAAATGGGTTTTGTCGTAAAAAACTTAGGTTTCTTTGATTCACTCAAGTTTATTTGACCTTATTCTTTAACAAACTAACATAATGTTAAAAAAGAAATCAAAAGAATCCAAAAGAAAGCAGTGGAAACCTGTTTTTTTGACGCAATTGTCTTATTTTTGAATTTTAGATAAGTTATTATATAGAAAAAGGGGTATTGTCGTTAAAAACTTAGGTTCCTTTGATTCACTCAAGTTTAATTGACCTTATTCTTTAACAAACCATCATAATCTTAAAAAAGAATTCAAAAGAATCCAAAAGAAAGCAGTGGAAACCTGTTTTTTTGACGCAATTGTCTTATTTTTGAATTTTAGATAAGTTATTATATAGAAAAAGGGGTTTTGTCGTAAAAAACTTAGGTTCCTTTGATTCACTCAAGTTTATTTGACCTTATTCTTTAACAAACCAACATAATCTTAAAAAAGAAGTCAAAAGAATCCAAAAGATGGCAGTGGATACCTGTTTTTTTGACGCAATTGTCTTATTTTTGAATTTTAGATAAGTTATTAAATAGAAAAAGGGGTTTTGTCGTAAAAAACTTAGGTTCCTTTGATTCACTCAAGTTTTTTTGACCTTATTCTTTAACAAATCAACATAACCTTAAAAAAGAAATCAAAAGAATCCTAAAGAAAGCAGTGAAAACCTGTTTTTTTGACGCAATTGTCTTATTTTTGAATTTTAGATAAGTTATTATATAGAAAAAGGGGTTTTGTCGTAAAAAACTTAGGTTCCTTTAATTCACTCAAGTTTATTTGACCTTATTCTTTAACAAACCAACATAATCTTCAAAAAGAAATCAAAAGAATCCAAAAGAAAGCAGTGGAAACCTGTTTTTTTGACGCAATTGTCTTATTTTTGAATTTTAGATAAGTTATTATATAGAAAAAGGGGTTTTGTCGTAAAAACTTAGGTTCCTTTGATTCACTCAAGTTTATCTGACCTTATTCTTTAACAAACCAACATAATCTTAAAAAAGAAATCAAAAGAATCTAAAAGAAAGCAGTGGAAACCTGTTTTCTTGACGCAATTGTCTTATTTTTGAATTTTAGATAAGTTATTATATAGAAAAAGGGGTTTTGTCGTAAAAAACTTAGGTTCCTTTGATTCACTCAAGTTTATTTGACCTTAGCCTTTAACAAACCAACATAATCTTAAAAAAGAAATCAAAAGAATCCAAAAGAAAGCAGTGGAAACCTGTTTTTTTGACGCAATTGTCTTATTTTTGAATTTTAGGAAAGTTATTATATAGAAAAAGGGGTTTTGTCGTAAAAAACTTAGGTTCCTTTGATTCACTCAAGTTTATTTGACCTTATTCTTTAACAAATCAACATAATCTTAAAAAAGAAATCAAAAGAATCCGAAAGAAAGCAGTGAAAACCTGTTTTCTTGACGCAATTGTCTTATTTTTGAATTTTAGATAAGTTATTATATAGAAAAAGGGGTTTTGTCGTAAAAAACTTAGGTTCCTTTGATTCACTTAAGTTTATTTGACCTTATTCTTTAACAAACCAACATAATCTTAAAAAAGAAATCAAAAGAATCGATAAGAAAGCAGTGGAAACCTGTTTTTTTGACGCAATTGTCTTATTTTTGAATTTTAGATAAGTTATTATATAGAAAAAGGGGTTTTGTCGTGAAAAACTTAGATTCCTTTGATTCACTCAAGTTTATTTGACCTTATTCTTTAACAAACCAACATAATCTTAAAAAAGAAATCAAAAGAATCCAAAAGAAAGCAGTGGAAACCTGTTTTTTTGACGCAATTGTC
This sequence comes from Hydra vulgaris, assembly GCF_022113875.1. Lineage (NCBI taxonomy): Eukaryota > Metazoa > Cnidaria > Hydrozoa > Anthoathecata > Hydridae > Hydra > Hydra vulgaris. The sequence goes on along the minus strand of NC_061160.1, from coordinate 27,094,681 downwards.
TGATTTTTGAATTTTAGATAAGTTATTATATAGAAAAAGGGGTTTTATCGTAAAAAACTTAGGTTCCTTTGATTCACTCAAGTTTATTTGACCTTATTCTTTAACAAGCCAACATAATCTTCAAAAAGAAATCAAAAGAATCCAAAAGAAAGCAGTGGAAACCTTTTTTTTTGACGCAATTGTTTTATTTTTGAATTTTAGATAAGTTATTATATAGAAAAAGGGGTTTTGTCGTAAAAAACTTAGGTTCCTTTGATTCACTCAA